>CM031239.1:476666217-477187500 GCA_018340775.1 Taxus wallichiana var. yunnanensis | reverse complement strand
TAGTTCCGTGTTGTATATATCTACATTAAATATGAATGTGACCATTAAAAGTAGACCCATTCTTGAATTATATCTCTCAATACTCCCATCATCCCTCCTGGGAAATCAACCACCCTACGAATCGGAAGTGCATGGCTCCCACCCTCCACCATCATCATTACTATTAACCGTGTCTCATGTGGGTGTGTAGCATACAAAACCCCATAAATAAGACTGGAAATGTGCTCTGTCAGGTCACTCGCCATCTCCCCAAATACCTAAATCATCATTTCGAAGGATCCATCTGCATATACCAAATATACTGGCTCACCATCAATAGACAACCAAAGAATCTTGTATACGTCCTCTAGTGTGATGGTCATCTCTGCCGGTGGGTAGATGAAAGGTGTTGGTCATGACATCCCATCTATAAATGAGTTTGATCATGAGACTTTGATCTCATCATATTTACATGTAGTGTGTAATTCCACGAATCGACATCTCACATATGTGTCCACTCGTCCTCAGTAACGTTGGGATGCATCTACCCTAATAACGATGGGACATGGTCCGCATTGTAAACTAATGTCATGCCTACATCCATACCACTCAACAATGTCAAAGACTAAACTAATTTTCCCATTTCTTTACAACCTAATTACCCCACCTATCTATTTCCTAACTACTTCCCTAGCCTATCATTTCTTCTAATTTAGCTTGCTCAAGTTCCTTTCATAACCCATTCCATCTATATGACCTAATCTTCCACTATTACCCTCCTATGTTTACCTATATATACCCTAACCTACCTACTTATATCCCTCATCCCTCTTTATTTCCCCTTATTCACTACTTATCTACCCTCTGTTTCATTTCTTACCCAATTTTGGCCTTCTCAACTTAACCTATTGACCCACTAGGTCACTTTTCACGGTGGACCAAACAACGATACCTTGGTGATACCGGTCACCATGAACCGACGTCGTTTGACTATTTTCCCACCGATACATGCATGACAAGACCGATGTCATTCATGACCTAAATGACATCGGTCTCGGTTTCAGCTCAAATCCAAACCCCAATGTAGGGTTCATTTTAAGAGACCTCTTGGAAATTAAAGGTGGAAAATACCTTGCGAATATCCCTGGAACCAGTTTCACGGGAAGGCAAATTTTTGGGGTTTACGAAAGTTTCACCTGATTTTCAAGTGGTGTGCCCCCATGCCCCCAATTTTCTAAAAAATTAAAAAACAAGCCTAAAACCCACCCAAAAACCACCCAACCCCACTCATTTCCCTTTTATAACCTAATTAATCTACATTGCACCTGCCCCATACCAAAAATCTTCCATTTTTAACCACATTTTTAATTTTTAATTTTAATTCCCCCATTTTATTTGATTTTTTCTAACAAATTCAATAAAAAAACAACCAAAAAGGATTTAATCCTACCTCTACACGTTGGTGTCACCTCGAGTGGGATCTCTGGTCTTTGATTCGGTGGTCCTCCTGCACCTCCTTCTATGCCATGTCATGAATAAAACCCCTGGTTCTCCACTAATCAAATACACCAAAAATATCTCATAGGCCCACCTCTGCACCACTATAACCACTCACCTCTCTCCAAATCATCCTAGAATCTCACCCTAAAATGGTCACTTTCGTCAATAGTACAAATGACTCTATGCTTTGTTGTTTTCACAAATGGAAAATAAAAAATGAATCTGTAATTCATGGATTTTACCTTTTTATCCCAAATCTGACATGACTAATGTCGGGTTTTCTAAACTAACATTGGTCATGTGCCCTAGTGCACCACGCTCAGTTTCTCTTGACTGACATTGGTTGGCCATGACCATGTTCAATTAGCCTATTTCACCTCATTTCCCCATACGGTGTCGATGTTTCTGCTGAAACCTGCTTTTGGCCTAACCCAAAGTTGACCCTTACCTCACATCTCACCCTCATGACCTTATTCTATATCACCTAACCTCATAATCTGGTGGGACATTTTTTCCACTACCGTGGCCTTACCTAAATCATGACCCAATCTCACTCATTGTGATACTCAAATTTGTTTACTTGTTATACCTTATGATGCTTCTACTCATGTTGTTCGGACTCACTGAATTTACCTTTCCTAATGTCATCTTGTTTATCCCGACCTACCCTTTGGCACCTTGGAACAAACCTATTGCCCATTCCATAACCTTTCCTAGTTGTGTTTTAGGACCATATCCTATACCTTTGATACCTAAACCATTCCAACCTTGTTTGGATAAACCTATCGACCTTTCAAAACGTATAGTTTGCAAGCTCTTCAACCTGGTACCTTATCATAATCTATCGTGTGCATGCATTAGATTTCCACTACGTATTACCTAACCAAAAACACCCTTACCTACAACCAACCCACCCTCATTTTCACCACTTGCCCATTTACCAAACCACCTATACTTGGGGAAACCTAACCTTTACCCATACTTGTGGCAACCTAATCTTCACTCATACTTTTTGGAAGCACTTGACTTTGTAACACCCTTAACTATTGTTATTTTCCTCCTTTGTATTCAAGTAATGTTATGTGAATTTCCTTATGAGGATATGTCCTTTTGATTTTAGAAATCCTGCTTGATATGGATATGTCTTTTCTGCTCTTGAGATCTTTGATTGAACTAGAATATGCCTGGATTCATTTTCTTTCATTTCTCGTGGATGAGTGCAATCTGATTTCAGGAGGATTGTAAGCTTATCTATCTCTATGACTCATCCTTGGATCAATTACAGTGATCCAAGGAATGTTTTAAATATATTCAGGATGAAAAACCATGAATTGGCATTCTATGAATTATTAGTTCTGGGCTGAACTTAGAATATATATGTTCTTTAATTCTCCTTCATATGAGAATATTTCCATGTTGTGGAAAGTTTTATTGGATTCTGGAATTGACCCCGGCAGGTCATTACAGTCGCAATTTGGTTTTCAGCCATTTATGGCATTGGAGAGAACCTGGACCTTAAGCCAGGTAAGATATGTGAGTCTTCCTATCTAAGCTTTTATACTTAAACGTGAATTCTGAATCCAACCTAAAACATCTTAGTATCACGATTTGTTGAAATGTGATTTTAATCTAACCTAGTTTCTAAACTATGTATTTTGGATATTACCTAAGGGTTTGTCTAACCTATTGCTAAGGTAAGTGACTAGGGTTATATCCTAAGGTGTTAGATTTAAATTACCTAAGATCTAACCTAAGTCATTAACCTATCCTAAACCAATTGCTTTGAAAGGGAACCTAAGGGTCGCAAGTGTTGGGCGGTGGTTTCTATGGCATTTAAGATGGTGATAAGGTTGTAAGGGCATTGGGAACTACCAACCTTGGCGGAGGTTAATTTGGCTAGCAGAGGCCTAGGTGGCAGTACCTCTAGAAATGGAAACACTTGTTTATTTTGATTTAGAACTTTTGACTTTGGCGGGTGGTGGCAAGGAGGATTGGGCGGGAGATATGGTATTAATGTAATTAATGTGCATGGGTTCGTGAGCCCGGATCACTTAGGGAGGCATGCAAATGGATTTTTGTGTGGTTGTTTCATTTTTCATACACTCTGCATTTTTCTCTCTGCATGCACACTGGTCTTTGAACCAAAGTTTATACTTCATTGCATGGCTATTTTGAGGGTTTCAGATCTATTTCTATTTCATGGAGAATATATGAGGCATGGTGGAGGTAGTATTTTGTTGTTGAACCTTTCGTGGAGAAGAAGAGAAAGAAGCGGGCTCAGCCAGAGGTCTTCTTCGATTTTACAGCGACACTATCAGGCATGATAGGCCCTAACTGTTAAAATCTTTCTTTTCTCTAAGTGTTTCATTAAAACAACTCTATTCTGATGAGCTACTGTATTTATGCTTGTCTAGTAAAAAGATTTCATGGGTTGTGTGTACACTTAAATTTTGGGTTGAATCAGGAGTTTTCTTGATTCTTTGAAATTTGTTTGCATTACTTTTCTTTCGCAGTGGTTTGTGAATATTTGAGTACTTTAGTAATTGTAAAAGGCTCACAGTGGATGAAATTGTAAGTGATTTCGACTTCTTTAGAAGTCTTTATTGTTGCAATCGACCCACCTATTTTCATTATGTTGGAAGTTAAAAACTTGTTTTTCGTGGATGGAACAATGTTGTTTTTGTGTTTACCAGCCTATGATATTCACGTTTATATCTGTGGTTGTTGGTCTGTGAATAACTCCTAGAAGGTTTGTTTGGTAACACCCTGTGAAGCTTTGACTGTTATAAAGATTTCAGTATTCTAAATACGTTATATATAAGCCAGTCTGCACTTCTCGGAGAAAAGGGATTGATTATTTTTAAGTTCGCGGGCACTATGGATAAGATAGTATATAGTTAGTTGCTTTATTCTTGCATGAAACCTTGAATGATAACAACACTGGCATGCACAGGAGGAATAGTATAAGAATGAGCTTGTGTTCTACCTGTGAAATTTTGGTTGTTTTGGAATAAGCATTAAAAGGAATTTGTGTTTATTTTACTTGGAGTAAACAAGTCTGTAACTTGTAGTCTTTTCTTTACATGGTTTGTGAAATCTTGTTTTTATGACCGTATTAATGGTGGTAGAAACTCTTTCAAACCCTGATTTTAAAGTCGACAGGTTTTAATGATGACCAGTTCAATACATTTTGTTTGAAGTTAGAAATATGGTTGAACTATTTTTTGATACAAATGGAAAACCTATTTTTATTCTAAACTGTTAATGTGAAATTCCTTACTATGGTTTGAATATTACGGCTTTTGGGTATTTTTGGAAATTATGATTCAAATTCGGTAGATATATTCTATACATTCCATTTGGCTTTAGTGTTTCATATTAAAATAGCAACCAAATGATGTATCGGTTCAACTAATTCAGTCTCTGAATACTTTGTCATTAAGGGAAATGTGAAGTTACCCTAACTTGATTTTAAACTTGAATGGTTCGAGTATATGAGAAATGTAGTCTATTTCATTCTGATCGGAATTATATTCTGAGTCTTGATCGGTTCACAATGATTATGTTAAATATAGATCTTGACTTTTATTGGATGTACAATTTGTAGATCCTGTAGGGATGTTATGGTAAACCAATGAGATGGCTCTACCTTGCCAAAATATTGAGTGAAATTAAGTGCTAGAACTACTCAGCTTCTCATTCCTGGTTGGTCTAATAAATGTTTATTATGTCTTAGGAACTTGATTTCATTCTAAACTTGATTTCAATAGTGTTTAGATCATCACAGTTCTCTTAGAAATAAAAGGTGAAGAAGCAAAAAGGGTTAAAAAGGGAAGTCGGTTATTTTAATACTCTTTTCCTTGATGGGTTATTGTGCTCCTTCCTTAGAACTTGTAATAAACTCAAACTGAGTGGTTATGAGAAGGCAGAATTGTTTAGTAGTTGAAAGAAATAAATGGGATGGGGGATCCTAAATCTTATAAGACTCCTTCACCGTTTAGTTGGGATAAATATCTTTGTTGTAAACCTCCTGTTTGTTATTCTTATTGTAACAAGAAAATTAGTGTTTATTGTCTTGTATACTTTTCATTGATTGAAAATTAGGAAGACTAAGGTAGAAGATAGGTTGGAAAAAGAAATTGAAGGTGGTAGTTAATCCATCACTTCTGTTTGAATTTATTTGTATGACCCTATTTTGGATGAATACCTTAAATGGTTTAATTTTTAAATAGAAGATACTTTAAGAATCTATTTAAATCATGATATAAACTGTTTCAACTTTTGGATGGATATGTACTTGGTAAAAGGAATGGTTCTTCCTTTCTTGCACAAAGGTGAGGTGAATCATCCGAAAAATATTGTGTTGAAATTACTCCTGTAAAATTTAGGTTATGATGTGAGTGAAGTTATAATTGATAGGAAGAAAATCAGTGATTTATATATCATTAGATTGATCATGAATGTAATTGCTGGAATCAATTATACTTTAAAATTTTAGGGCAAGTAATATAGAATATATCCTGTCCACTTTGTTTAAACAGTGTGCTATGACTCTTCTTATATTGATATTGCTTAAAGTTTAGAGAGTATGAAGTAATTGTTGTCATTATAACAGGGTTGTTTTATTGAAACAATTATTGGAATGCACTTGTTTTAAAGATTAGTGCTTATCATGCTCAGTTCAATGAACTGACCCGTGCTAGCAATTTTTGCAGATGGACTTCGTAAGTGGTAAAAGAGGGCAAAAACTTAAATGATGCATTGACTGCTCTAAGTTGATTTTAGTGAAGAATTCTGAGTTGATTTCTGAATTGTATTGTAAAAAGAAAAGTTTATTTTTTTTAAAGAAAGGCTGATGTCTTAAAGCATGCCTAAAAAGCATAAGTTGTAATTGTATAAGTTTGGAAATGAATTGAAGTGTGAGAAATTACTTATATAGATTGTGTAAATTATCTTGTTGAGTATAATCTTCTTGTTATCTATATGATTGGATGTGTATTTCAAAGAGTGGTTTTAATAAAAAGGGAACTTAGATAAATTCCCTAAGAAGAATTGAAATAGGTGGCTGAATACAACATTCTTATCTAAGTTTTTCATTATACCTTGTGAGGTAAAATAAAATTATAATAAAGATTATTGTAACTTAAATGACATGGTAGGGTGTGGCAAGCCCTAAATATGCAATTATGAGAGGAAGACCCTTCCTCTCTAGTAAGGCACTAAATTTAAAAAAAAAAAAGATGTGGTTGTGAATCATTTTGATTTAATTACAATAAGTCCGATGTGTTTCAGCCTAATGGACTAATACACTTCTTTAAATGGTTGAGTTATTTAATTAAAGGGAATGTAAGTTGTTGTTGTCCTGCTCTAGGGTAATAAGATGATAGGTCATAACTATCAATCCAGGAAGCAACCCTAAAGTAAATTAGCTCTTGAATTAATTGAATCTCAACTTTAAATAGGGAACTTAAAGGAATGTTGAACTCGGGGTTTGGTGGGCTGCTGATTTAAGTAGTCTTTTAGACCAGATTTAACCCATCATTAGTAAACTCTTAGAGGTATGTACATCTCTATGAGGTTGTGCCATAGGATGTTGACACACATCAACTACAAGGTTGTACCTTGAGAAGATTAGGATCTTCTCGAGGATACATCAGTGCAGATGACATGTGGCAACACCCTTCCACCTTGATCGTTGAGATCTACATGCCTTTGAACTTGTTCAAGATTCCTCTCCAGGTCTGGTTAGTACCTTGATCAGGATATGAAGTAGCCCTTAAGGACTCAGGGTACCTTGGCACACGGGGTTAACCTAGGTTGACCCAGTATGCCAATTTACCCTAAGTATTCGAGAGCCTCGTCATATCATGACCTATGTTGTTAACCTGAGCTTGAGTTAAACCTTGGGCAAGGGGACTGACAGAAGTCAGTGTAAGACATTTGAGATAACAATGGAGTGGGGTGAAGGATGTATTCTAGAATTGATGAGTATGCCATCAAGGAATAAGTAATATGAACAGTATGTTATAAATCTTTGGCCAAAGTATTGCAAGCTGCTGATTGCATTGTCCTATGTCACCAGTCTAAGGTTCGTGATGCCGATGAATATTGGTAACAATTATTCAGTTAGGTTCCTTGGATAGATCACTCAAAACCCAGCATAGGGTGAGAGAACCGAGAATGTGAAGTATTCAGTAGAATACTCCAAACTCAATGTTACACATGAATGGATCGGTAGTTAACCGAGTCATGGAATGAATAGATCGGTTGTACACCGAGTCATTACAGCTGCATATGGTTATCTATTATAAGAATGAATGTTATGAAATGTGTGTTCTGAATTGAGTATTTAGAATAGAGAACATTACTCATGTAAAAAACAATAAAAATTCCTTGTTTCTAAAGTCTTAATTTGGGAATGTTACATCTTGGTATCAGAGCTGAAGGTTGCAGCTCTTGGACCTATTGTGTCCATAATCTGATAAAAACTTGGATTTTCTTGTAACTGAAATGGTTAGAACAAGGGGAAATGTTACGAATAATGCTCCACCTATTGAAGGAGTAGCAACAGCCCAAAACTTGATGAGATCCTTGCTACCTTTTGGACACAAGAGATCGTTTGGTTATACTTGAATAGCAAGTGATGGGAAATGAGGAGGAAGAAGAAGCTAGTAATAACAATCAGCCACCTCCTGAGGACAACCCCGAATTGGGTGTTGATAATAATAATGGTAATGTACCTGTCCAACAGAAAACAAAAAGGCTAGGTTGGCAGTGGAACTCACTAATGATATAAAAAGGATAAGTCCACCCAAATTTGATGGCACCACATTAGGAGATGGAGCTGAGAATTGGCTCAGTGAAATGGAGAAGTACTTTGCAATAAGAAACTTCTCAAAGGAAACCAAAGCTATTTGGGGAGCATATCAGCTTTCCCATGAGGCATCTTCATGGTGGGATAGCCGTAAGGCTGAGTTAAATATTGATGAAACTAACATCACTTGGGATCAATTTAAAGGTTACTTTAGGCAACACTGGCTACCACAACTTTATTATGATCAGAAAATGATAGAATTTTAGAACTTAGCATAGGGAAAGCTAACTGTAACGAGTATTGGGAGTGGTTTATGAAACTCCTCAAATATGTACCTCAGTATCAAACTGATGAGAAGTTTAGGATATGAAAATTCATCATGGGATTGAATCCCATTATTGGGGGAGAGGTTGATGTTCACAGCCCAACCACTATGGAAGGGGTTGTTGAGAAATCCATAAGGCAGGAATAGAAATTAAAAGCTATTTCTGCTCATAAAGAGGAAGTGTGGAAGAAGACACCAAACTCTTCTTCAACTTCTCTTGCACCTAAGAAGGGACCATGGAAAAATTTTGGTAACAAAAATAAGTTTTCAGCTGATAATAGTAAGAAAACAGTATGAGCAAGCCTACTGGAAATGCAAGGAATAACTTTGCCAAGAATAATAATAACAGGCAAAAAGTCCTATGGAGGCCAACATGACAATTTTAAGGCTGGAAATAATTCTGAGCCTAAAAAGGGACCTATAGGAGGCTATTATAATTGTGGCAAAGATCACTACGCAAATCAATGTCCTTTGAAGAAGGATGATCGTAATCGCACAAGATACACGCTGCGGTAGCTGACAAGCAAGCTGAAAAGAAAGCTACACCCATTGAAGTTCCTGGTAAGTTATTTGGCATACCTGTAACTATTCTTTTTGATACAGGAGCTACTGAATGTTTCATTTCTAGTAAACTTGCTTCAAAACTTAAAAGAAAGGAAATTTGGAAAATGGATAAATCATGGACTGTACATTATGGTAATAATTATGTCCATATAGTTAGTATGTGTCTTTTTGGGGCAATCCTTGACTTACCTAGCTTTTCCACTGAGGTTGATCTCTATGTTGCACCTTTGGGATCCTATGATATAGTCATAGGTGTTAATTGGTTAGCTAAGCATAAAGCAAAAGTGGACTATTTTGAAAAACATATTAGTTGTTTGGACGATCTGTAGAAAACAACAGAGATTCAAGGTGTAAAATGAGAAATTTCAGTTAGGAAATTGTTGGCTATGCAACTTAAAAAGGCCAAAAATAAAGGTTGTACCTTGTATGCGGTAAAGATTTCAGAGTCTGCAGAAGAAAATAGTGATTTCATGGAACGTTACCCACTGTTGTAGAATTTCAGTGACGTATTTCTAGAAGAATTACCGGGTTTGCCACCCAAAAGGGAGTTTGAATTCACCATTGAAATCAAAAACCAGTACGAAACCTATTTCTAAAGCACCTTATCAAATGACTACCATAGAGTTAGTTGAGCTTAAGGCTCAGTTGCAAGAACTATTGTCTAAAGGTTTGATTAGACCAAGTGTTTCACCTTGGGGAGCACCAGTGATATTTTTGAAAAAGAAAGATGGAACACTTAGATTGTGTATTGATTATAGGATGTTAAACAAAGAAACCGTCAAAAATAGATACCCACTTCCTAGGATTGATGATCTATTTGATCAGATGCGAGGAGCAACGGTATATTCCAAGATAGATCTTCGATCTGGATATCATCAATTAAGAATTAAGGATGAAGATATTCATAAAACAACTTTCAGGACAAGGTATGGACATTATGAATTCACGGTTTTACCCTTTGGATTAACTAATGCACCCATGCAGCTTTTATGAATTTAATGAACAATATCTTTCAAGAATACCTGGACAATTTTGTGCTTGTATTCTTGGATGACATTCTCATATATTCTAAAAGTGTTGAGGAGCATAAAGAGCACTTGAAAATAGTTTTGGGAATTCTGAGAAAGAGATGGTTATATGGTAAGTTATCCAAATGTTCTTTCTTTGATACCGAAGTTCATTATTTGGGGCATGTTATAAGTAAGAATGGGATTGCGGTTGATCCTTCTAAAATAGTAGCTATAACCGAATGGCCTGCACCAAAGAATGTACATGAAGTAAGAAGCTTCATGGGCCTTACTGGTTATTATAGAAAATTTGTTAAGGATTTTTCTAAAGTGGCTACACCAATAACTTCATTACAGAAAAAGGATAAGAAATTTGTTTGGAATGATAAATGTGAATCTGCTTTTAAAAATTTGAAAATTCAGTTGACTTCAACACCTATTTTAGCTATACCTGATCCTAATGGAGACTTTACTATTGTAACGGATGCATCCAGGGAAGGCCTTGGAGGTATTTTGTTGTAAAATGATCGTGTCATAGCATATGAAAGTAGAAAACTTAAGTTACATGAGTTGAATTATTTTTCACATGATTTAGAGCTTACTTCCATAGTTCATGCACTTCAAGTTTGGAGGCATTATTTACTTGGTAAACCATTTGAGTTGAAAACCTGTTCATCTTAGGTTAAAGTACATTTTCACTCAGTAAGCCAAATCTGAATGCAAGACAGGTGAAGGTGGTTAGAGTTTTTGTCTTAGTATGATTTTGATATAAGTTACATCAAAGGAAAAGAGAATAGAGTAGCTGATGCTCTAAGTCGTAGGAAGCACATTTCTGCTCTTATAACATTAAGAACTTAGTTTAAAGATGAAGTAAAAAGTGCAATGGAATCTGATTTGTACTTTCAGCAAGTAAAAACAATGCTTGCTACAGATCAAAAGATGAAAGGTATAAAGGTTTTCATTTCGATAATGAAGGAATCTTACGTTATGAAAATAGAGTATACATACCTTTGCTTAATGATTTGAGAAAAAAATTGTTAGTTAAATTTCACAACTCACCCTTTTCTGGACACCCAGGTATCACTAAAATGCTTGCTGATATAAAACAACAATATTTCTGGAAGGGAATGAAAAAGATGTTAATTTTGTGACTCATTGTCTTAAATGTCAGCGTGTGAAAGCAGAACATATGCACCGGCTGGTTTATTATATCCCCATAGCATACCACAGTATAAATGGAAAGTAATAAGCATGGATTTTGTGCAAGGGCTACCTATGTCAAGAAATAAACATGATGTTATTTTAGTAGTTGTTGATAAGCTAACAAAAGTAGCCCATTTTATTGCTGGAAATTTAAAGGATGATTCTCCTATTTTAGCTAAAAGATTTGTACACGAAATTTTTAGATTACATGGAGTACCTGAATTAATTATATCTGATAGAGACCCTAGAATGACGTCAATATTTTGGAAAACACTTAATACAGCTCTTGGAACTAAACTGAACTTTAGTTCTGTGTATCATCCAGAAACGGATGGACAAACTGAAAGAGTAAATCAAGTTTTGGAAGATATGTTATGGATGTATTGTATGGATTAGTAGTATAAGTGGGAGGAGTATCTCCCATTAGTTGAATTTACATACAATAATACATACCATGCTTCTCTTAAGATGGCACCGTTTGAGGCACTTTATGGAAGAAAATGCAGAACCCCTGTTAGTTGGGACAACATTGAGGACAGAGAAGTAATTGGACCTGAAATCCTTACGGAAATGGAACAACAAGTTAAAATGATTTGTGAACGCTTAAAAGAAGCAAAGTAGATAGGAAAAAGAGTTACGTTGATTTAAAGCGGGTTGACCAGAAATTTGAACTTGGTGAGAAGGTTTTTCTTCATGTTAAGCCAAGAAAGAGTTCCATAACTTTTGGCAAGGTTGTCAAGTTATCATCTCATTTTGTGGGACCTTTTGAGATTTTTGAAGTAATCAACCCCGTATCTTATTGATTAGCATCACCCCCGCTTAGTACCTTGATCAGGATATGAAGTAGCCCTTAAGGACTCAAGGTACCTTGGCACACGGGGTTAACCTAGGTTGACCCAGTATGCCAATTTACCCTAAGTATTCAAGAGCCTCGTCATATCATGACCTATGTTGTTAACCTGAGCTTGAGTTAAACCTTGGGCAAGGGGACTGACAGAAGTCAGTGTAAGACATTCGAGATAACAATGGAGTGGGGTGAAGGACATATTCCAGAATTGACAAGTATGTCGTCAAGGAATAAGTAATACGAACAGTATGTTATAAATCTTTGGCCAAAGTATCGCAAGTTGTTGATTGCGTTGTCCTATGTCACCAGTCTAAGGTTCGTGATGCCGATGAATATGGTAACAATTATTCAGTTAGGTTCCTTGGATAGATCACTCAAAACCTAGCAAAGGGTAAGAGAACCGAGAATGTGAAGTATTCAGTAGAATACTCCAAACTCAATGTTACACATGAATGGATCAGTAGTTAACCGAGTCATGAAATGAATAGATCGGTTGTACACCAGTCATTATAGCTGCATATGGTTATCTGTTATAAGAATGAATGTTATGAAATGTGTGTTCTAAATTGAGTATTTAGAACAGAGAACATTACTCATGCAAAAAAAAAAAAAAAAAAAATTCCTTGTTTCTAAAGTCTTAAATTGGGAATGTTACGGACTTCTAGTTTTTGTCAAAGATCTCTTATCAATACAAGCTACATGACAAAAAGGGGAAAATATAGACACCAAATTTGGGTCACACTCCCCTTGGTCCCCTTCAATTAATTAATGTAACACATTTAACTAATCATGACCCCTTCATCCCATATTAATATTCATCCTCACATTATTAATTAATTTAATTATTTTAATTAAGTTAATTTCATCCTCACACCTCCACCTCATCATTACACCTCACCCTAGACCCATTCCAGGGGCATTTAACTCATAGTGACCAAGTCATCACTCTCAACACCAAGTCATCAGTCCTAGTTTCAAGTCACAACTTGACTTAACTAACTAATAATTCCTTTGAAACCTAATCTGGACTTCTTCTAAGATCTTACTAACTTCTCTCATGTGAACTATACTTCCTTAAGAAGAACCAACAAGGAAATCACGCCAAATCTAGGAAGATCTACCTATTTTGGTAAATAGGACTATTTCACCCTAACTAAAGTTGGTTTATCCTCATCCGACATTGGTCACCTAAATCACCATCGATTCCATTATATAGAATTTTAAAAACCTTTACCCAGGTTGGTCATTCAGTTATTAGAGATTTATTGCATTCAACCACAAATATTCAAGCCCTCTACATCTAGAAGAAAGACACACACAACCATAGTGCAAGACAAACAACTAGTTCTCCTTCCAAAGTGTTGGAATACTCACAGGAGCACACAGGTTATACTGTCATGGCACTGGACTGAGGCATCTCTTCTTCAATCAACCACCAACCAAATCCACTCACGAGATCTACAACATACCCAGTACATATTGTGATTTTATCATTTATGTTTATTCAAGTATAGATCTTTCATTTATTTCTATATTTCATTCTTTCCATTACCCATATATCACCTTCTTCCCACCAACCCACTATTCAACCATCCTAAGCCTTTACACCCTTTCCAACCTCCTTTTTAGCATACCTGAGTCTTCTTAACAATATTACAACCTTATCAACACCCCCTTCACTCTCTGTGTAATCACAGAGAGGTTCAAACTCTCATTTTAACATTTGAACCAAATTTCCCCTACCGACACTAGTTAGACAACCAATATTGGTCTATCTCCTATACCAACATCAGTCAACCAACTGATACCGGTCTTTGAGGCGGCATTTTTGTTATAACACCGAGTTTACAACTTCCCCAAAACAAATCAAAACTTTTCCTAATTTTACCCAGACCTCACCTATAGCCTCTGCTACACCTACAGACCCAAACCAACTTATTAATCGTCTGGATTTAATTCTAACTATTTCTTGTTGAGTTAAATTCACTTGTTATATGTTAATAGGAGATACCTAAATCTTATCAACTACAATAGGAATTGTTATTTCTTACATTAAATTGTATTAAACTAGAGGATTGACAACCATTTGAGGAAGCATCATGCTTCCCGAATCTAGCCTTGCTAGGAAGTCCTCTAACTCTTGCTATTTAATACTATTTGGTGGTCTTGTTGTGTTTCTTATACAGGTCATTCCTCCTAGCCAAAGGGAATCTCACACAATCATCTTGGATCAAAAGTCTATAATGCACGCATTTTACCTTCCACCTTTGCCTCACAGGTATTCCTCCTTAACCATTTACCTTCTATATTTTTGTCCTAAAAAGCGTAAAAATTATTGGTGAAACACACATGCATGTTTTATAAAATTAACATTAATGGATATTCTCAAGGGAATTAAAAAAAAAAATTATTTGGTTGTGTGATTAGGGATTGTTCGAGGTCCATAATATGTGTTACCTCAATTCATCTACCGAATAGATCAAATGATAACGTTTAAGCTTTTGCTTTGCTAAGAGGTATTCAAATTACTAAAATTGTGGCATTATAATCTTATTCATTGATGGGGACTCACAAATCATCGTTTAAGCAATGAAATGGGAAACTCAAAGATGTGGAAAATAGATAACGCTCATATCCTTACAATACACCTTCTTATTGATTTCAAATATCGTAACATTCAACATTACTATCGAGAGATAACTTAGGTGGTAACCTTATTAGCTGATTTTATTGGAGGCACACATGTAGTTGCATGAATTTGAATAACATTATAACAAGTAATCCAATATGAAATTAACTCATAAACACAAGAATGGTGAAAAACATAGAACCTCACATTAGTTCAAGTGGTGTGTACAAATAGGAGTGTTGTGTAACTCCTCCATGAAAATATTTCCATGGGAGTTACATTCCAAAATGGGAATGTAATTCCTATAACACTTTATTCCACTCTATGACATGTAAGACAGGCCATAGTAACTCCTATAACAAAATGACATATAAGAAAGATGAGTCACCATGTGTAGGAAATATTCCAATTAAATAAATAAATATAAGGAAAATAATATCCTACACTAACACCCCTGAAGTGTATTTTAGGTGGGCAAGAATAAAAAGTGGGTCCCAAAAAATGCTTGATAAGTTACCCAATTATAATGCACCTCTCGTACCCTCTCGGGGGTATCCACTCGTACTCTCCCGGCCTCTGTCCGCTATCCAGAATGTATCTTTGTTGATCCACGATCCACTTGCAATCGTGCTCGGGCTCCTCCGTGTGGGGTGATGACCTCTATACGGTCTCCATATAATATCTAACGCTATCAAGCCCTCTAATAAATGCCGGTAATATGTTATATCTGGTCCGGCGAGAACTACTCGTGGCTGGCCCATGACCCCCAACCACCTCTGGAAGCCATATCTATAGATCACCTATGGCTCGCTTGCTGCTGGAGTAGCCCTACTGGTCTAATGCATATGATATGCTCATATGCCCAAAGTTGTAGGAAAAACGTCGAGAAAATCCCGAATCGCCTCATCCGGCGATAGCCCCACAGCTCTCGGTATAACTGCACCAGGTATACTGGTGCCCAAGCATAACACGTATGCTCCTCGACCATCTCATGTAAAACCCCCATCAGCACCCATGGAAAGTGGCCTCCCTCTGAGTCCGGGAGGGCGAAGCAGGTGATCCCGATCATCATCAACATGGCAAGCCGTGTCTCATGTCGGTGGGCTGGTACATATCCCCATACGTGATGCTCGCGCTGTGATACGTCAGTAGCATGGCTGCATCCCGAATACGTGTAGGATGCTGTCCATGGCTGTCTCTGCGTCCACCTGAAAGACTGCCTCTCCATCAATCGGTAATCGAAGGATGCGATACACATCCTCCAATGTGATGGTCATCTCTCCAGTTGGGAGATGGAACACATTGGTCGCCGGATCCCATCTCTCGATGAGGGTGACCATCAAACTGTGATCCTGTCGATCGCTCGCTGTGCATCATGGGACTCCGCGAGTCCCACCTCGCGCATGATACCCCACCGCGCTTTACGGACACATGTGGCCGCATCGTCTCAACAACGGGGGCATCTCTGCCCTCATCGTCAGTGGGTCTTGACGTGCTGCAAAACCAACTCACTACATTAGCCCTACTCTTTATCATAAGATCTACCTTACCCTCTATACCCTTTTTTTTTTCCCCCGACCACACCCCAACTCTCTAACAAACCCCTCTACCCACCTATATTCTACAATATCCCCCAACATCTTCACACCCAACACACAAAACCCAATCATAAACAACACCACACAACCCAACACGCCATCCCCAACAAGAACTTAACACCCAAAACCACCACAAAACGACGCAACAAAATCGAAAATCCTGCCCGGGACCGGTACCGGTCACCCTTAACCGACCCCGGTCCCCTTTCCACCGACGCCGGTCAACTCCCGACCGACACCGGTCACCCACAAACCCGACCTACCCAAAAATTTTGTCGACCGATGCCGATCGCTTAGTGACCGGCATCGGTCCTATCGGAAATATCCGCGCCGTGCCGACGCGGCTACCCCATTCCCTTTTTTTCCTATTTCTCCCTCTATACCCACCCAAACACCCTAAAAACCTACCCCCACTGCCTTGGCCTATTTAACCTATCTACCCTCTCCTTTTTTCAAATAACTTCCATTTATTAATTATTTTATCAAAATCTAGCATTCCTACCCAAAACCCAAATACAACATAATACACTCAAATCCACACAATGAGGGGTTTCGAACCTACCGGTACGATGACACGTCATCGTGGTGGGATGGGTGGTGGTGGTCCAGCTGGTCCAGCCCCTCCTGCTCCTCCTGGCTGTGCCATAGCTCCACCTCTCCTCTGCTGGGTCCTCCACCAATCAACTGCTGCTTCCTACTCACTCGGGCCCACTAACCACTCACTTCTCCACTCCAATAGCGCCACCTCAACCAACAAATGCTCCAATCTCAACAATACACCTCAGACAACTCAAATTGGGTTTCAAATTGACAATATGACAATGACCGGCCGTATTTTTTCTTTTTATAGGTTTTCGACTATAACCGATACCGGTTATATTGTGCCCTAAGGAACCGGTATCGGTCAGGTAACCGATATCGGTCATGGACAATCGATATCAGTTTTATCCCACCTCTTCCCCAATTTCTACCCTTCTTTACTAATCGCCCTTTCTCACAACCTCGCTTATATCCACCTTGGCTGAAAACCCTTTGTTACCTACCATTTGGCCCGACCCAAGGCCATAACTGCCATTGGCGACCAAGGCCGTAACCAACCAATTTGGCCCGACCCAAGGCCATAACCAACCAATTTGGCCCGACCCAAGGCCGTAACCAACCATTTGGCCCGACCCAAGGCCCTAACCTACCATTTGGCCCGACCCAAGGCCATAACCTACCATTTGGCCCAACCCAAGGCCGTAACCAACCAATTTGGCCCGACCCAAGGCCATAACCTACCATTTGGCCCGACCCAAGGCCGTAACCAACCAATTTGGCCCGACCCAAGGCTGTAACCAACCATTTGGCCCGACCCAAGGCCCTAACCTACCATTTGGCCCGACCCAAGGCCATAACCTACCATTTGGCCCGACCCAAGGCCATAACCAACCAATTTGGCCCGACCCAAGGCCGTAACCAACCAATTTGGCCCGACCCAAGGCCGTAACCAACCAATTTGGCCCGACCCAAGGCCGTAACCAACCACTTTGGCCCGACCCAAGGCCATTGTAGACACCAAATTTGTGTCTTACGACCCCTTGTGACCCGCATCTCATCTCATGATCTAACCTCATCACCTAAACCTTACACAATTATTTATTAATTACCTTATAATTGATAAATCCACATCACCTTACCCGCCACCTCACTTTGCCACCTCATCATGACCTAGCCCTAACCTAAACTAACCTAATTAAGACCCATGACTTGGTCTAGACTCACATCCATAACTAATGCCTCCTTACTCGCACCCAAAGCCGACCTTCTAGCCACTTGACCAAGCCCCCATGGCACTGATCTCTCGGGAGAAAAGCGGGGAAGGTGGGCTATTTTACTAAAAATAGCCTACTTTTTCCTTACCGATGCGGTTCTACTCGACCGCCGTCGGTTACGTAACCGCCATCGGTTCCCTGTAAATGGGCTCCCAAACCAAAACAACGGATCGGAATTTCATTTTGGAGATCAGTCGAAGGATTTGGATCAACGAGAGAGCATTGGGAGCGAAAGCGAGTCCAGATCTTCACTTAACCAAGCGAGAGGCGAGTGGAAATACCGAGAAGTGTTTACTGTAGAGAGATCAACTTGCATCTTTGTCAAAACCAGTAAGTCACATCTTGCATGTCCTCTGTTATAACATTTCTTATGCTCTTGAATCTCGAGTCCTCCTAAATCCGTTTCTGAATCCACTACCCAACGTCCCATTGCATCTAGCTTGTTATTCTTTTACCCCTCATCATCTCATTTCCTAATATCATCCATAAACCACCTTAAAAACACCATAGCTACCAAGAAGATCCTAGAACCCACCGGTATCGGTTATATTAGCACCGGTTATCGATGGCGGCATCGGCTCGAGTAACCGGCATCGGTTCCTACCCGATCAAAACCGAGAAAACCAGCCTTTCCCTACCCTAGTTCAACGAAACAATCTTAATTGATATTTTACGAGTCTTTTGTGTTAATTCATATTAGCGAGAAGCTGACCACCTTCGAAAGGAAGTTTTATATTTCCTGGGCCCAAGGCAGTTTCCTCATTTATTGTTTAATCAAAATCTTGTGGTCTTGTGTTCTTATTTGCAGGTAGTCCTTCCAAGACAAAAAGGAGTTCTTCGCAATCAGCCTGATCTTTCTCTACGGTACGCGCACACCATCTCGACATTCTACAGGTATTCCTCCTAGCACCTAACTCTTATCTGTTTCTATAGGAACGAGTCATTCCGAGTGAAACATTTTGGCACGCCCGGTGGGACCCATTTTGGGTTTCTTTCTCTTGCTTATTTTCATTTTAGGAAGCATACTTGCTGTTGCTGCTTTTGTTATATATTTCGTAAAGAATTTGTCTTGCTTTCCTAGTTTCGCATTAGTGAAAGTCATCTCTCTTGCTTCATCGAACATAATTTTCGATTTGGGTTTAAAACACATGCATTGCATTCCTGCTTGTTGTTCTTCAATTCTAGTGAACATAGATTAAGTAACAGGTCGTACACGTGGGGGTGATATCCACGGTATTGACAGGAAATTAACCCTAGTTTCACTGCACAACACATACCGAATCACTTCACAATTAACACAACAGCTCAAACATCCCCCCTTTTCCGCGGTATTCCTCCGCCCGATTGAGGTAACCTTATAAGCCAAAACAAACTTGACATTTCCCCTAGGTCTTGTTGTTTAGGATTCTGACATCATCTTACGTCTAAAGGCATAAGCCCACGATAACTAAAATTAACCCTAGGATTAGTCTCTGGATTTGCGTGTGCATCTTGCTTGTTTTCAAATTCTGTTTTCTCTGTCATACTTTGTCTTCTGTGATCAATAAGTTGACAAATATACTCAACGTTGCTAAAAATCAAATTAGCAGCCTTTTATATCTTCTTATCCTAGACTTTTGACACCGGCATCGGTTAAGCGACCGGCGTAAATGCGCTCTCGACCGACACCGGTTATTAAACCGATATCGGTTACTGTCTTCATCAGCCCCTGACAAACCAGCAACTTGCCAAATTCATCATTCTGAGGTTGTTTTTGTTCTTGATAGATTGAAACTTTCCTGTGTGTTCTTGTCCATGGTTGTCATCACTCGGAAGCAAGCCGCCGCCATGGTTTCACATGCCTGCTCTGTGTCTTTGCCTGAATCACCCCCTTCACATTCTATAGGGAACCCTACGGACACCAGTGAGATCCCCCAAATTCCTGTAGGAGACAAGGACTTTGCCAAATTTCTGGATGCTAATCCCAGTGCTGTACAATACTATTTGTCTCATGCCCCTGACCGTACGCCTGATGGTCAGCTCCTTGTTGGCATGCCTATTAGTATAGCTGCTCATTTAGCTCCCACTCCTCCTGATAACACCGCCTTACTTCCTGCATCTTTAGCCCCTTCTCCCAATCGCGGCTTGAGAGGTTCACGACTCAGATTGGCTTTTCCTTGGCTAATTTTGGACCTCACGTATCGTTACCACCAACTGCCCCTACCTCATCTCTCTTTCAGACCACTCCATTCATGACTTGCTCTCTGCCACCTATTCACACGAGCTTTCCTTCTCAAGCTCCGCCTACCTTTTCATTCCCATACACGTATCCAGTAACCTCAACACCTTATATGGGACATCCCTATTCTGTTGCTCCAACATACTCATCCTCCATACCTTATCAACACTTAGCCCCACCATTGTCCAGCGGAAGCCCTTGGTCCAACTTGCCTCCGTTTACCACAACCGCACCATCATCTCATCCAACCACAGATTTCATCAAACAAATGATGGACAAAATGCAAAACCTGGAGGCTTCGGTTTCGGGAAGTCGTAGCGCCTTGACATACGAACAAGTTTGTCGGGAGCCCATTCACCCTTCTGTTCCCCTTCATTCATATCCTCCTCAATGGGAGTTGCCGAAATTTACTCGTTTTAATAGTAAAGAGGATCCTCAACAACACTTGCGATCATTTAGACATGCTTGTTATTTGATTGCCCATGATGACGCCTTGTTACTCCGCACCTTCCCCATGTCCTTATCAGGACCCGCCTTGGAATGGTACAGTGCTTTAACCCAGCACTCGATCTTCTCTTTTAACCAACTAGCCCAATCTTTCTTGGATCATTTCTCCATTAACATTGCCAAGAAAGTATCTATCACCGACCTTTATGCCATCCGACAATTCGAAGACGAATCTATCGCAGATTTCGTGGGACGATGGCGCGGCCTTATCAACCAACTTACATATGCCTTGCCTCAAGCTGAACTTATCGAACTTTTCACGCGGGCATGTGCTAAGCACATTTCTCCTACTCTTCAAATTCAAACTTTCCGCACATTCGATGAGGCCTTTACCATGGCTCGGAAATTAGAAATTCGAGCCTTAGAAGAAGAGAAATTGCGGTTGCGTAACAAAAACCCCAATTTCCGAACTCCAGATTCTACCAACAAGCCAAACACCACCACTCCTCACGCGTCCACTTCTTCTAAATCAAAAGGAGCTGTCCACGCGGTAATGGTCAAATCTCAAACACCGTCCAATACTCCACGAAAACCACCTATAAGTACAAAGCCGAGCCCATCAATTACACTCCCTTGGGAGAAACTTATGGCGTCATCCTGGAGAAATTGCTCAAAGCTGGGGCTATCACCTTGCCCCCTGTTAAACCTCACTCTGGGTTTGACTCCACCCGCGCAATACCTTCCTGGTACAAAGAAAATGACTTTTGTAACTTTCACCGCGTAAAAGGACATAGTCATGAAAACTGCAAGATGTTGAAAAACATAGTGCAGGAAATGGTTGATGCGGGGGATATAGCCCTCGATAATCCTAACGCCCCTGCTAACCGAAATCTGAAAATTTTCAACAAGCCATTCCCGAATCACTCGTCCAACAGTAACGTAAACCAAGATATCTTAGCCGAGGAGAGTGTTCATGAGATCCATGCAGTCTTCGATTCTCAGCCAAAAGCCTCTATTGAAATTTTTTTGAATCAAGCCTCTCCACCAATACAGGAGTCTGAACCTCCTTCACCACCATCAAGCCAAAGTGAAATCATTCCTTTACCCATAAAAGAGTTAACTGCCCGGACTTCTCTTCTCATCGATGAGTCTTCTTACACCACATCCCTACAAGACTGTGAGCGGATGTTATCTAATTTATCTATTTCCCAAACGTCCCCTTCTACCGCTCTTGCTGCACAAGAGGAAGGCTCGCCACTCCTTTTGACATCCTTAGACGAGAAATCTCTTACACTGACATCACCACATTCTTTAAACATGACAGATCCCCTCAAACACGCCCTCCTACCTATTAGTCCCTCATCGCCTAAATCTTTTCAACGACCGGTTGACCTCTTAACATCTATTGATACAGTGCCTCATCTACCTCCTGTGTCACACCCACAGTGGACTGGAATCACAACCCGTCGTTCTTCCGTACAAAAGTTCATATTCACACGTGAGGACTGTCATTCCACAGAAGATAGACAGGCCCTATGGGAACGTTTGAGTACCCCTTTTTCTACTCAAATGCAAATGACTGATCCTGATGTCTCCACCATATACCCGAAGTGTTTACAGAAGCTTAAAATGCCCCTGTTCTCACCTTCACCCCCCTCACCTCTACCAAATGCCCCGTCCACTTCTATCAACTTAACCGGATCTTCCCCTACGCTTGGGACCTCACCAATGCCCAGTCTAACGCACCCGCCTAAGCGACTCGATCTATCCAAAAATAAATCCGTCCCGCCACCTAGGAGACAAACTCAATCCGTGCCCCTATCACAATCAAAACCATCATCGTCATACCTACCTTCCATATTGGGACCCCATCCCTCTACCTTACATCAATATATCATACCTCCTGCGTTTTCTTCAAAACAACCTACGCCTTCCGCACCCATACAGAAATTCCAGGGTATAGCAACACCGTCACTCCGCGTATCCTGTCCACCTATCAACCCTAAACAAATTCCATCATCAAAAGATTTGTTTTCGGTCACTCCTATTTCCCCGTGGTTGTTTTCTGATACCACATCATCTGCGGCCTCATCATCAACATAAGCTTGCGCCAAAGAAATCACGTTTAGTGAAAACCACGTATCAACACCCCTCGGCTAAACCACCACCCGTGCGAACCAACCACGCCCAAACATTACCAAAACCCGCACAACCAATACCCTCATCCTCTTCCGATTTTGACCCACTCAAAGGATCTTACGCCAAAATCCTTGCTATGTTGGTGGAGAATGCGACCATTTCCCTACCTCCACTTAGACCTTATGACCCGTCTAAACCCCGACCTATGGGTTACGATGAGTCTAAAATCTGCGCTTATCACCGCACACCAGGACATGATGTGGAGGGATGCAAAGCTCTAAAAACCATCCTTCGTCAGTCACCTCTCCCGGATAGAAAGATTAAGAAAGACAACTTACGAAGGGAGAGACCTTTAGTTTCCATTCCCTCTCCTATACCATCTGTCCCCGCCTCACCAAGATCTATCATTATTACAACCCCACCTCTTGAAGACCATGAGTTATCCCAACCATCTTCCTCATCTCAGGTCTACGAGATTAATATGATTAGTGTCGCTACTCGAGGGCAGAAAAACAATGGGAAAGCAAAAGAAAACACACCTGCGGCATCTCTTTCTCCGTCAAACATCCCGATTGCACCACCACCTAAAGTGGTCATTCGCGGACCCGCCTATCCCGTCTCTAATGGCATTGCCCACCGAAATATGATTAAACAGCTTCACCAATCGCCCGTAAAAATGACATTGTATGATCTCATTCAGACTTCTGAATCTCATCGACAAGCTCTCGTTGAGATCCTTCAAGGGATAGAGGTTTTACCTAATGAAACCCTGCCTGTCGCCTCCATTCTAACACCCAATCACGTTGCTTCTCTCACCAAACAACCCACTGCCCCAACCACTTCTGTCTCTGTACAACAAGCTGCTGCAGTCAGTTTCTCGAAGACGAAATTGTTGACTTTGGTACAGAAGATCCTGACCCTGCTCTTTTCATCTCAGCTTACATCCGGGACATTCGGGTACGTCGTGTTATGATTGACGGGGGTGCTAGCCTAAACATCATCTCTTCAAAAGCCTTCCAACAAATGAATATCCCTTCTAGTTGCATGTGTGCCAACCCCATCATGTTGCGGTCATTCAATGACGCTATTACTTCTACCTTAGGCACCGTGATCCTCAACATTCGGGTAGGACCACGTACTTTACCCGAACTCTTCTATGTCTTGGAGGGAGAGTTCCAATATAATATATTGCTGGGTCGTCCTTGGATCCGAGCCATGGGATGCGTTCCCTCAACATTACATAGATGCATAAAATTTGAGTACGAGGGGAAGTCCTACACCGTAAAAGCTGACCCTCCCCCCTTTAAAACCTGCAATATGTTATACCGCCCTAACGATGTGCTTATACCAATCAAGACACCCATACATTCAACCCAACCATCCTCTTCAAATGTACCTCAACCATCCACCTCAACCGCGCCTACGCCTTCAACTGATGAAACCACCATCGCAAAAACCACTTCCCTTCCCGCAGCTAACATTCCAACCTCCGACCCCTTAGTAGATGTTTTTCAGCGCCTTACGTTGGGGGAGTACCGCCTATATAACGTTAGTTCTTTCCCTACCCCGCAGGAGTACGGACAATTACATGCACATCCCACCTACGACCGTCGCGTGGGGGAGGTAATCTCTTACGGACCACCCCATTGCCGCACTAACCTAACGTATGGGGGTGTTGACGCATCCTCCATTACCCCTGAACCTCCTCTTGGTGTGGTTCCCTTCCAATCCGATTTTCAATACTTGACAAATCGTCGTTTCGCCCTCACCTTCTTGACTCGTTGTGCGTGGAAAGGCTTTGGTTTTGGCCTTTACGAACAAGGCCGACATACACTCATTCCCGTGACTACCCGTAAACATAATGATCGCAGTGGTCTCGGTTTTCCCGAAACACCTACACAGGAGACACCTCCTGTCAGCTGTATCCTGGAAGAAGAAGACGTCGCCCCTACCAAACCATCATCACCCACTTTGCCATCATCACCCACAGAATCTATAGACCCTGAATCCATCCCTCCTAACTTTTTTTTTTCATAAATGCTATCTTCATAGGTCCTCTCACTTATCAACGCGATAATGAGGACCCATCTTCTCTTCCCCTTCTGTATCCAGACATGATCGAAGAGGATTCGCCTTTGATTAATGTTGTTGAATGCCAGGATGATGACTCCATCCTCACTTACCTTGGCGCGGATGATTCTTATATTCAACGAGCCTTACCATCTGAAACCCAAACCATCTTTGAGCAGAATCTACTATAGAAATCAACATCCACACGGAGGAGGATCCTCACATTGTGAAGATTGGACAATCCCTTAACACATCAGAACAAGCCGCCTTTACTACCTTTCTCCGTGCTCGCAACCAAGCTTTCGCATGGTCTTACGCTGACATGCCAGGAATTGATCCTACCATTGCCGTCCATAACATCACCCTAAACCCCGATTCCAAACCAGTCAAACAGAAATTGAGAAAAATGCATCCACGCATTGCTCTCTTGGTCAAAGAGGAGCTCCAACGACTCCTTTCTGTTTCCTTCATCTTGCCTATTGACTATCCTCAATGGATTTCTAACATCGTACCTGTCACTAAAGCGACAGGGGGACTTCGGATATGCACAGATTTCCGGGATCTTAACCTCGCTTGCCCTAAGGATGACTTCCCCTTACCTAGCATTGACCAACTTGTTGATCTAACTGCAGGTCATGAGATGCTCTCTCTCATGGATGGCTTTTCAGGATACAACCAAATTTTGGTTGCCCCTACCGATCAACACAAAAGCGCCTTCATAACTCCTTGGGAACCTACATTATCGTGTCATGCCATTTGGCCTTAAGAATCTTTGGTGCTACCTATCGGCGGGCTATGACCTACATTTTCATGACATTATGCACACTATCCTTGAAGATTATGTCGACGATCTTCTCGGCAAGTCTAAACATCGTAGTGAACATCTCGATGTTTTAACCATTATTTTTGATGCTTTGTTACAATATTACTGTCGCCTTGACCAAAAATGTGTCTTTGGTGTTCTTTCGGGAAAACTTCTTGGCTTTATCGTCTCTTTGCGTGGCATTGAGGTCGATCCATCTAAAGTCAAAGCTATCCTAGAAATGCCCCCACCCAAAAATCTCAAACAATTGCGTAGTTTACAAGGTAAGCTCCAATCTATCCGACGTTTCATCTCCCAACTCTCGGATCGGTGTCAACCTTTTCATCACCTTCTTAAAAAGGACATTGCCTTTCAATGGAGTGAGGAGTGTCACCAAGCCTTCGAAGCTCTCAAATCCTATCTCTTGCAGCCACCCGTGCTTATCCCACCCCAGGACGACCGCCCTTTCTACCTTTATCTTTCCGCCACTGACCATGCTATAGGTGCTATGCTCGCACATCGGGATTCGGCACGACGAGAACAGGCCGTTTATTATATAAGTCGTACCCTCGTGGATTATGAGACTAGGTATACACATGTAGAAAAATTGTGCCTTGCCCTATCATTTGTAGCCACCAAACTCCGACATTACCTCCTGAATCACAAAACTTTTGTCATCACCAACACAGACCCCATTCATTATATGTACGCCAAACCGCATCTAAACCAACGTATCGCTCGATGGCTTATGCTCCTCGCTGACCTTGACCTTGAATTCGTACAACAGAAGTCAATCAAAGGACAAACTCTTGCAGACCAACTTGCGGAGGCCCCTTTACCTAGGGAACAATTTACCAATTTTACCTTCCCCGACGAACTCATCGCCACTCTTTCACTCCGGGAAGAGTTGTATCAAATGACCCTCTTCTTCGATGGATCTAAATGCCAGTAGCGGCGGAGGAGCCGGCGTTGTTCTCATTCCTCTCGACGCTGAACCTATGCCTCTTTCATTTCGGCTTGATTTCCCTTGCACTAATAATACAGCGGAATACGAGGCCCTTGTTCTGGGTCTCCAAGTTGCGTTACACTTAGGCATCAAATCTATCAACATTTTTGGTGACTCTCAATTGGTAGTCAATCAAGTTATGGGCGTCTACCAATGCAAAAATGAGGAACTTCAAAAATACAAACACTACGTGGATTCACTTCTAGCCTTATTTACTCACTATTCTATACAAACCATTCCACGCTCCACTAACAAATTTGCGGACACTATGGCTTGCTTAGCCTCGCAAATTCCCGCCGCACCAACTGACTCTGAATTATTCGTCGTGGTCCAACAACTTTTTGTCCCATCCTATTCAACCCCGGTAGTTTGTACGATAAATACTGTGTCTACTAGTTCGCAGGATACCTGGTACCACCAATTTCACGACTACCTTACAATCTCTGTCCTCCCACCTGACCTTACTAGTAACGGCAAACGTGCTTTTCTTAAAAGTGTTTCGCGTTATGTTGTCATGGGGGGACTCCTCTATAAACGTGGCTTTGATGGCATCCTCCTTCGCTGTCTAACTGGCGCGGAGGCCACTCATACCATCCAACAGGTCCATGACGGTATTTGTGGTGGACATTTTAGCGGCCTTGCCGTGGCCAAACGAATCCTTCGCCTTGGTTATTATTGGCCTACTCTCAATAACGACTGCTACGAATATGTTAAGCGTTGTGTTATGTGTCAGCAACATGCCAACCTTCAACATACTCCTAGCCACCCGCTCCAGGTCGCTCGAGATCTTTGGCCCTTCTCACAATGGGGTTTAGACCTTATTGGTGAGATTCACCCGACCTCTTCACAACGTCACCGTTGGATAATCACAGCGACCGAATATTACACAAAATGGGTGGAGGCTATTCCACTCATTTCAATCAAAAAAGAAAAAATTGTCGAATTCATTAACCATCACATTATCTGTCGTTTTGGTATTCCTCATCGCCTAATAACAGATAATGGTAAATCTTTTAAAAACAAGTTGTTGCAAGACCTTTGTGACAACTTTGGTATCAAACTTAGCTTCTCATCACCCTACTATCCACAAGCCAATGGGCAAGCCAAGTCCTCTAATAAAACACTAACCAAAATCCTCATGAAAGTTGTCAATGAATCCGGAAGAAATTGGCACGATCACATCCCCTTTGCCCTTTGGGCTTATCGCACTAGTATTCGTACCTCCACTAATGCCACACCTTTTTCTTTGGTATACGGTACCGAGGCTGTTTTGCCTCTCGAAATACAAATACCCTCCCTTAGAATATCTCTTCAGGATATTCTCACCAACGATGATTTCCGCCAAGAGCGGTTAGCCCAATTGGAGCTTCTTGACGAACGCCGTCTTACAGCTCTTGATCACCTTCAAATCTATCAAAAACGCATTAAACGTGCTTATGATAAGCGACTTCATGAGCGTACCTTTAAGGTTGGTGATCTTGTCCTCAAAGAGAATCAACATGTAACCAAACTAGAAAAGAGCAAACGTGGAAAATTTGCTCCCAATTGGATTGGGCCTTATATAATCACTCACACCTATGGATCGGTACTTATCGTTTAGCTTCGCTTAATGGTAAACCTGAGCCTGAGCCCCTTAATGCCTTGCATCTTCGACCATTCTATTGTTGAAATTAGTGTTATATCACTTCTTATCCGCCTACTGCTCGTCCCTTGAGCTCCCATACCACCACATGCACTTGTTTCCTACATCTCGAAATAAAATCAAGCTCACCTCTCACCTCCCCTTAACGATGCCTTCCCCTTTTTAGTCTAGTCCATGACTTCAACGTATTAAAATAAGCCGTATTCTTATGGGATTTTCTTGAGTCAAACTTCCTACTAAACTAGATGCTTCACGCTAAAAAGAACATCTAGTCATCTAAATTAAATATAGACTGCTCCCTCGAAGGACAGCTATATGCCAAATTATTGCTTTATTCTCTATATTTGCTCCCTGAAGGACAGCTATGCACTAAAATCATATCTGCTACTATAAATAGACTGCTCCCTCGAAGGACAGCTATACACAGTCAGCCTCTAGCAGAAGCTTCTCGCATCGATCAGCTTCGTGAAGACCTCAAGAATAATACAATCAATATCCCTTGTAGACTTCCCGCATCGATCAGTCTACATTCAATAAAATAAAAGCCTCATTCAAAAGGACTTTTGAGTCATGGACTTGTCTATTTAGGGTAGGTTCTCTTTCGTCAGAACACTCACTTTGTAATAAGTTCTCTGCACCTCAGCTATACCATCCACCTCACCTCACCATTTGTTTCAACTCAAGGGACGTAATGTACGCTCGATATATTGTGATCACACAACTCTTTTCACCTATTGACTTCTCGTCTATGCACGGTACCTAGGGCTCCAAGCTCGTTCTACGTTGTGTGGTTTGTTTAGCTCTTTTCACCTACGGAGCACTCTTTCTGCTTTGCCTCGCATCTAGGATTGTGTGTTGACCTTAATCAGGACATGGTTCCCTTCTACTTGGGTAGGCTAACTTTCGCTTCCCTTATACCTTTTACAACATCACCAATTCATTACCAACACCATCAACCTTACCTTTACCAATCTTAATATTTTTACCAACCAACCAATTGCCTAAACCGTACCAAATTGCCTGAATTCGCCTCTCCCTGATCCTAAGGGAGAACTACATCGGTCTGAGGCCCCTCCTTGCTTTGTGCAATGGGCTATGTAGGCAGCACTTCGGAGACATGGGGTCTCCCAAGGTTAGCTCGACCATCCCCTACCATAATCTATCATGTGTGGTATAATAAATATTTCTGTGTATTTCTATTTAATCACATTCCTCTTTATCCTTTTTCAAAACACCGAAAGTCAAAACAAAACATTCTTATTATTATCATAACTCAAATCACCATACATATTCAGTTTTATTTAGATGTTAAACAAATACATCTTCTCTATCATCGACACGCAGGTCGGCATCCTTATTTATTCTTATACCTTGCTAACATTTACTCAGACCCTCACGCCTCATCCCGAACTAGGTGATGATCGTGATCGTCGACCCCTCTCGCCGGGCCTCTCTGTCCTCAAAGGTACCACGGCTATTGGTACCGCCCACTGATCTGCCAATCTCTCCTGTAACATATGAATACGCCCTCTCGCATGGAGGACTCCAGCCTCTAGTCTCCCCGCCCGTGACTCCGCAACTGCTAACAATCCTCTTGTCTCATTCACCTGCGTTTGGAGCTGCTGAACTAAACGCTGCAGACGATCCCTCTCTGCTGTAATCACAGCTATGTCAGGACAATCACGTATACCTCGCAGCTCCGCTGCCCACCATAATCTATAGGCCTCTGTCGTTCCTGCGTCCATTACCCTGCGATCGGCTGCTACCTCTTCAGGACCTTCTGGAGGTGTTGGCTGGGGAGGTGAGAGTACTGCCTCTGCGTCGATCCTCATATATGGTCTATAAGCCAGGGGTATATCCTGCACAAATCCAAATTGTCGCCGCACGCGATCTATAGGAATCCTCTCATATTCACCTGGCCTGTGCCCCGCGATCCACCTCATTCGCTCTACACCCCTTAACTCCTCAGCCATGCTCTCTGTTACCATATAGTTACCGTAAGGCCTCCAACAGATGTCTGCAACCGTCACCCTCTCCCATACCTGCCTGTAATACACAATATCACCCGTCACGGCCTGGGATCTGGCCTCTTGTTCTGTCTGGACCCATCGTCTGAATCCCAACCTCTGCACTCCGGTTTCTCCCGACTGGATGGGTCGGCCTATTGGTCGCACACAAACAATGTGCTCATAGGCCCAACAGTGTAATAAGTATGAACTATCCAGTGTCGTCCTGTGATTTCACCTACAAGCCCATAAACCCCTGTATAGCTCCGCCAAATATGCAGGTGCCCATGCAAAAGTCACGTTCCTTTCTATCATCTCCCAAATAACACACATCAATGCCTTTGGAAATCTTCCCCTTAGCCCTCGGTAATGCATAATACCCTACCGCTATCATTAATATCTTGCTAACCTTGTCTCCTCGGGATGTCTTTGCATACATTACCCCATACGTAAATGATAAACCTCACTGTGTCAAATCTCGTGCGTATGGACCAAATACTGCGGTTATCGCTCCCGTGCCGCGCTAGGTAGTGCCTGATATATTGGTTCTCCTGTAATAGGGAGTCTCAAAATACGGAACACATCTTCCGATATTCTTGTCATCTCCCTGTTGGCGGATAAAGGTATTTGTCTCGGGATTCCATCTCTCAATCAAGCGCTGTAACATACCATGGTTACGTGCGATTTCGTGAATAATAGCGGATTCCACTTAACCCCAAGCGATTTATCAATGTCCATTCCGCTGGTGTTACATCCGCTCGGATTCGTGACAACAGCGCTGGCACACTATCATTCATCCTCAACCCTGCCTCTGCCTGCATACACCAAAACAACAAACAACCATTCAATCCGTCAGGGTTTTTCAAACATTCTGGAAATTCCTCCGATGGTAACGGTATCGGTTATACATAACCGGTATCGGTTCAGTAACCGATACCGGTTCTCCCTAACCGCTACCGGTCACTGTCAATTACATACACCTTCCCTAAAAACAACCACCTACGACAATAAATTGATCGTTTATTCCTTTCTATATACACAGACATACCCAAAACCCCGAATTACCTACCCCATAACACTCACCTCATCTATACCCCTGGCTATCATGTTGTCTTTCTCATATCTACTTACCTATTCTCCTCTAGCTCATTCCCAAAACATGCAGTAGTTAAATCACAAACAAGCTGATACCTCTTGGGTTGCAGCAGCTTGAGGTGGCCCTTGTCTTCCCTCTTGTCCCTGCCTGCTGGATGCTTCTCCTCGTTCTGCCATGATCACCACCCTTTTCAACTTTGTCTTTCTGCCTTCTGAATCTCGGATCACATTCACTTTCCTTGTCTCTTTTCTCCTTATCACTCAAATCTCTCATGCAAAAACCTGTCTCAGTCGTCAAAAAGCGTCGCGTTCGCGTATTTAACCTCTTGCATGGCTCTAAAATTAAAACTTAAGTTGCCACCCTAGCTTTTCTATTTTTAGAAAAGCTCATACCTAAATAACCGGTATCGGTTACTTAACCGATATCGGTCTATCAGCTACCGATATCGGTTCCTTAACCGATATCGGTTACACACCTATCTTTTCTCAACAGCGTTCTTTTCTTCATTTCTCACCTAAATTTTTGTCGCGCCCGCCTCTTTTCCTGCATAAACAACACAATTTACCACATTTGTTCATCCACCACACATAGCATTACAATTTCATTAACATCATTTATTTTATACAAATACACAAACCATCAACTACGGATATCAAGAAACTATCAATCTATACATCATTTGGATCCAACTCATCAGTTACATATATCACAATGTCACAAAACCACCAATTCATCACATAACATGACATTCATATATACGTAAAAAAAAAAAAAAACAAAAACATCAGCATCATCCATCTATCAACATGTCAATTAAACTCATCACACATTCTATATATTACCAGCCATTAACCAAATATTTAAACACATTTTGAACACTGCATGTGGATCAAAACATCATCTCTATATATATATATATATACAAGTTTTCAAAAATACAATGTGCCCTACATCGGGGCCTCTGTGATCTCATCATACAACAAAGCCGGCACGCAGGCCGCAATAACTGTCAAAAAAATCTCGACTCGGCTCGCAGGCCGGTCCCTCGTATCAAAAATAGCTATATACTCGGCTCGCAGACCGGTCTCCACTATACAACCCCTACTCGGCTCGTAGGCCGGTATACAATAAATGAATGAATGAATACATGAATAATACATAGGCACGCAGGCCTCTATCAATACACCGGTTCGCAGACCGGTGCCCATCTCTAAAATACAACAACCATGTCTGGGATCTCTCAGCTCTCCCCACCGCCCTCGGCACCTCTCCCCGCTGGTCCCTGTGGTGCCTCTCGCCTCCTGCCCGTCACGGACACGCCAGCTGTGGCTGCACCTCCCTGAGATCTCTGGCTGTGAGAGGTCTCTGCCCTATGCGCTGCATAAGCCTGATACTCGACTCCGGTACCATCAAGAATATCCTGATAATATCGGGCCTCTGCTCTAACCTCCATATAGCGCTCTCGAGCCACTGACGGAGCTGGGGCTGGTCCCCTGGCACCTACAACCAATGCCCCCTGAGCTGTCTTGGTCTTCTTTGGTGGTGCTGTGGCGGTGGTGGTGCGTGTACTGTCTTTCTTCTGCACTGCACTGCACACTTTGTGGTGTGGTGGTCTTTGGTGGTGGTCTTTGCTGTGCACTGTGCACATGCTGAGCTGGGCTAGCTGCCCCTGTAAGACACCTATCTGTGCCTGTGCCGCAGCTAGCTGCCCCTGTAAGAGCTGCACCTGACCCCTGAGCTGATCTCTCTCTCCTATAACTGCAGCCAAGTCTGGCTGTGCAGGCGGTACTATCCTGGCTGCTCTCTGCCCAGCCCACCACACCCTGTATGCTCCCGTGCACCCAGCATCATCTACACCCTCACCTGCTGACCTCTCCGCTACCCAATCTGGATCCAAAGGCTGTGGTGCAGGCAGTGGGGCCTCTACATCATCCCTCCTGTACTGAGGGAAGGGAGGTGGCTCGTCCTGTCGCAGCCCCATCTGCCTGCGTACCCTCTCCAGGGGTATCCGCTCGTACTCTCCTGGCCTCCGTCCTGCTATCCAGAATGTGTACTGGATTAGGCGCAACTGTAAGCGGGCTCCTCTGCCAGGGTGGTGACCTCTGTAGGGTCTCCATACAATGTCTACTGCTGTAAGGCCCTCTAGCAAATGTCTATAGTATGCCACATCCCGACCTGCAACAACTGCTCGTGGCTGGCCCACGACCCCCAACCACCTCTGAAAGCCATATCGGTATATGACTGTGGCCACAGCTCTTTGGGGTAACCCTACGGCTGATGCATACGATGTGCTCGTATGCCCAACAATGCAAACAAAATGTAGAGCAAATACCAGAATCGCCTCCTCGGTGATAGCCCCATAGCTCCTGTACAATTGCACCGGATATCTTTGGTGCCGGGCGTAACTGGTGTGCTCCTCCACCATCTCAAGCGTAGCACCCCCATCAATGCTCGTGGGAGCGGCCTCCCTACGAGTCGGGAGGCGAAGCAGGTGATCCCAACCATCATCAACACAGCCAGTCGTGTCTCGTGTCGATGCGCACGGTACATGTCACCGTACCCGATACTCGCGCTATGGTAGGTCAGTAGTGCGGCTGCATCCCCAAAAACCTGCAGTATGCGTTGTCCATGGCAGTCTCTGAATCTACCTGGAAGACTGCCTCTCCCTCGATAGGTAACCGAAGGATGCGATACACATCCTCCAATGTGACGGTCATCTCCCCAGTCGGGAGATGGAACACATTGGTCGCCGGATCCCATCTCTCGATGAGGGCGACCATCAGGCTGTGATCTCTCTCTATCGCTCTGTACCTCTGGACTCCACCGAGTCCCACCTCGCGCATGATGGCCCAATGAGCCGCAGATACGTGTGGCCTCATCCGCACCAACAGCGGGGCATCTATCCGCATCGTCATCGTCAGCTGCGCGTGCTGCAAAACCAACCCACATCCTTAGACCTACTCTTTATTACAACATCTACTTTATCATCTAAACACCCTTTTTATCCCCCCGACCATACCCTGACTCTCTACCACCCCCCTCTAGTAACCTACCACCCTAAAAACCCAAAACCATCCCACCAAAACCAACAAAAACAAAACCCAAAAACAAAACACATACGCAACCCAACCCCAACAAAACCAACTCCCACACAAACAACCCAACACCCCAACCCAAAAAAACCCAAAACCCAACCCTACATCAAACCCTTCTCCCACCTCCACCTCAAACCCAACCCAAAACCCAAAACCCAACCCTACACCAAACCCTTCTCCACCCCAACCCAACCCCAACACAAACCCTCCCCACAAACACCCCCAACCCCACACCAAACCCAACCCAAAAACCCAAAACCCAACCCTACATCAAACCCTTCTCCCACCTCCACCCCAACCCAACCCAAAACCCAAAACCCAACCCTACACCCAAACCCTTCTCCACCCCCTAACCCAACCCCCACCAAACCCTTCTCCACCACCCACCCCACCCCACCCAACCCACCCCCCACACAAACCCACCCCAACCCCACCCACCCACCACCCACCAAAAACCCAAAACAACCAACCCACCCACACAACCCACAAACCAAAACACACAAGCCACCGACGCCGGCCGATACATGACCGACGCCGGTCACCAACAACACTCCCTTTCCCTAAAATTTTGCGACCGATGCCGGTCGCTTAGTGACCGACATCGGTCACTGTCTTCTCCGGAGAGCCGAACCCCCGCGGCCCCCAAAACCCATTTTTTACCTATTTCTACCCATCTACCCACCCAAATACCCTAAAAACTTACCCACCTACCCACCTTAGCCTATCTAGCCTATCTACCCTCTCCCTTTTTCAAATCATTTCCATTTTCTCATTATTTCCTAAAAAAGGTTAATTCCTACCCAAACCCCCAATTTAGCATAATACAACCAAATCACCAAATTAAAGAGTTTCGAATCTACCCGAACGACGACACGTCGTCGTGGTGGGATGGGTGGTGGCGGTCAGCTGGTCCAGCCCCTCCAGCTCCTCCTGCTGTGCCATGGCTCCAATCCTGATCTGCTGGGTCCCCGGCCAATCAACTGCTGCCTCCTCCTTAATCGGGCCCACTATCAACTCTCTCCGCCAATACAATAGCTCCACCTCACTCAATCAAGCCTCTAATCTCAACTCTCCACGTCAGACAAGTCGATTTGGTTTGCAAATAACAAAAGTGACAATGACAAGCCGTATTTTTCTTTTTATAGGTTTTTCGCCTTTCACCGATATCGGTTTCATTTTGCCCTAAGGAACCGGTATCGGTCCCTTAACCGATATCGGTCATGCAGAATCGACATCGGTTCTCTACCCAACTTTCACCCCATTCTTTGCCCTTATTTACTCCTTGCCTCTTTTTCACCAATATCGCCTCTATCCACCTTTGCTGCACACCATTTGTTCACTTGTCCAGCCTGACCTAAGGCCTCAACCTACCTATTCGGCCCGACCTAAGGCCTCAACCTACCATTTGGCCCGACCCGGCCCGACCTACGGCCTCGACCTACCTATTCGGCCCGACCTAAGGCCTCAACTACCTATTCGGCCCGACCTAAGGCCTCAACCTACCTATTCGGCCCGACCTAAGGCCTCAACCTACCTATTCGGCCCGACCAAGGCCTCCCTACCATTTGGCCCGACCTAGGCCTCGCCTACTACCTTTGGCCCGACCCTAAGGCCTCGGCCTACCAATTCGGCCCGACCCAAGGCCTCGCCTACCATTCGGCCCGACCTAAGGCCTCAACCTACCTATTCGGCCCGACCTAAGGCCTCAACCTACCCTCGGCCCGACCTAAGGCCTCGCCTACCTATTCGGCCCGACCTAAGGCCTCGGCCTACCTATTCGGCCCGACCTAAGGGCCTACCTAAGGCCGACCTACCTGCCTACCTATTCGACCATTCGGACCTCGGACCTCGGCCTCAAGGCCAACCTACCTATTCGGCCCGACCTAAGGCCTCAACCTACCTATTCGGCCCGACCCAAGGCCTCGCCCTACCCATTTGGCCCGACCCAAGGCCTCGCCCTACCAATTTGGCCTGACCCAAGGCCTCAACCTACCAATCGGCCCGACCTAAGGCCTCAACCTACCTATTCGGCCCGACCTAAGGCCTCAACCTACCTATTCGGCCCGACCTAAGGCCTCAACCTACCTATTCGGCCCGACCTAAGGCCTCAACCTACCTATTCGGCCCGACCTAAGGCCTCAACCTACCTATTCGGCCTGACCTAAGGCCTCAACCTACCTATTCGGCCCGACCTAAGGCCTCAACCTACCTATTCGGCCCGACCCAAGGCCTCGCCCTACCCATTTGGCCCGACCCAAGGCCTCGCCCTACCAATTTGGCCCGACCCAAGGCCTCAACCCAATTGGCCCGACCCAAGGCCTCGCCCTCACTATTTGGCCCGACCCAAGGCCTCCCTTTACCCTTCGGCCCGACCCAAGGCGCATGACCCAACAACTTGGCCCGACCCACGGCGCACCACTTCCATCCCTTACCCAAAATCAACACCATACACTTTTATCCACCCATCAGGTAGTTTTTGTTCAATCGAGCTCACTGTTCGTGTTTTAGCATGATTAGGGTCCTTGACTTGATACGTCGACCAACTTTGCCCAGGACCTAGACCGTGACGTTTATCTCAACCAAACCAACCTTTTGAGTGCTTGAACATGCCTAAACGTTCCTGTACCTTACATTATATACCACCAGGGCTACTTCCTATGCCTTGGATACCAGGATTATATCACCCTTGTTTGGATAAACTATCGACCTTTGCCTCTGCACTGCTGGTTTGCTCGTCAAATCATGTACCCTAGTCGTACTATGGCATTTCAATATGCGTCTGCTTCCTTGAACCTACCCCACCATCTTACCATCCCCTCTACCCCATTTACCCGTTATCAACCCTATCCCTGATTTCTCGTTCACTCAATCTGTGATAGATTTGAGGGGGATTACCTATACCCTTAACAGGAGTAACCACTTCATATTATTGTCCGTGCAGCTTTACAAAACAAGCTACACGACAATAAGGGGCTAATGTAGACACCAAATTTGTGTCTTACGACCCCTTGTGACCCGCATCTCATCTCGCAATCTAACCTCATCACCTAAACCTTACACAATTATTTATTAATTACCTTATAATTGATAAATCCACATCACCTTACCCGCCACCTCACTTTGCCACCTCATCATGACCTAGCCCTAACCCTAAACTAACCTAATTAAGACCCATGACTTGGTCTAGACTCACATCCATAACTAATGCCTCCTTACTCGCACCCAAAGCCGACCTTCTAGCCACTTGACCAAGCCCACAACTGATCTCTCGGGAGAAAAGCAGGGAAGGTGGGCTATTTTACTAAAAATAGCCTACTTTTTCCTTACCGATGCCGGTTCCTACTCGACCGCCGTCGGTTACGTAACCGCCATCGGTTCCCTGTAAATGGGCTCCCCAAACCAAAACAACGGATCGGAATTTCATTTTGGGAGATCAGTCGAAGGATTTCTGGATCAACAGAGAGCATTGGGAGCGAGAAACAGAGTCCAGATCTTCACTTAACCGAGCAGAGACGAGTGGAAATACCAGAAGTGTTTACAACCAAGGAGATCAACTTGCATCTTTGTCAAAACCAGTAAGTCACATCTTGCATGTCCTCTGTTATAACATTTCTTATGCTTCTTGAATCTCAGTCCTCCTAAATCCGTTTCTGAATCCACTACCCAACGTGCCATTGCATCTAGCTGTTATTCTTTTACCTCTCATCATCTCATTTCCTAATATCATCCATAAACCAGCCTTACAAACACCATAGCTACCAAGAAGATCCTAGAACCCACCGGTATCGGTTATCAGTAACCGGCATCGGTTATCAGTAACCGGCATCGGTTATCAGTAACCGGCATCGGTTCCTCTGATCAAAACCAGAAAAACAGCCTTTTCCCTACCCAGTTCAACGAAACAACTTAATTGATATTTTACAGTCTTTTGTGTTAATTCATATTAGCAGGGAAACTGACCACCTTCGAAAGGAAGTTTTATATTTCCTGGGCCCAAGGCAGTTTCCTCATTTATTGTTTAATCAAAATCTTGTGGTCTTGTGTTCTTATTTGCAGGTAGTCCTTCCAAGACAAAAAGGAGTTCTTCGCAATCAGTCTGATCTTTCTCTACGGTACGCGCACACCATCTCGACATTCTACAGGTATTCCTCCTAGCACCTAACTCTTGGCCCGACCTAAGGCTGCACCAATCATTAAATACCTTGCCCACAATCAACATTCTATTTTATCCATCCATCATGTAGCTTTTTGTTCAATCGAGCTCACTGTTCGTGTTTTAACATGATTAGGGTCCTTGACTTGATCGGTCGACCAACTTTGCCTAGACCAAGACCGTGGACGTTTATCTCAACCAAACCAACCATTGAGGCTAGGACATGCCTAAACATTCTTGTACCTTACCCGTTATATCCTGGAGCTACTTCCTATGCCTTGGATACCAAGATTATATCACCCTTGTTTGGATAAACTATCGACCTTTGCCTATGAATTGCTTGTTTTCTCTTCAAATCATGTACCCTGAACACTACTGCATGTCAACGTGCGTCTGCTTCCTTGGACCTACCCCACCATTTTACCATTATCTCAACACCATTTACCCTTTATCAACCCTATCCCTGATTTCACGCTACCTCAATCTGTGATAGATTTGAGGGGGATTACCTATACCCTTAACAGGGGTAACCGCTTCTTATTATTGTCCGTACAACTTTAACAAGACAAGCTACACAACAACAAGGGGCTAATGTAGACACCAAATTTGTGTCTTACGACCCCCGTGCCCGCATCCCATTTCGCAACCCGACCTCATCACCTAAACCTTACATAATTATTTACTAATTACCTTATAATTAATAAATCCACATCGCCATACCTGCCACCTCATGTCGCCACCTCATCATGACCTAGTCTTAACCCTAAAACTAACCTAATTAAGACCTATAACTTGGTCCAAATCCACACCTATGACTAATTACTCCTCACCCGCACCTAAAACCAACTTCATAATGACTTGACCAAGCCCGCAACCAATCCCTCGGAAGAAAAGGAGGGAAAGTTGGCTATTTTACCAAAAATAGCCCGCTTTGACCTGACCGATACCGGTTCCTACTCGACCGCCGTCGGTTGCGTAACCGTGATCGGTTCCCTGTAAATGACCACTTCCAACCAAAAACGGGGATCGGATTTTCATTTGATCAAAAAGAGGAGAGATTATTCAAAGGATCCGGATTTGCTGAGCCAAGCAGAGACAAGTGAAGAAACAAGAAGAGTTTGCAGAGAAGGACATCAAGCCCAATCGCACATTTGCCTGCGAGCCCTGTGACACTCAGCTGATCATCGTGAGGGAAGACATCTCATCTTCGGGTCGTCAGGACGTCCTATCTGAGTTCTACCTTTGTCATCACAGTTCTTGGACCTGCATTCTCATCAATAAACGGTAAGTAGAATCTTGTATGTTCTCTTTGATAACATTTCTTAGACTTTTGAATCACAGCCATCATAAATCTATTCCCAGATCTACTACCCAGCAACACATTACATCTAACTATCATTCTTCTACCCTCTCATCACCCCGTTACCTAATCCCACTCATTTATTAGCCTTAAAAACAACACAACCACCCTACAACTGACCCTCACCAAAAGCCCCTAAAACATAGAACCTACCGATATCGGTTAGCAGCAACCGGTATCAGTTACCTTGACTCAAAACCAAAAACCAGCCTTTCCCCCTACTTGTTTCAACGAGGCAATTAAATTGTTATTTTACAATCTTTTGTGTTAATTCATATTAGCAGGGGAACTGACCACCTTCGAAAGGAAGTTTTATATTTCCTGGGCCCAAGGCAGTTCCCTCATTTATTGTCTAATTAGAATCTTGTGGTCTTGTATTCTTATTTACAGGTAGTCCTTCCAAGACAAAAAGGAGTTCTTCGCAATCAACCTGATCTTTCTCTACGGTACGCGCACACCATCTCGACATTCAACAGGTATTCCTCCTAGCCCTAACCCTTATCTGTTTCTAAAAGGAATGAAAGGATAGAAGTAACTCTATTCCCAAAAGTTGAAACATTCCATGCGAAACAAAAACTTGCCCTTAAAAGAGATAAAAAAGTGAAGACTAGAATGCCCCCATAAGATGATGTTGATGCATCTTGAACACCAAGAAGAGCTCACAAGTGAAGAAGTTTTCTCTTAGTAAATGGTTTGGTGAATATGTCAGCAATATGCTCCTATGTCTAATAATATCGAAGATCGATGACTGTCCATGAACCATATCCATAATGAAATGTATATGAATCTCAATTTTTTTGGTACAACGATGCTAGATGAATTCGCAAATCTAAATGGTGCTCTGGTTGTCACGAGAAAATGATTATGGTTCTCCTTTATTAAATACAAAATTCATTTAAAATCCCCTGAAGCCAAATGGCCTCCTTAGAAGCATTCACAACATCTCTTTATTTAGCCTAGTAGATAATAAAGTAATAGGATTCTTCTTCTTTCTTGATTAAATAATAAGGAAATATCATAATGAGAAATTATATCCGAAGTGGAGTTATAATTCTAAACATTGTCAATCCATTATGACTCTTTGTATCCAACCAATTCAATATCAATATAGTCTCTATAGTGAATCCCAAATCTATGTGTACCCTGAATATATTGTAAAATCCTCTTAATTACTTTCCAGTGTAGCTCATGATGATCCTACATGAACTTAGAGACTAGGACTACTGCATATTAAATGTCAGGTCTAGTGTGAGTCAAATATATAAGGCTTCCTACAAGTTGTTGATATAAGGTAGCATCAACCAATGGTGAAGTACAATCAGCCTCAATCTTGACTCCAAATAAAAAGGGAGTTGGAGTTGGCTTACAATCATCCATGTGAAACCAATCAAGTAAATCAAGATCATACTTAGGTTGTGCAATGGTTATCCCTAATTTAGATTGTGAAATTTGAATCCTAAGGAAGTAATGCAACAAACCTAAGTCAAACATGGAAAATATATCATGTAGATCTTCTTTCCCCGTTGCAATATGGATGATGAAGAACTCCCTATGATCAAAAGGTCATCAATATAAACTACCAAAAATCATAAGTGAATCCTCCTGTCATAAAATGTAGGTATTCAAATCGGAGTGACATCTAGTGAACCTGTAGTGAGAAGAAAGGAACACATCTTGGCATACCAATCTCAAGGGGTGTGTTTGAGGCCATAAACAGATTTATTAAGCATGCATACTAAAGAATAATCCTAAACAAAACCCTGTGGATACTCCATGTATATCTCCTCCTCTAGGTCACCATGAAGAAATGCACTCTTCACATCCATATGATGAACATCCCATAGATGTGTGATAACAATGGAAATAGTGAATCTAATGGAGTACATTTTTGTGACTAGTGTAAATGTCTCAATGTAGTCAATACCTAGATCCTATGAAAAACCATTTGCAACTAATTATGATTTTAACTTATCAATAGACCCATTTTTTCATACTTAGTCGATATATCCACCTACATCAAAACATATTCATTCCCTAGGAAGGTGTGTCAAATCTAAAGTGTTGTTCCTAATCAAGGAATTATACTCTTCTTGCATAGAAGTGTTCCACTTGGGATTGTCATATGCCTCTTAAAAGGTATTTGTATTAGAGGTAGAGGAAAAGAAATAATGTGGCCCACCCCTAAGCTCTAAATTTTTAACATTTGTAGGATCCCATGCCCAAATACCTTCCCTCTACAATATCTTCCTAGTCCAAATAGGACTGAAAATAGAAGAGTCAGGAATAGACTCTTTGTCATTTGAATTGTGGCGATTTGGAAGGATATGAATCTATATCACTACTCTCACTTTCAGTGCTAGAAGAAAATGATTCCTCATTGGAGATATGGTCAATAACTTACTCAAGTTCATCATAATTTTCAAAATCATTGTCATAAATTCCAAGTGTAGCCAATGGAAGTAGAGAAGTGTCATGTGCATAATTTGGTAGACCTTCCTCAAATTTGAAACTTCTCTCAATGAAAAACTCATGTGTCATCAAATGAAGAATCATATATCCTATAAAAGCATCCGAATATCCCAAAAATATGCAAGGCCAAGTCTAAGGTTCCATAGCCTTATGTTTCTTTTTAGGTATGCAAGTCATAGCTAGAAACCCAAAGACCCTAAAGTTATTAAGCGATGGTTTCTTATGATTCCAAGCTTCAAAAGGAGTGACACATTTCAAGGATTTTTGAGGGACATGGTTTTGGATGTAATTCACATAGTTAATAGCTTCATCCTAGTATTGTGGTGCTAGTGATTTAGAGTGAAGCATACAATTGGCCATCTCTTTCAATAACATGTTATTTCATTTTGCAACTCCATTTTGTGAAGGACTATATGAAAATATTCATTGTAACTCAATCCCTTCTATAGTGAAAAACTATTCAAACTTATTCTTGACATACCCACGTGTTGTTATCTTTCCATATAATCTTGATGAATTTCCCTAATTGTTTCTCTATAAGATCCTTAAAGTCATGAAAAAAGTCATAAACATATGACTTCTAACGAATGAAGTAGACCCAAGTGTACCTCAATAAATCATCAATGAAGGTGATAATGTATCATTCCATAGTGAAGGAAAGTTTGGGGAATGGCCCGAGATGTCACGGTGTACCAACTTCAATACTGTGTAGCTCTCTAAGCTTTTCCTTTATCAAATTTATCTTTTGGATGCTTCCCAAGGGCACAACCCTCACAAAGACCTTTAGAAAATCTAGTTAATTTAGGAAATATTTCAAACATATTATGTTTTCTTAATTATTCCGAGTAGCGATAGTTAAGGTGATAAAATTGCTCATGTCCTAGTTTATTAACTCCATCAAAGTGACTCAAAATGTAGTTGGAGAAGTGTCGAGAGAAAAATGAGAGAAGGTATATAATTGTTCCTAGTGATTAACCCCTCCCTCTACAATCGTATTACCCCTATGTAGATATCTCGATGATAATTGAATCTATCTCTCATGCCATTCCCAATATGAATGATCTAGCATAAAGTGATATTATATTGGTGGAGTATTGGAACACTTATAACATTGTTGAATGTTCCACCATTTACTTCAATTAACCCACTCCTTACAACTACTATAGAGGTTTCATCACCCAATGTGATAGAGGACATACTACATGGTTCCATGGAATAAAATTGAACCTAGATGAACCCATGTGGTGTGAGGAATTAGATTCAATAACCCATGATGAATTTGGAGCCACAACACTAATTAAATCCTTTCCTTCTTCTTCTCTTTACTATTGTATTTTTCCTTAGAAGTTCCTTGACTTGATGAATTCTAATGTAGGAGAATCAATGGTTAGGGGTGTATATGATTCCTTCCATGTCTTAAAATGTAAAATTGCATTTTGAATAGCATAATTAGTTGAGGTTATTTGTTAATTCCTAAAAGGTAACAAACAAGGTTTTCTTTTACATGTTGGGTGTAGTTATAAAATTGGTCATATGAGACATAATAAGGCACTTCATGTAAAAATTGGAAGTGAGTTGGGTTGTTGTATGGGAATTAAATTATTGTAACTCCTTGATTAATTTTAGGGATGTTTTTGTGTTTATACTCCAAGTTTAGAGTATGGTTACCTAAAATTAGGGAGTTTTGTTCGATTGTAGTGGAACCCAAATCTGGATTTAGTTTTTAGATTGGTGCAGTAGCATCGATGTTGATGTGTGTGTAATGCAAGTAATTGAAGGAGAGGAGTTCATATCTGAAAATAATTTCATGCAACGAAATTAAACTCATACTTTGTGATATGGACACTACTAGTTATCTCTGTTGCATTGAATTATGAATCGTCAAGGCATTATCGTACTCGAATTATATGTTTTTTATTGGATTTGAAATAAATAAATAGATTTTTATGAATAGACATTACGATTGTTTTTTTGAGTGGATCAAAATGTAAGTGATCACATATATGAATGATTAGAATTTATATAGCTGTTATAATTTTCTATGCAAACCGAGTATGGTGAAAATTGGATCACGGGGAAGAATTCGAGAGGTTTTCATATGAATTCAAAGAGTGGATGTGTGCTATCATAGTCATATCGACATCCAAAGGTGAAAAATAGAATAAAAGACATCAAATGTGGGGAAATTGATTGTCTTTAACGATTTTTTGACACAGTTTGAAAGTCTCAGTAGCTAGGGCATAAAATCAAATTTCCCACTATTCTTTCAAATCGACCCATAAAAACATTTTTAAATCTTCAACATAAGTCTGCACAAAGGTATCTTATCAAGAGAAAAAAGAATCAAAATGATTGGTATTATTTGGAAAGAGAATGGATTGGAAAAAAATTGAAAAAGTGCTCTACCAAAACTAACATTTTCTTTTACAAAGTTGTATAAAATTTACAATTTTTATAAAAGATTTACATTCTTCACTGGGGATCATGATAATTGATTTTAGAATCAAATTGTGTATGAAATAGAAATTCATCACAATAGTGGACAAAAATAAAGAATATTTTAATATTTTAATTACACACAAATAATTCATTGTTCCAAATAATTTCTCGAGAATACACCTTTTAGTGGTATCGGATCTAAGAATAAAACTCTAGGAGAAGGAAATTGTAACTCCTGGAGGAAGAGAGAGTTGAAATTATGGAGGAAGAGAGAACTGTAATAAGAAGAAGGAGAATGGAAGGTGGAGGAGGTGGAACACCTAGGGTGACTCAACAAAAGTTGTTGGAGGGGATAAGAAGAATCAGCTACTGGAGGAAGTCAGGAATCTGGGAACAAGGCTACGGGAGGTAGAGTTGTCTCAAAAAGAGGCATTGATTATGAAGAAGAAATTGATGAAGATCGGATAGGAGAGTTGAATGTTTACTTTCCTCCTCTACAAAACCCGAGAAGAAAAGTTGTTCAAAGCCATTGTAGGAGCTAGTTCCAAGCAAAATATGGATGTTCCAATGTATGTAGAAAGTCTCAAGCTAGAAGAGCTCATTGATTAGATTGATGTTATCGACAAGTAATTTGAATATGAAGAAGTGAAGAATGATAAGAAGTTGAAGTTTATAGTGACAAGATTTAAGATTCATGCTTCCCTATGCTGGGATGGAGTACAGAAAGAGAGATCAATAAGAATGAGGAAAAGATCAAAGGCGGTGACGAAATGGTGGAAAAATTGAAGGAAAAATTCATCCCTAAATATTATCAAACAATTTTTCTCAGGTCACTCCAAAACCTGAGACAAAAAGACATGTATGTGAAATATTACATAAAGGAGTTTTACAATTTTTCCATAAGAGCAGACCACGTAGAGGATGATCTAGAGAAGGTAGCTAGATATTTGAATGGATTGAAGTTTGCAATCTTGGATGAAATCAATATTTTATCTCCAAGAACAGTTGATGAAGCTTATCAACTAGCACTCAAAGTTGAGGAGAATATTTCTAGGAAGAGTGGCTCATTTTCAAGAGGAAGAGGCAGAGTATTCGGAGGCGAGTTCAGAAATCAAGTGGGAGTGATCTATAAACTATCTACTTTGGAATTCGTTCACAAAACCACAATTATACTGTTGTTCTACTTTCAAATAGAAAATGATAGTTGAGCTAGTGATTGAATTGTTTATGCCTTAGAACTGAAATTTGCAAGAGAAATGAATTAACACACACACACACACACACACACACACATACACCAAGGATTTTTATCCTGGAAACCTCCAGAGGAGGAAAACTAGTCGGGAAGGGAAAAAAACTCTTTCTTCCCTTTTTTATTTATTGGCCAATTCAAAATATAAGAGATACAAACTTTACAATAAGTGTGAAAGGAAATTGACAATGTCTCACACTTCCTCCCAACTACTTGACTACTCTTTTCTCAAACTCTTTCTTCTACAAACTCAATTCCAACACTTTAGAACTCTTACACTTACTCCCATGAAGTATCTTGCTTCCGATGAATAAAACATTCCTTCCTACATGTATTTATAGCCTTTCTCATGTCCTCCCGTGCACTAGAGGATGGGAAAGTTCATGGAGGAGAAGAGACATGTACATCCCTTCCAATTCTAGGATTGTTCATTTTCGAAATTATTTTTTTCCAAAAGTGACATGACTGCCACCCAATGTAAACCGGTGGTCATAGGACAATCACCATGGCTAGGTGGAAGTTACGGTACCACCGTGTAGGTTGGGTGGTAGTTTTGTATTCACCACTCTTTTGAGAGAAGTGGTTCTATTAACATATCGACAGTAACCTTTGTTTCTTTATTTTTCTTCTTTTTGCTAGTTGATCTCGATGAAGTAGAGTCATTTTGGATCCTTATGGATCACACCTCCCCGCCTATGAGTATTTTGGTCCCAAAAATCTTCTTGGGGGAGTAGATGAGGAAATAATTCCCTCACTTTCTCCTTCGAATACCACCTGGAATGCCTTGGTGTCTTTCCTTTTAGTCCAACCTACCAAGACTCTTGCAGACCTCTCCTAGTCTCTTTGACCTTCTGTTGTAGCACTACATCCTCCTCCAATTCACCTTGTGAGTCTAAGACATAATCCTCAATGGAAGGTAACAACTATAATCCTTCATCTTCATCTAGCATGGATGGCTCATATAGGTGCAAGTTCTCATAGTTTACTACTGAGTACATCCTCATAAATGGTGGAAAATCAAGTTGAAAGGAATTTTCTCCAACCTAATCCAATATGGTGAAGGTTCCATATCGTAGTGGCTTGAGCTTCCGTACTTGACCTTGTAGTCTCTCCTTGCTCAAGTAAATCCAAACTCTATCTCCAACATGAAGCTTATGCTCTCTCTTGTGCTAATCGTGCCTAGCCTTGTACTTTGCTTGAGATTTCTCTAATTGTTCTTTGAATTTGAGATGGATTTTCCATATCCTCTCAATGAATTTGTTTTCTCTAGTCACCTTTGTATCTCGTGTATCCTCCTCATCATGTTGCCTAATTGCTATGTCTAGTGGATTTATAGGTAGATATCCCAAGCATGCTTCAAATGATGACTTCATAGTGGATGTGTGTACTACCCGGTTATAGGAATGATAAATGTAGGCTAAGGACTCATCCCAAGTCCTTGGGTATTTTCTATTATACACTCTAAAAAACTATACCAAAGTCATGTTCACCACCTTTGTTTGTACATCGATCTGTGGATGGAAACTTGTGCTCCTCTATAACCTGGTATCCATCTTGTCCCAAAAAATAGTCTAAAACTTCCCCAAGAACCTAGAATCCCTGTTAGAAAAAATAGACTTTGGAAATCCAAAATGGACCCATGCATTAACAAAGAAAATATCTTCTGCCTCATGTGCTTTTATTGTCTTTTTACATGCCATAAGAATACACATCTTACTGAATCTATCAACAACAACATAGAGATAGTCATGGCCATGTTTAGACATAAGTAATCCTCCCACAAAGTCCATAGAAATGTTCTCCCATAGACAAGTAGGTACTGGAAAAGGCATATAAAAACCCTCCTTCCTAGTCTTAGGCTTGCTAGTACAACAAATTTTACATCCACGTATAAATTTTGATACTTCTTCTTGCATATTGGGCCAATACATGTACCTTTACAAGTGGGATAGGGTCTTACCAACACCAAAATTTCCCGCTACTTTCGAGGTATGTGCTTCCCTCATTAATAGAAGTCTTTCTTCTTTAGGCACAAAAATATTCCCCCATCGGTAGAAAAACCCGTCCTTGAGATAACAATTTTCAATCCCACGACCTTTTAGCCCCTTGGGACTGCAACTACTGAAATGTCACCCCAAAGTATTTGTCCGATCATATGCCTCTTCATAAGCTTCCTTTGTGAAGGGATCAATCTAAGAGATAGTGGCCAAATAGGAGAACTTCCCCTATGTAGATGGGTTAGATAACATGTCTACCACCTAGTTTGTACTACACTTCTTGTATTTTATCACCAGATGGAACATTGAAGGAACCCCTCCATTTGTAGTGCATCACCTACTTCAATGTATATAGTTCTTGCAAATATTGGAGAGGTTTATAGTCAATGTGCACAATAGTTTCTTTACTTAACAAATAATGCTTCCATTTTTAATTTCTTGAACTAGTGCATACATTTATTTATCATATAATGAATATCCTTTAAGCTGCTGAAGTAAAAGTTTCATAATTATAGCACATGGGTTTACCTCCTGAAGCAACATTGTGCCCATAACATAATCACTGGAATTTTTCTCGATTCAAATGGTTGCTACAAATTAGGAAGAGAAAGAAATGGAGCATGAATAATCTTGTATTTTAATAACTTAAAGTATTTTTCTTCTTACTTACCCTTAGTCAAAACCCTTACTCTTTGAGGCCACTATGTGTAGCGGTGTTGCAATCATGGAGAATCTCATAATGAACTTCCACATGTCTTGTATCTTTGCTCCCATAAAAATCCTAGTCTTTATGGCTCTGTTGGTGTCGGCCAATTGGTGATGGATTCTACCTTATTTAGATCCACTCGTAACTCTCATCCTCCAACCACGTGCCCAAGTTAAACAAGTGACTATTTGGAAAATTCACATTTGTTCATATTACAAAGTAGTTGTTTATCCCTAAGAACTTGCAAGACTTGATGCAAATGAGTTAGATGTTCCTCTCATGTGGCACTAAAAATAAAGATACCAACTAGATAAATAATTACACATGAATCCATGAAATCCCATAATACAACATTCATCAATCTCATAAATGTAGCGAGTGAATTGCAAAAACCAAATAGAAGTACTAATCATTCATACAAACCCTATTTTGTCTTGAAGGTAGTCTTCATATATCCTCCTCCTTCATTTCGACTTGGTGATAACCTAACTTGAGGTCTAACTTTGTGAAGAATTCGGCATGTTGATGCTAGTCCAAGAGATCATCTATGCGGGGAATTAGATGTATGTTCTTTATGGTTATCTTTCTCAAAGTGTTATAGTCAATGAAAATTCTCCAAGAGCCATCCTTATTTAGCATGATCACAATAGGTGAACCGTATGGTGAGGTTCTCAAACGTATCACATCCTCGGTCTAGTAGCTCCTAGAGTTATTTCTTTACTTCAGTAATCTCCGGTAAGGATTTCCTATACAACGGGATGTTTGATAGAGGGACTCTAGAAATAGCTGAATCTCATGCTCTACTTTCTATTTTGGTGGTAACCCATTGGGAGCCTAAAAAAGTTCCTAAAAAGACTAAATAATAATATGCAAATCCTATTTTCCTTACTTAGAAATATCTGAAACTTATATCCCATCTTGTTTATCCTTTAACAAAAGTAAATAAAATTGATTATGATTTTCTGAATAAGTCATTGTTCTTGGTTAGTACTCACCATAGTAACATGTGTCTTACCTTTGGTGTGTTTGGATGTTGTGGTTGCTCTCATCCTTGACCCATATGTATTGGTTTTCCCTTCTCATAAATATAGCATCCCGATATACAAGACTCCTGAAAACAACATTAAATGCATCAAGTGGAATTACATTGGCTTGAATACATCAATATCCGGGAATTTATCCCAAACTTGACCTTACATATTTTTCTTACCTGAATTTCAACACACTTATTCACCCAACCCAAAGGATAGGGTTGTATATGATCGTAATTCTCAAGACCAAGCTTCTTTACAACTACTTTAGAAATCATGTTAGACTCGAGAACCTGGTATCAACCAAATCATTTACCTTAGTTCTCTTGATCTAGATTTTGATCTAGAATAGTCCACTCATCTCCTCTTCTGGTTTTCCATGTTGGTGGCCATGCATCCAAGCCTCTCATCTATATGATATTTATCTTATATTTCTACCTCCCCTTCTTCGTCTTTATAGCTCTCATGGACTTCTTTGAGTCCTTGGTTTGGTTCTTCAAATGTAACTTTGGATGCAACTTCCAACATGTAGCATCGTATGACCATTGATATCACATTTATTGCAAAAATTCTTGGCATCTTTACAAGTATTTAAATTAGTGGCAGATTGTTTACCTTTCCCTTTCCACTTATGTTTGTTACTTGTTTGCACATGTTATTTCTTCGCTGATTTTTGACTACTTTTCCCTTGGCTCTACTTCTCGGCTTCTTTTCATCATCTATATAGTAAGCTTTGCACACATGCCTAGTTGAGATATTTGGGCTTTGTGGAGATTATTTTTTTAAAGTTGAGTGTGAAGTCCTCCCAAGTACTTAGTTAGAATATCCTCATCCTCTAAGTCCATGTTTTATAACATGGCCTACCTCAAAAACTTTGTAGTATAGTCTTGCACACTTTGACCACTACCTTGTCTAAAATATTGTCATTTAACCATTTGGTCAGTCTTGTTTCCAATAGGATAGAAGTTAGCTCTAAGTAATTCTTTAAATTCTTGCCAAGATTTCACAATAGGAAATTTATTATCTACACAAGTTGCTAGATGGGTTTCCCACCAAACAAGAGTGTGTCCCTCCATTTTGAAACTTGCAAAGGTGATCCTATGTGCCTCAATGACATTATGGATGTTGAATTATACTTATAATTATTTTAACCATTTATCAAGCAATTCTACATCTACTTATGCTTCAAAGCTTTTAATTTCAACTTTCGTCTCAACTTTAAAAGGAACATGATCAGATTTTACCTTTTCTCTTACATTTAAAGTCTCTTCTTTATGCTCTTCCCCATATTCTTCCTCATGATGGATCCTCCCTATGCAAAACTTTTTGGCTAAGCCTCAAACCACCGATTCCATGTAATCTTTCTTAATATAAATTGTCTTCTACAAATCTACAAGTTCTTCTTGTCTTCTAAACATCCTATCCATCATGGTCTCCAACATCTCAATTATATGAGACCAAGTTCTCTTCCTCCATTTTCCCTGAATTCTTTATTTACACTTCCTTGTAGAAATATCTAGATCGCAAGGTAGAGCCTCTTTGCCTTTGGACCTTCTCATTGTAATAAAAATCCAAGAATGAATACCATAGTCTTGGATACATCTTCCGACCATAAATGTACTTGCTATTATGACATGGGAACAAGGCGCATTTGAAGGCATGGGAAGATAGAAAAGAAAAAACGCGTCAGAACACTTTGGATCAAGACTTAGCCATTTTTTTGGATAAGGACTATTTTTGGAGATAACATGCAGAGCACACATAGAGATGAAGACTTGCGCTCCACACAATGATATTTTAGGAACAAGCGGAAAATAAGTGCCATTCATATTTTAAGCTAATAATAGGATTTCTACTTGGAGTTAACTATATGAAATATATTATTAGAGCACTTGTATGTTGTGCATACTATTGTAAAGGTGCATGGCTATTATCATCATGTGACCTATTTTGAGAAGTGTATGGGTGATGAAGGGCAAGTCACACCCCTATAAATATGTATTTATTTACGTATTTTAGTGTGGTGAATTATTGTAGAGTTGTGTTGCTAGTTTTGATGTGCACATGACTCATGGAGATACTAATATAGTGTAAGAAGCTTCTATGTTTTACAATATTTAATGAAATGGAGTATATTGGTTGGATAATGAAATTAGACATAACTGAATTTGGCTCTTGTATGGTTAATATTATCATAGTTATTGTTTAGTTTGTCTTTCATATAATCTAAGATCTAGATCTAGTTTATGCATTGTGGGTTGTTTACTACTAGTTGTGAATCTGAATATGTTTAAACATCATCATGCTAACATCCTATACAAGAAACTCTAAAGAGGTACTTGGTGCCTTTTTTTTGCACTTTGAGTGAGTGCTCAACATAGTGTTGAGTGATGTGTTAGAGCATTTGGGTTATTCACGGTAAATTCTAGGCTACATCATTGGTTCCATTATCGGGATCTCTTTTTCAGTTTTTTTTCAGGATGTTTCATGATGAAGACATACCGATTGACCTTATCAAGTGTTGAGAAGTGGATATTAGATCTGGAAGAAGAATACGCATGGAGATTCAACATTAGATCTGAGTTTGACACACGCACGTGGGTGAGCAGAAACTTGTATATTTGTTTATATGAGATTTTCTTTAATATCTTTACGATAGAGTTATACGAGTGGCCGAGTTGATTATGTGTCTAAAAGGAATTGGATGTTTCACACACTTTTCTAGATGCATGAATAATTTCAAGCCATCTATGATGTTGATCTTATTTGGACATGTGTTATGGACACATGATTCCATGGTGTTTTGAATAGTTATATTTTAGTGTACTCAATTTCCACTTATTCTTTCTCGAGAGGTAGTATTTGAGTTTCAGTTTTTACGTTATCCCGGGGGAACCAATCTGCAAGACATTCCACTAGTGATCAAAATATTGATGATAACTCTAAATTTGGAATAGAATTCGATGGCTAGCTAAACCTCACCACGCGCGAGGGAAGGAAAAGGTTTAGTGAAAGATGGCAGATGTGGAGGCAGAGAGGCAAAGAGAAGAGAGGAAGTTAAAATTCAATAAGGTGTGTGAGATGGATTTAGAGAAGCAGCATGAGGTTGCATAATGAATGGAATTGTGGAGAGATATGGATCGTGAATGATTTGGAACTCATGTAAAGGACATGGAGCTAGAGCATTTGGAACTCCCCCATTTGGAAAAGCATGACAAGGAACCCTCCTCCACCTCTTATGAGAGTGCACCAGTAGAGATGACATGGGCCATGGGTGCGCATCTGAATCTACCTGACGACCTAGCCCTTGCACTTGGTTTTCCAGTTTCTAGTATAACCAGTAGTCAGCAAGCTAGTTTGGGAAGTAAAATAGCATGAGTGAATCAAATAGTAAGTACATTTATGGTCGGCAGATGTCTTCTTTGTTATTTGGAGTTACCTTTTCAAGAATGTCGTTGGCACATAACTCAGGCACACAAAATTTTGGACTCACCTCTAGGAATAGTACCACCTCACAGACTATAGGATTTTAGTTTAGTACCATTGTTGGGATACAGGGTTGTACATCCTTTGGTTCACTTCCTGCTGCTGGATGGAGGATCGGGGGCATAGGTAGCTCTAGTTCTTGTGGATCCGGTGGGTCGAAGGAAGAGATAACATACGGGTTTACGGATTCAATGGGAATGGTCCTAACCAACCCCAAAATATTTACATATAGATGTCACTTTATCTTCTCAAGTATATGGGAATAGAAGATATTGTTGAGTATGTGCACATGTGTGAGACACTATGGTGTGTAGAAGGGATCATGACTTTTGAGTGCAAGGCATGTCGGTTTGTAACTATTTTGCAGGCATGTGCACATAGTTGGTATAGTAAGTTTGACTCTAATCAAACTTGTGTAGATTATATAGTGTTACGGGATGCTTTCCTTAAGGAATTTTATATCCCTGAGTTCAAGAAAAAAAGTATAAGCACGCTCAAGGATATTAAGTAGGAACTACTAAGAGTGTTCGAGAAATATGATGCCCATTTCAAAACACTTTTGTCTAAAATTTCCTATGATATCCATGCAAGCCAGCATGCATAGTGGTTTTTGGAGGCTTGATCACACCTTTTAAGAGGGAACTATCACATAAGACATATATGGATCCATGTGAAGCGCTTGAAGTAGTGTTGTGCATTGAGGCAATGGGAAGTAGAGACATTAGAGTGAGCCCATTCCTGGAAGCTCATATTGTATCTATGGAAAAGTAGTTGGAGAAACTATTAACCAATTATGCACATGAGACACACTAGGATTTGGTGTATAGATTGTGAAGTGGAGGGTCACACTAAGGATAGTTTTCCCCACAGATAAGTGCTCTCATTATTGCTAGACTTCAATATATGTCATTTAGACCATGATGCAAGCCATTACCCATTGTTACAACGGCTGATAAGAAAGAAAGTATCTTTCTCTTGTAACATTTTTCGGTCCACATCTCATAATAATAAATATTACAAGTTAATTGATTAGATCCATGATGTCATTGATATTGGCATATGATAGACAGGGGTTTCGAATGACTCTAAAGGTAAAAGTGAGCACCATGATCATAATCACACTCAAGTGCGCTATGATCATAACAAAGGGCTCTTTGAGGGAGGTCATGGTAGAGGTGTAGGATACGTGTGGTGGACTCAGGGATCAAAGCCATAGTGGTGGACAAGGGGATTTTACTCATGGAACATGTTATACGTGTGGATATCCTAACCACTACAAGCGTGAATGTCCTCATAATATTACTTGTTCTTTTTGTGGGAAGAATCATAACTATGAAGAGTGCCCAAACTTATATGAGCATCTTAGCAAGCAACATAAATAGGAGAACAAGGGTGTAGGGATGGTTAGAATACAATGCACCATAGAAAACCAATGGATATTAAAGTTGGCATTATAAATTGAGGTAAGACTGTGAAAATTACTACATGCATTGAATTTGTGCACACTAGAGAAGCATTGCAACAAAAGCCTACCATTACTAGGGAGGAGGTCTTACATGCAAGATACCTAGATCCTACACATCAAAAGGAGGTTTATCAGAAACCATGGAGGTACTCAGAAATCTTCAGGGTGAAATACGGTGTTTAAAGGAACATTCACGAAGTTGGATAAAATTAAGTTAGTAGAGATGGTCCAATCATATGTTGATGATTTGAAAGATGTATGTAGGATGCTAAACCAAGATAATATTATTCCATTACTAGGGAATTGGTTAAAGGAAACACTTTGCATGTAGGTATTGAGAATTGATGGAAAATCACGCATGCTAAGCTCCCCCTCATAGTTTGGATTATGACAAGGAGAACACCCTTAATGTTATTGTGGATGGGTGGCTTTTGAGAAATATATTGATTGAAATAGGTGTGGAAGTTAATGTGCTTACTTTAGATGCATGGGTGCAGATGGGCTTACCTCTATTATAGCCATCCTCTAATGTATTATTTATGGAAAATCAAAATAATGCCACTCCGATAGGAGTTTTAAAGGATGCATCCATTCCTACACAAGGGGCCAAGTTCTCTGGGGACTTTGAGTTTGTAGTGCTTGCAAAAGAAAACAACTTGTCATCTCTACTTGGGCACCCTTAGTGTTATGTAAATAGTGTTGATCTACGCTTCAACAAGGGGTATATAAGTTTTGAGAACAAGGAAGAATGAGTTATCATCCATTTTGAGATGGGAAATATGCACCTTATGTTAAACCTTTGAGTGAGGAAGACCTGGACAGAATTTATGTACGTGTCATTCGAGATCCGAAAGTACTTGAGCCATCTAAGGAAGGAATCCTCCAGTGGGAAGATGCACAGTCTATTAGTGATACTAAGAGTATTGATTGTGATAATTGGGTGCATGGAACCTATGAGATGGTTTTTCATAAAGCAAGAAGTACATATGCATGAGGAGGTAGATCTCAATGTATTAGGAGGATAAGTAATAACCTTGTACCTTAGTACACTAGTGAAGAAGACACGGAGGTATTCCTGTGCACCATGGAAGAATAGTTGAAGAATCATGCGAAAAAATAAATATGTTAGTATATATCATGCATGGGATAGCAACATCTTTGGTGGATGGTTCACAAGAATAATCTCATAGAATGGAATGAAGTGAGAATTTCTCTAACAACCCGGTTTCTCAAGAGTAATGCACCTACTCAAATATGCACATATCATGGTAATCATCCTATTCATCACCACATTCAGTAGTGTGAGAGACTTTGGATAGAGGGGAAGGAAGATTTACCACCTTTGTTGTTGGTGCACAAACTTATTTCACTTTACATGGCTACGTGTGCACTTGGTATGTTTATGCGGAGCTGCATAGGGAGACTAGAAATTGGCAAGACTTGACTACATGAATGATCTAGACTTTTGACTACTTCTCCACTAAACCTCCGGTGAAAGAGGCATTACGGGTTATGGAGCGATTGACTATGGGAGACAATGCAAAGGCTGAAGAACTCATTTAGGAGTTATTTGGTGAGGTAGACCAGGAGTGCATTTTGATGAAGTAGATGAGATAGATGCCAAACTACTTGAGCATGCTTGCCTTGAGAAGGAGAAAGGAAATATGGTCTACATAGTGGATGAGGAAGAAGTATAAAATTTGGACATAGATCATTCAGAGGGTATGCGCAAGGTCTTAGATAGTGTGGATAAGGAGGTGCGTGCCTATCATGAACCTATGAAGACCAAGAAAGTTAACATTGGCACGAGATGTTGAACCTAAGGAGGCCATAATTAGAGACTATTGGTCTAATTCTGAGGTGGCTAAGATAATTAGGATACTACACAATTTCAGGACTTATTTCCTAGGGGCTACCATGAGTTAAAAGGAGTGCATGAGTCTTTGGGTGAGATGAAGATTAAGTTAAAGGAAGGTACGTACCAATTAGGAAGAGACCGTATAAGGTGAAGCCTAACCTGCATGTAAAAGTTAAAGAATAAATTGACAAGATGTTGAAATATGACATCATTAAGCCCCTAGAAGAATCAGAGTGGGTTAGCCCCATGGTAATCAGTATAAATAAAGATGGTAGGATTAGGCTTTTGTGTACTACAAGGAGCTGAATGCTACATGTATGATTGATAATTATCCTACACCTTTCACCAAGGAAATTTTAGTCAATTTTTCCCTTAACACAAAAGAAAGGAACCCCATATGCAACGGCCTATCACCCAGCAGAAGTTGGGCACTCACCGAGGAACACGTGGGTGCAGAGTCTCTATTTTATGTGATTTTAGTGGGAAACATCATATATGATTTTTGTAAGAGATTTCAAAAGGGATTTAATGACATACAAGAACCATAGAGCTCAGAACGGCCTCTAGATCCTTGCAGTCATTCTAGATGGTGTACTTAACAGATTATATAACTTATATCATAACAGAAAGAAGAATACAAACATCCATACTTAACATAAACATAAATGAAAGAAGATCTATGAGCAAGATGTATTCATCAGAACCATTGATATATATAACCGATAACCTCATTACATTCATGGAGCCATTACAGAGTGTCACAGAGAAGCAGACCACAATCATACATTACAACTAGACTAATGTAGCTATGCTACCAAAAAAGAAAAATTACAATCCCCTTGCCTCATGCATCCCTTCCCGATACAATTTCCTACTAGCACAGTTCTTGTAGTATTTCTACAAATCTCTACCCACAATCTAAGTATATCTAATTACTCTTTAGGTGCTTGTATTTATATCCTTTCTAGACTACCAACTCATCCTCCAACACCCTCAGATCCAATGCCAAGTGTCTGAATGTGGTCCTCTATGCGAGCATGCTTCTTCAAGCTTGAGCCTTCCACTTCATACCATGATGTTCTTCTAAAAGCTTCTACCATAGGCATTCTCCTTCCCGGACCAACTCGTCGTCAAGTTTGCACCTTATCCATGCACAACTAGGTCATGCTTTTCATGTGTTCTGCACCAAACGTCCAATTTGACTAAGTCTCGAACCCTTGGTTTTGTCTACGCGTGTCACACATGCCACAGGATTCCTTAAACCCTTTCTAAAAACTTTCCTTGCATGCTTTTCCCTTGTGCACCTTTCCTTAACTGGGACCTTGCATGCCTACGTGCCTCTTGTACTTAGTCAATATTCTAGGGCCCAACATCACCCCACACTATACATGTTCTCCATCCGTGGGAATACTTCTCTTAGTGAGAGAAACAATAAAATAGGCTTATGCCTAGGAAAAGAATAATAGGATGAAAGAAGGGGAAATAAGATATAATGGGAGAGTGAAAGAATCACCGCAACAAAATGGGGAAATCCTTTTACAAGTTAGCCTCCAATTTATTCTAGGCATCGACTTCATCCTATGCGCTCTTTAACAGAGGTCGCCGACCAGGGTGCTCACCTCCCCAAAATTTAGTCCATCTCCTTGTGCGCTCATAGTATCCATGATCTTCTCCAATTCCTTGCATATATCCTCCAATGCATCCATTCTTTGTGTGATATGTGGATATAGCTCCTTCAACTAGTTTTTGATTGAAGCCCTTAAGGTTTCAATGGCCTCTAATTTCTTCTCAACCTCAGCAAGGATTTTGTCTCTTTCCGCCCTATTCCCCTTGTTTTTCTCTTGGAACTCCTTGAGTTCCGCTTCATGAGTGGTGACCAAGGTGCCTGCCACTTTGTCTCTATCCATGTAATTTTGTACACGGCCTCAGCAGTCCGAGAAGTGGCCCTTACATCAATAAGCACTTTACTATACTCCATGACAAGCGCTATGATCTTCAACTTGTCTTCCTTTTATAGGTGCATGGCCACTTCCTCTGTAGACTCCAAGGCTAGCAGATTGTCTTTCCATGGTGAGGACCCTTGTTAAATCCTCCAGGAATCCCAAAGAAGATCCATACTTCTGTACAGTGATGCCAGGTCCGGATGCTTTAATAGTATGGCCCCGTTGATGGATTCCACTTTCTTGTACATAGTACTCACCTTGGCCTTCTCATCCTTCAACTCCCATTGCCACTAGGCGCTGATTAACTTTTCCTGGCTCAACTCCTTGGTTAATGTAGCTAGCTCTTCCTCTTTCTCCTTCAGCTCCCCTTCTAGATCCTTGATCCTATCATTTCACCTAAAGAGTCTAGCCTCTATCTCAACGGAGACTTTGTTAAGCGTGTTGCTCAGTTGTTCATCCGAGAGCTGTTGGGTATCCACCACTGGGTTATCTTCTCTTGGTCCTAGAAATGTTACTATTGCCCCATGGCTTACCTCAAACTCTGGCTCATCAAGGTGGGACTCAATTTCCCAAGAGATCATCTTCCTTGTCCGTGGGTAGGCAACCTCCTTGTCAAAATATGACATGCATACAAGCTCCTCCACTAGAAGTGTACTCTGGAACCACACGTGAAACACCTTCTTGGGGTCATCAATATAACCCATCTCTAGCCTCCCCCCCTCTGCGTGCCTTCCTCCCGTGCACGTACCTTTGGGTATACTTATAGTTAAAACCAGGCCTCTAGTGCTGCCACGTTCCTCTTCCGTGCTCTCCTTCTCCTTGTTCAACACTAGCTTAACGTTGTGTTCAAGTTTTCCCTCTACCAGGGTCTCAATGTCCCTTGTCTCCTCTTCTTCCACCTTGGTCGCATGCTCTTGTGCCTAGATTGGAACCTCTTACTTTGCACGCTAGCCTCTTCATATTTTCCTATGTCCTGGGTGCTTCCTCCTACTTGGATATCCTTGTGCCACACAAAAAGGAACCCTTGTTCTTCTTCTCTGCCTTCCTCCTCTGAATCATGTATATTGAAAATAGGCGGCCCTTGATCTTTTCTCGGGGTCCTCTTCCCCACTTACTTCTTCTTCACTACCATCCTTCTCTCCTATGTACTTGTCCAAACTTCCAACTTCTTCCAAGGTGGTCTCCTCTTCTACCCTCGATTTTCCTAACCAAAGATTGGTGTAGGTGACTCTGTTTCTTCTTCTTATGACTCCTTATCTAATGGCTCTTCTGGCTCTAGAGTCTTCTCTTTTACTATGGGCTTTTTCTTGCACGCGTACATGTTGGTTCTGGCACTTGTCCCAAGGGAACCTATTTCCTGTGTCTCCACCACACTTGGGATCTTCTTTTGGTTCCTTTCCCTCCTATTTGGGCATGGGTATTTTCCTCCCAGTTGGATCCTAAGGTATAGATACCTCATTCTCCAGATATGTTCCCTTCTCCAACTTGGGTCTTATGTGAATGTATATACGCATCATGCACCCTTCTATAATGGGTAGAGTCATGGGCCTTGTCATTTGTACTTCATGTGACATGTACCGCTCTATGTACGCATGCTTGCTAGGGTAGACCAACCCTTTACGCATTTCCCTATGGTCCTGGTCCAGATTACCAAGGTCCAACTTAAAATTTTGGACTCCTTGAACCTGTTTACTCCCGCTTGGAAGTATTGAGCTGTGAAGGCAAAGGGGAGCTTGCACCATGGGCTCCATGAGTCATCTATCAACTTGAATTTTCCCAGGCAGTAATGTTGGTACATAGTAAATTCCACTTCTCCCCTAGTGGTTGTTGGCAGTTGTTTAGGAATTCTCCATTCTACCCCGAACACATTCCTTAGGTGCGTGTACCACTTTTCCAAGCGCACCTTGTGCACTGTTGTCATAGTGTCACAAGCGTATTTCTCAAACCTTTTAGTAGGCAAGGGTCTTCAACAAGGTACTCCCATACGAATTTATCTAATGCATCCGGTACCCCTATCTCTGAGAAAATGATGGTCAACAACACATTTTCAGAAAGGATCCTATCACCTTCCTTTATGTAGTTGATAATTTCATCTGCGATGAATGCGAACAAATTATAGATGGTGCCCTCTAAAATCTTTTTCAAATGTTTAACCATGGCTTAATAAATTGAGTCCATCTCTCCTGGCCATTTAACTCTGACACCAAGTGCACGGCCATCTTCATTACTAGATCCTTGATGTCTGTGACATCATAATACCTTGACCCCTTTTTGCAAGCAAAAGTGGCGATAGTTTCCTTAATTGATTCCTTTTCTGTCAAATCATCTTCCAACCCATCTCCTTCATAGATGAGGCCTATGAAATGTGAAATTAGCTAAGGAGTTATGCGCATCTTGCACCCTATGAAGTGGAAATAGTCCTCATGCATGAGGGACATTAGCCACTGATATAGTTGACCAGGTTTCCTAAAGTAGGGCAACTCAAAGAGTTGTAGTAACCCTGCCTTCTCCAATTTGACCTTCACGTCATCATTATATATGGGTAAACCTTCTAGCATCCTCTTGTTTGTTGGGCACACTAACTCCAGTGCCAACTCCTTTTCAATTGTACTTGTCTGATGATTATAATCATTTGCAAACATTTCCCTAAGATGGAAATCTCACTCCTTCCTCAACAACACTCTATTTGGGTACTACATTTTTGCATACCACTCCTCATTTGTGCTTTCTTCAATTTCTTGTTGCTTTCCCTTGCCCTTTCCCTTGCCCTTCTTGGGTTTACTAAGCTGGTTTCTTGGGTGCCATTTTCTAGGTCTCTACCCACTTCAATCACTTTTATTACTTCATTCTTCCACTCTCTCCAACCCTAGATCTCGAACTTGTGAAGAAAATTACTTAAACCCATGCCCTAGTTCTTCAAACCCTAACTGGGATACTCCCTTCAAAAGATGATGTATTCTCACACTTTCTTCCACACCCATGAAATCCCTTCCTCTTGGTTCGTAAATCCAAACTAGCTACTTACGCTTCAATTTCTCCAAATTTTTCTTCACATGGATCAGTTTTTTGGAAGCCCTAGTTTGCAAAGGTGCAAAAAGTGCTTCATTCTCTTATACGCAAAGTGAAAAATGAAGTGTCCCGACCCCCTTATTTATAGTTTTTCCCTTTTTGAGCATTAAGTTCTACTTCACCTACCACCATACTTTTTTCATTTAATGCGACTTTTTCAAACAAAGCGACTTAAGCGCTTTTCCTCATGCGCCCAACTGTGTGCAGACAATTCTTCAAACTTCTAAAGCACGTAAGCAATCCAACATGACACGAGACTCTTGCGTGCATGTAACTAGTGTTGAAGGGATGTCTTTTGTTCGATTTTTTCTATCGCCTACCTCATGTTGCTTAATGCACTTTCTCCTCCTTTATACATGGGATCTCTAAGTAGATTTATCTTGGCACCTTTTTCCTTTTTCCATCTTATCTCTCCATACACCTCTCTCAATTGGGATTTTTACTAGAAACTTCCTTGGCACTTTAACCATGCACTCCTTCCATTAATCCACCCCACACTAAAATGATGTGCGGTCCTCTACACACTCAAAAATTCTCACAAAGTAGCAATACGATTCATGGCGCCTAAGGCACAAAACAAAACAACAATGAGAAAGGGAAACACAAGAAAAGAAATGCATAAAGGAAAATTCTAAACTAACTGGAAAAACTACCTTATTTACAAACAAAAAGAAAAATTATTTATAGTAGGGCTTAACCCTACTCCCATTGAAGTGTCCAGAAAACTTCATCCCATCCAAGACTTCAGAAGCGGCACACACTGAATCAAGGATGTACAAGATTGTGTAAGGACCCAACCAATGGAATTTCAACTTTCCAGGATGGGGCAGAAATTTAGAATCATAAAGTAAGACCATATGCCTAGCCTCAAACTTCTTGTTTCTTATGTGGTGATCATGTCAATCCTTCTACTTTTCTTTTTCTATTGTTTGTCTCCACCTAACCCGGTGATCATTTCTCATCGAGCTTCATTAAATAATCAAATCTTTCTTACAATGCTTGCTCATTAGCTAACCCTCCTGCATGCACTATTCACAGAGAAGGTAACATGAATTCAACCGACATAACAACTTCCACACCAAACACCAACTGAAATGGTGTGGCTTTGTTCAACCTTTTATAAGTTGTCATGTAAGCCCACAATACTGCTGATACTTTTTCATCCCAATCTTGTCTTCGACATCACAAATTTTGGTTAGGGTATGACTCAATATTTTGTTGAATGCTTCCACGGTTCCATTTTCTTGTGGGTGATAGGGCGTAGTCTTTTGATGAGCCACCATTAATTTTGATAGCAATATCCTCATGGTCTCATTCAAGAAATACGTACCCCTATCGCTGGTCAAACTCAATGGACATCCATACCTCATGATAATGTTCTCCCATAAGAACCTTTCTACTATGGCTACTGTGCAATCTTTAGTTAAGCTGCTCTACCCACATGGTCAAATAATGCAGTGCAAGTGAAGATATACGGTGACCCAGTCCCTATGTGCCACTAGTGTAATAGGGCCTAAAAATTCTATTTCCCAGTTTTCAAAAGGCTCCGCACTAGGGATGGGGTATAAAGGCATTTTATCTCTCTTTCCTAGCTTACCAATGTCTAACAATGGTCAACCGCTTTATAATAGTCTTTACAATCCTTCTATAGGGTTTCCCATGACAAACCTGCCATTAATATCTTACGTGTGATGACATCACCTGCATAATTTCCACCCACACTTCCTCCATGTGTTTCCTCATGATGGCGAGGCACTCATGCTCTAATACACACCTGCACAAAACTTCATCACATCCCGATTTATATAAGTCTCCACTGATCAAGCATATAGGGCACAACACATATGGCTAGTTGTTTCTTCTCTAATGCCTTCATTCCTATGGGCACCACACCTTCCTTTAAAAATACCGCAATCTCCTCCAAATCCGAGGCGCGCATTATAACCTAAACAGTTGTGCATCTAACATTGTCTCCTCAATACTCTACGTGTCCTCCTGAATCAATTCTTGAGAGATGATCAAATCCACAATTGATTTTTCTACAATTCACTACTATGGTGAACTCAAATTCTCTAAATAATGATACCCACCGACATATGTTCCCTTGTAGAATGGGCTTGTTCACCAAATACTTTAATGCCATGTGGTCGGTGTAAAATACAAATGGTGTCACAAAGAAATCTTTGTCTAAACTTGAAAAATGCGTAGATCATTGACAATGTCTCGCGCTCAATTGTGGTGTAATTCTACTCTACTGGTGTCAGCTTCTTACTTGCAAAAACACAAAGGATGATCAATAATTCCTTTACTTGGTTGTACAAGCACTGCTCAATAGCAGTTCCTGAGGCATCTACATAGACATGAAAGGGATTTTCCCAAGAGGGAAAATGTAATATAGGTGTGGTGAAAAGACTATATTTTAATTTATCGAATGCCCTCTCGGTGTGCCTCTCCCCAATGGAAGGAAATTTTATGTCCGAGAAATTCCTCTAAAGGTACAATGATCTTGGCATACCCCTTGATGAATTTCTTGTAATAATTCATATGCTTGAGGAATTCATGCACTACGCTCCGGCTAGTAGGCTCCCCTAACCCCATAATAAGCGTAACTTTAGCGAGATCTACTAGAAAACCCTCCTTACATATGATATGCCCAAATAATGTGCCAAAGGGTGTAGCAAATACACATTTCTAAATATTGAGGATATCCTCAGCGCTACACCTTTTGAACATCAACCTCAAATTGTCGAATGGTATTTGACTAGACCATACAACCGTGCAATCATCCAAATAGACCTAATGAAACTTATGGATGAAGTCTGGAATGCTTGCATCACTTTGTGCACAAAAAATAAGGGGCACATTCTTCAACCCAAAGGGTGTGACCGTGTATGTAAAATTTCCCCACTCGGTGGTAAAATTTATCTTCTCTGGTCTTCCTTTGCAATCCGGACTTGGTGCTCGTGAAAATCCATCCAGTAAAGGAATGATTTCACGCCGGTGACTCCTTCCAAAATTTATTCGGTGAAGGAATTGAAAGGGATCAATGACACAAATTGCATTCACTCCCTATAATCCATGCAGATCCTAATCTACCCATCCTTCTTGATGTTGATTACCATTGAACTTATCCATTCCGATGCTTCCACTTCTTCAATGATCCCAAAAGCTATCATTTTTTCTATCTCCTCCTTAACCCTTATGTAAAAATTGGGATTCATCTGGTAGGGCCTCTTCCTAACCAGGCACACACCATCCTTCAGCTTTATCTTCACCTCCCCAAGGAATGGTGAACGCCTTTGAGATCATGGTACCCACACGGGAATAAATCCTCAAATTCATGCATTAGATCAATGGTCTTAGAGACTTCCTTCTTTGACCACTAATCTCCCATAATAGCTTCCTTAGGTTCTTCTCCTGAACCGATGTTAACCTTCTTTATCCTTAAGGGCTCATGGTAGGTACGTGTGTGAGTATCAACATTGTCTGCTACCTCACATGTCCCTATAGAATGGCTAACATCCAAGCTTTTGATTCCTCTCCATCAATCACATACACCAAATTTCCTTTCTCCTTTTCCAAATACACACACTCAAGCTGTAGCTCTTATGTTTCCTCTACTTCTTCCTCAAAGCGTGCCTCAAAACTTGTTCCACCTAGTAACTCCAACAACCTATCTTCCGCCATGGCACTATCCCCTAAGGTAAGGTGCTTGATACCCTCTGAGGCCTTATCAAGTGATGACTTGGTACTCCGATACTCAAAGTTTTGAATAATGTCAGCCATGAGCTCTTGCCAATTCCCTATCTAATGGTGAGTCTCCAAATGAAAGTACCATGCATGTGCGCAACCCTGTAGTGTAGAATACAACTTGTGCACCTAGAGGGATGGTGGCAAAGCTTCCACACCTTCTCTCTAGACCCATTAACACTCCTAGATTATGGAAAGAGGAGGGCTCCTTCCCGTGGTATAGTGGCAGCACGTTGTTCCTAGAGAATTTGACAAAGAGAGAAATTCTTACCTTGCACCATTCCAAAAGGCTCTCTTGATGTGTATCCCACCACCGTGCCATTGTGCCGAGTAGGACATAACTTAGCATCCCTCTCATTCCTTCTCATTCTTCCACTGAGCTTCCATTTCCTGCAAAAAGATCTTGGGAAGGCTCCTCCTGAATACTTAGGCAGCTCTTTTCCTCCTAGGCGCCAAACTATGCGCACCTTTATCACCTTGGTCACCGACCCTCTCAACTATCATCCCAACAATTCATAAGTCCCACGCACCCAATTTTCACATGCTAGACTAGTGGTATCACTTATTGACTAAGCATCTTCAAACTGGATAACTCCATCGGTAGGATGTATTATCTCTGGGTCCCTGATTGAGTGCACATATATCCTGTCCAGAACTTCTTCCCCCAAAGGTTCAATATAGGGTGTCAAATTCCCATCAACCAGGGGTATAATGACCCACTCCTCCTTGTTTTCAAATTTGATGTACCCTTTGTTGAACCAAAGGTCCGCATTGTTCTTGTAACACCATGGGCACCCAAGTAGTCATTGGGAAATTATCTGCCTCGACAAGTGCCAAGACTTCAAAGTCCCCAGTAAACTTAGCTCCCTAGATAGTAATAGCTACATCCTTTAAGACATCGATGGGCATCGCCTAGTCTTGTTTGCCATATATAGCACATTCAAAGATGGCTGTAACGTAGGTCTTCCCATCTGATGCCATGCATCCAAAGTTAGAACATTAACCTCTGCGCCAGTGTCAATGAGGATATTACTAAGGAGCCATCCATCTACAATTGCATTCAACATGATCTCCTTGTCATAGTCAAGGCTATGAGGGGGAAGGTTTGCATGCAAGACCTACCTCTCACACTCTCCTCCGGTGTGTGGTACCTTCTCTCTCAACCATGATCCTAGCAAGGGAATGATATTCTCTTGCCTTAGCATTTTACACACCTCCTTGACCTCATCCAAGTCATCCTTTGGCGCCTCGACTCTCCTTCCTTATTCCTCCCTCCTAGACTACTCCTTTAGACACTATATTTCCCCTTGTAAACTCCAAATGACATCCATAGTGTCTTGATACATGTAACACCCTTTTGTTGTTATTTTCCTCATTTGCATTCAAGTGTTGATATGTGATTTTCCTTATAAGGATATGTTCTTCTGATTTTTGGAAATCATGCTTGATATGGATAAGTCTTTTCTTCTCTTAAGATCCTATGATCAAACTGGTATGACTTCTCTAAATCCATTTTTCAGTTCTGGTAGGTAATTTACAATCTGGTTTAAGAGTTGTAAACTTGTATTTTTTCCAACTCATCCTTGGATCAATTTCAGTGATCCAAGGAATGTTTTTAATAATGCTCTGTTGAAGTGAATGGTAAAATCAACATTCCATGAGTTAAGCTACACGCTGGACTGAACTTTTTTGTTGCAAGTTCTTTGACTTCTATGTGAACGCACTTCCATTCAGTAGGTTGTTGGCTTGGGTCCTTAAAGATCGACCATGATAGGTCATTGCTAATAACGATGGGAATGTAACTATTCAGAGCACAGGAGAGAGATATCCGAGAACCTATTGAGGATTTACTTCTGGAATCCTAAGCTAGGTGAAAGTATTCCTACCTAAGCTATGTTACTTGATATAATTTTGTTGCTAACCTAAACTTGGTACTAAAGGTTAGAAGGGTTGCTAAGTATTAAAACTAGAACCTAACCTAATTGTTAAAGATCTATGTTAAAGGTTAGTGGTTAGTGCTACAACCTAAGTTACTAATGTAAATCCTACCTAAGATCAAACCTAAGCAATCTAACCTATCCTAAACTAATGGATGTGAATTGGGAACTAAAAGGGTCGCATGTACATTGGCAATAATTTCTAAACATTTATGAAGTTGATAAGGTTTACTTATTTCCTACGGAATGCTGAATTTGGTAGGGGCTAATTTGGATGGTGGAGGCCTAGGTGGCAGTATTACTAGAAATGGAAACTCATGTTTTATTTGATTTAGAACTCGCCATTTTGGCATGCGGTGGTAAGGAAGATTGGGTGGGAGATCAGGAAATTAATGCAATTAATTACCTTGTTTGATGAGCCCGAACCGCTTCGGTAGGCATGTCAGCAGATTTTTTGTTGAGTTGTTTCATTTGCATGCTTTCCAATTTTCATTCTACTTGCACTCTGGTTTTTCGAACCAGTAGTTAAAATGTATTTCATGGCTATTTTGGAGGTTTCAAATCTATTTTGTTTCATGGAGAGTATATGAGGCAATGTGGAGGAAGTATTTTGTTGTTTTGGTCTTTCATGGAGAAGAAGGGAAGAAGCGAGCTCAGCTAGAAGTCTTCTTTGATTTTTTGGTGACACTATCAGGCATGATAGGCCCTAACTGTTAAAATCTCTTGCTTTCTTCTAAGTGTTTTCATTAAAACAACTTTTCTCTATTGAGTTATATGCATTCATGCTTAGCTAGTAAAATGATAGATGGGTTTGTAAGAAAAACTTGTATTCTGTGTTTTTGGAATTTGTGTGTTCATGATTCTATGGAAAGTTTTCTTTGCACTGTCTTTTCATAAAGGAACCACGAATACTTAAACAAAAATGGTAACACTTGTTTGCTTCTTCAGTGGTTTGAAATGTTTGTTGGGTGAACTAGTTGTGTCTTGTGAATTCAAACTGGTAAGAACTTCAGTCTTATTAAACTCGTATGCAAGTACGAGCTTCAGTTGGGAAACTTGTTTAGTAAAGAGGACTGTAACTAAGATTCTCAAGGTTTGTTTAGCGTGTGTTTTGATCCATAGTTAAATGGACTATGAATAAACCCGTATATGATCTGGGAATTGTATTCTTTTTGAGAAAATTGTTGACTGTTAATAAGTTTTGCATGCACTTTAGATAAACCTATATATGTCCTATTGTTTTTGTACTTTACCTTGTGGAACTTTAACGGTAGCAAAGTTCACATGCATGGAAAAACCATATATAGTTAGTTTTTGTCTCTCCTTGCAAAAACATGGACTGTTATGGAAACTTGCATGCAAAGGAAAAGCAATATAAGGTTTAGTTGTATTTCATTCTATGAACTTGATTGATTTTGGAACTTGTGTTTGTTATTATTTTAGATAACTTGACTGTAACTCAAGTCACTTTGGCATGGTGCTTGTGGAATCTTGTTCTTTTGACCACGTTAATGGTATTTGGAGATTCTTTATGAACCTGACCTATGAGTCATCCTTTCTGAGCTTTTTCTAAGCATCTTACATTCCATTTTGTTCGGAAATAAGGTTGATAGGATGTTAATGAAGAATGGAAGCATTTCTTCTTATTTCAAACTGTATGCAAATAATTTCACTTGGTTTTGATCTAGTCTTACGGTGTTTGGCGTATTATGTAATTGTGGTTGTGATATTGATATCCTTCACTATACACACCATTTATTACTTGATGTTCTTAATGGAAATAGAAACCTGAACATTGTGTTGGTTTAGGTATTATGGTCTTTTGATTATTTAGTAAACTATTAAGGGAAAATGTAGTTACCCTAACTTGGTTACATATATTTGAATGGTCTTGATTCTTCGATGGCGTTTATACTTGGCATTTCTTTGGAATTGTAAATGAGTCCTAGATTATACATATTATTCTTTTGATGTTTAATATTGACTTTTGTTAGAAACCCAGTTTATAGTTCTCGTAGTGATGCGTTGGCATCTTTGTTGAGATGGTTCTACTTTGGCAAACTATTGGGTAGTCTCAAGTGTTAGCAATTACTCATATTCTAACCTCTGTTGGGTCTAATAAGGGTATGTTATGTCTTGGAAGATTGATTGTGATCTAAACTTGTTTTGAATGTTTCGAACTGCACTGTTGATTTTATAGGGTTCTATAAATAGACAATGTTAGCATGATTTCTTCTTATCTGTGGTTGTTTTGAACCAATGGGAGAATGTTAGGCTTTTAAAGAAATATTTTGTGAAGCTTACTATTCGTGGACTTTGTATGAGCTTGATTGTTATATTATTTCTAACGGAAAGTAGAAATTTATGCATTAGAATGGGATGGTTTAGAAAGGAAGATAGTTTTAGTACTCTCTTTCTTTGGAATGGTCATTGTTCTCCTTCCTTGGAACTCTTGAATGAACTTAAACTGTATGAATGTGAGAAGGTAAAACTGTTTCTATTATGTTGAAGGAAATGATTTGAGTTTGGGATCATATTTTGGTAAGACTCCTTCTATAATGCAGTTGGGTTAAGTACATTGATTAGAACCTCCTAATTCCTATTCTTATTGAAAAGGAAAACAACATTTATTAATCTTGTATACTTTTCATTTGACTGAAGTGAAGTGGAATGAGATTAAAGTTAGATTGGCAAATGAAATTGTAACTTATAGATGACTGTCAATCCATCACTTCTCCTTGGATTTCTTTCATTTGGATTTGTTGATAAATACATTATATTGTTATGTTTTAAAGTAGAATTACTTTAAAGGAACAGTTTAAATCATGGCATACACCGGTTTCAGCTTTGTTGATGATTATGTACTTTGGCAATGGAATACTTTCTTTTCTTCTTTACTTGAAAGTTAGGGGAAAGATCCAAAAGGGAATATGTTGTAAACACTTATGTATCTTATAGTAAAGATATGTGTTGTATTTTATTTGGTAAAATTGGAAACAATGATTTAATATGTTTTTTTGTTTGGTAAAGATATTGGATGGAATCAATTATACTTTAATTTATAGGACAGGTATTATAGTTTATATCCTGTTCCTCCTTGTGTTAAAATATGTTTTGTATTGCTCTTCTTTTTATTGGTATTACTTACGTTTGGGAGTGTGAATTACTTGTTGTTCATTAAAGCAGGGTTGTTTTATTGAAACAATTAGTGGAATGCACTTCATTTTAAGGCTTAGTGCTTATCATGCTCGGTTCGTTGAATGACCCGTCTGCTAAGCAATTTTACGAGATGGACTTCATAAGTGATAAGAGAAGGCAAAAACTTATATGATGCATTGGCTGATCTATGTTGATTCTTGAGAAGAATTATGATTTGTTCTTAAGTTGTATTGAAAAAGAAAAGTTACCTTCTTTTAAATAAAGGTTGTCTGTCCTGCAGTATGTTTGTAATGCATAAGTTGTAAATGTATAAGTTTGAAAATGAATTGAAAGATGAGAATTTACTTGCATAGATTGAGTAAATTATCTTGTTTGGAGGATACTCTTCTTATTATCTATATGTTTGGATGTGTGTTCTTGATGGGTATTATAAAAAGGAATTTAGATAAATTTCCTAAGTAAGCTGTAGATTAAATAAGTGGTAGAATACAACATTCTCACCTAAGTAATTCATTATATCATGTGATGTGAAATAAAACTATAATAAAAATTATTGTAATTATAAAGGGCATTTTAGGCGTGTTAAGCCCTAGAATGTAACTATGAAGAGGAATACCCTTCCTCTCTAGTAATGATCTAAATAAAAGGGGAAGATATGATTGTTAATCATTAAGACTTAATTATAATAAGTTTAATATGTTTTATCCTTGTAGGTTGTTACACTTCCTTAATTAGTTAAGTTATTTAGAAGAAAGGAACATAAGAAGTTGTTGTTCAATTTTTGGATAACTGGTTGTTAGGTTAAATTTAACAAACGGAAACAATCTTAATTCAATTAAAGTTCTTAAGATTATATGAATCTAAAATGTAAAAAAGAACTTAAAGAGTGTTGGACTCGAGGTTTGATGGGTGACAAAATATGTCATCTAATAACCCAAATTTAGCTAAACATATGTAAACTCTAAGAGGTATGTACATCTTTACGAGACTCTTCCATAGGATTTTCACACACGTCAACTGCAATGTTGTACCTTTGAGAAGATTAGGATCTTCTCGAGGATACAACAATGCAGTTAACATGTGGAAACACCCTTCTGCATTGATCGTCAAGATCTACACACCTTTGAACTTGATCAATATTTCCAACTAGGAATGGTTAGTATCATAGTCAAGATATGAAGTAGCCCTCTATGACTCAGGGTACCTTGGCACACGGGGTTAACCTAGGTTGACCTAGTATGCCAATTTACCCTAAGTCTTTATGAGCCACATCATATCATGACCTATGTTGTTAACCTAGACTAGAGTTAAACCTTGAGCGAGGGGACTGACAGAAGTTAGTGTAAGACATTCTAGATAACAATGGAGTGGGGTGAAGGATGTATTCTGGATTGACGAGTATGTCATCAAGGAATAAGTAATATGAACAGTATGTTAGAAATCTTTGGCCAAAGTATCGCAAGCTACTGATTGTGTTGTCTATGTCACCTAGTCTAAGGATCATGATGCCGATGAATATTGGTAACAAATATTCAGTTAGGTTCCTTGGACAAATCACTCAAAACCTAGAATAGGGTAAGAGAACCAAGAATATGAAGTATTCAGTAGAATACTCAAAAATCAATGTTACATATGAATGGATCGGTAGTTCACCGAGTCATGGAATGAATAGATCAGTTGTTCATCGAGTCATTACAGCTGCATATGGTTATCTGTTATAAGAATGATTGTTATGAAATGTGTATTCTAAATTATGTATTTATAACAAAGATAATTAATCATGCAAAAATAAAATTAAAAAAAAATTCCTTGTTTCTAAAGTCTATAAATAGGAATGTTACATCTTACGACTCTTGGACCTATTGTGTCCATAATCGATAAAAAATTGGATTTTCTTGTAACAGAAAATGGCTAGGACAAGAGGAAATGTTGTGAATAATGCTCGCCTACAGGCAGGAGCAGCAATATCCCTAAAAATTGATGAGATCCTTGCTTCCTGTTGGACACAAGAGATCATTTGACTATGCTCGAGCAACAAGTGATGGGTAATGAGGAGGAAGAAGAAGCTGGTAATAACAATTAGCCACCTCTTGAGGACAACCCCAATATGGGTGTTGATAATAACAATGTTAATGTGCCTAACCAACCAGAAAACAAAAAGGCTAGGTTGGCTGTTGAACTCACTAATGATATAAAAAGGATAAGTCCACCTAAGTTTGAATGCACCACATTAGGTGATGGAGCTAAGGCTGGATCAGCGAGATGGACAAGTACTTTGCAATAAGGAACTTCTCAGAAGAGACTAAAGCTATTTGGGGAGCATATCAGCTTTCCCATGAAGCATCTTCATGGTGGGACAGCCGGAAGGCTGAGCTAAACATTGATGAAACTAACATCACTTGGGATCAATTTAAAGGTTATTTTAGGCAACGATGGCTGCCACAACTTTATTATGATCAGAAAATGACTGAATTTTAGAACTTAGCTCAAGGGAAGTTAACTATAACTAAGTATTGGGAACGGTTTACAAAACTACTCAAGTATGTACCTTAGTATCAAACTGATGAGAAGTTCAGGATACAAAAATTCATCATGGGGTTGAATCCCATCATTGGGGGAGAGGTTGATGTTCACAGCCCAACCACTATGGAAGGGGTTGTTGAAAAAGCCATAAGGCAAGAACAAAAGTTAAAGGCTATTTCTACTCACAAAGAAGAAGTACGAAAGAAAGTTCCAAACTCTTCTTCAACTTCTCTTGCACCTAAGAAAGGACCATGGAAAAAGTTTGGTAACAAAAGTAAGTTTCTAATATATAATAATAAGAAAAAAACAATGAATAAGATTTTTGGTAATACACGGACCAATTTTGCCAGAAATAATAATAACAGGTGAAAACCCTATGGAGGTCAAAATGATAACTTTAAGGCTGGAAATAATTCTGAGCCCGAAAAGGGACCGGTAGGAGGCTATTATAACTGTGGCAAAGATCATTGCGTGAATCAATATCCTTTGAAAAAGGATGATCGTAATTAGTAGCACAAAATACATGTTGCAGTAGGTGACAAGCAAGCTAAAAAGCAAGTTACACTTATAGAAGTTCTGATAAGTTATTTGGCATACTGTAACTATTATTTTTGATCTTTGGAGCAATCGAATGTTTTATTTCTAGTAAACTTTGCTTCAAAACTTAAAATAAAATCTAGAAAAAATAGATAAATCATGGACTATACATTATGGTAATAATTCTGTTCATATAGTTAGTATGTGTCTTTTCGGAGCAGTCCTTGACTTACCTAGCTTTTCCATAGAAGTTGATCTCTATGTAGCACCTTTGGGATCTTATAATATAGTCATAGGTGTAAATTGCTTAGCAGATCATAAAGTAAAGGTAGACTATTTTGAAAAACATATTAGTTGTTTAGATGATCTCGAAAACATCGATATTTAGGGTGTAAAACAAGAAATTTCTGTTAGGAAATTATCAGCTATACAACTTAAAAAGGCCAAAAATAAGGGTTGTACCTTATATGCGGTGAAAATTTATGAATCTTTGGATGGAAATAGTGATTTCATGGAACATTATCTGCTGTTATAGAACTTCGGTGAGTATTTCAGGAGAAGAATTCTTGGGACTACCACCCAAAAGGGAGTTTGACTTCACGATTGAAATCAAACCAGTCTTGAACCTATTTCTAAAGCACCTTATCGAATGAATACCATAGATTTAGTAGAGATTAAGGCGTAGTTACATGAACTTTTGTCTAAGGGTTTGATTAGACCAAGTGTTTCACCTTGGGAGCACTAGTGATCTTTGTGAAAAGAAGGATGGAACACTCAGTTGTGCATTGATTGCAGGATGTTAAACAAAGTAACAATCAAGAATAGGTACCCACTTCCTAGAATTGATGACCTATTTGATCGAGATGCGTGGAGCATCGGTATATTCTAAGATAGACCTTTGATCCGGATATCACCAATTATGAATTAAGGAAGAGGACATTTATAAAACCACTTTTAGGACAAGGTATGGAAATTATGAATTCACGGTTTTACCCTTTGGATTAACGAATGCACTGCAAATTTTATGAACTTAATGAATAATATCTTTCAAGAATACTTGGACAAGTTTGTGCTTGTATTCTTGGATGAAATTCTCATACATTCTAAAAATGTGGAGGAGCATCATGAACACTTGAAAATAGTTTTGGAAATTTTGAGAAAAAGATGGTTATATGGTAAGTTGTCCAAATGTTCTTTCTATGACACTTTGAAGTTCACTATTTGGGTCATGTTCATAAGTAAGGAAGATATTTCTATGGATCCTTCCAAAATTGTAGCTGTAGTTGAGTGGTCTACACCCAAGAATGTACATGAAGTTAGAAGCTTCATGGGCCTTGCAAGTTATTATAGAAAATTTGTTAAGGATTTTTCTAAGGTGGTTTGCACCAATAACTTCATTACGAAAAAGGATAAGAAATTTGTCTAGGATGATAAATTTGAATTTGTATTTAAAAATTTGAAAATTTAGTTGACTTCAGCACCTATTTTAGATGTACCTGATCCAAATGGAGACTTCACAGTTGTAACGGATGCATTTGGGGAGGGTCTTGGAGGTATTTTGTTACAAATTGATCATGTCATAGCTTATGAAAGTAGAAAACTTAAGTTACATGAGTTGAATTATGCTCCACATGATTTAGAGTTTGCTGCCATAGTTCGTGCACTTCAAGTTTAGAGGCATTATCTACTTGGTAAACCATTTGAGTTGAAAATTGATCATCTTGGACTGAAGTACATTTTTACTCAGCCAAATCTGAATGCAACACAGTGAAGGTGGTTAGAGCTTTTGTCTCAATATGATTTTGACATAAGTTACATTAAAGGAAAAGAGAATAGAGTTGCTAATGCTCTAAGTCGTAGGAAGCACATTTCTACTCTTATAACACTAAGAACTCAGTTTAAGGATGAAGTGAAAAGTGCTATGGAATCGATTCTTACTTTTTCAGCAAGTGAAAGCGATTAACTTCTTTGTAGATCTAAGAGATGAAAGGTATAAAGGTTTTCACTCGATAATGAAGGAATCTTACGATTTGAAAATAGAGTATACGTACCCTTACTTAAGGATTTGAGAAAGAAATTGTTGTGAGTTTCACAATTCACCTTTTCTAGACACCTGGCATTACGAAAATGCTTGCTGATATACAACAACAATATTTTTGGAAGGGGATGAAAAAAGATGTTATAGATTTCATGACTCATTGTCTAGAATGTCAACGAGTAAAAGCGGAACATATGCATCCAGCTGGTTTTCTATATCCTCATAGCATACCATAGTACAAATGGTAGGTAATAAGCATGGATTTTGTACAAGGGTTACCTATGTCAAGAAATAAACACGATGTTATTTTGGTAGTAGTTGACAAACTAATGAAAGTAGCCCATTTTATTGCTGGAAATCTAAAGGATGATTCTCCTATTTTGGCTAAAATATTTGTACACGAAATTTTCAGATTACATGGAGTACCTAAATTAATCATATCTGATAGAGACCCTAGAATGATGTCAAGGTTTTGGAAAACACTTAACGCAGCTCTTGGCACTAAATTGAATTTCAGTTGTGTATCATCCAGAAATAGATGGACAGACTGAAAGAGTAAATCAGGTTTTGGAGGATATGTTACGGATGTACTATATGGATCAACAGTACAAATGGGAAGAGTACCTTCCCTTAGTAGAATTTACATACAATAATACATATCATGCTTCTCTTAAGATGGCACCTTTTGAGGCGCTTTACAAAAGGAAATGTAAAACCCCTATTAGTTAGGATAACATTAAGGATAGAGAGGTAATTGGACTTGAAATCCTTATGGAAATGGAACGACAAGTTAAAATGATTTGTGAACACTTGAAAGAAGCAGCGAGATAGGCAAAGAGTTATGCTAACTTAAAGCGGGTTGATAGGAAATTTGAACTTGGAGAAAAAGTTTTTCTTAAGGTTAAACTGAAAAGAGTTTCATAACTTTTGGTGAGGCTGCTAAGTTATCACCTCGATACATGGGACATTTTGAAATAGTTGAAGTAATCAACACTGTAGCTTATCGTTTAGCACTACCACCTACTTTGTCACGAATGCATGATGTTTTCCATATTTCTTTGCTTAAGAAATATGTCTCGCATTTATCACATGTGCTAAATTGAAATTCCTTGTAGGTTCAAGACCCAGGGAATAATCATGGTTAAACCCATTCGAGTGCTAGAAACTTACCAGTTCAATCTAAGAAATAGAGAAATAAGTCAATGTAAGGTCCAGTGGGACCAATTTAACAAGGAGAGTGATACTTGGGAAAATCTGGATGATATGAAAACTACTTTTCCATATCTGTTTGAGCAATTAAATCATTGACTAATAAAATTATAAGAATTTATTCTTTAATGACGATAAGTAAGCTTGATTTTGGGAGATATTTACTTAATTTGAATAAAAAGTTATGTAATACTGATTTACGGAACCATAAGGTTTGGAAATACTTGACTTAGGATAAGAGAAGTGAATGAATTGATTGTCCTTGATGTAAATTGTTAAAAGAGGTAATCATTGGGATGATGTTTCTTTTTAGGAGGGAAGCATGTAACACCCTTGACTGTTGTTATTTTCCTCCTTTGCATTCAAGTGTTGATATGTGATTTTCCTTATAAGGATGTGTTCTTCTGATTTTTGGAAATCATATTTGATATGGATAATTCGTTTCTTCTCTTAAGACCCTATGATCGAAATGGTATGAATTCTCTGAATCCATTTTTCAGTTCTGGTAGGTAATTTACAATTTGGTTTAAGAGTTGTAAACTTTTCTTTTGTTTGACTCATCCTTGGATCAATTTCGGTGATCAAGGAATGTTTTTAATAATGTCATGTTGAAATGAATGGTGAGTTAACCTACACGTTGGACTAAACTTTGTTGTTGCAAGTTTTTTGCCTTGTGTGAATGCACTTCCATTTAGTAGGTTGTTGGCTTGGGTCCTTGAAGATCGACCATGACAGGTCATTTCGATAACAATGGAAATGTAGTTGTTCACAACACAAAAAGAGATATCCAGGGAACCTATTGAGGATTTACTTCTAGAATCCTAAGCTAGGTGAAAGTATTCCTACCTAAGCTATGTTACTTGATATAATTTTGTTGCTAACCTAAACTTGGTACTAAAGGTTAGAAGGGTTGCTAAGTATTAAAACTAGAACCTAACCTAATTGCTAAAGATCTATGTTAGAGGTTAGTGGTTAGTGTTACATCCTAAGGTACTAATGTAAATCCTACCTAAGATCTAACCTAAGCAATCTAACCTATCCTAAACTAATGGATGTGAATTGGGAACTAAAAGGGTCGCATGTACATTGGTGACAATTTCTAAACATTTATGAAGGTGATAAGGTTTATTTATTTCCTACGGAGTGACGAGTTTCACAGGGGCTAATTTGGATGGCGGAGGCCTAGGTGGCAGTATCACTAGAAATGGAAATTCATGTTTTATTTGATTTGGAACTCACTAGTTTGGCAAGCAGTGGCAAGGAAGATTGGGCGGGAGATCGGGAAATTAATGCAATTAATTATCTTGTTTGATGAGCCCGAACCGCTTTGGTAGGCATGCCAGTGGATTTCTGGTTTAGTTGTTTCATTTGCATGCTTTCCAATTTTCATTCGACTTCCACTCTGGTTTTTCAAACCAGTAGTTAAATTGTATTGCATGGCTATTTTTGAGGTTTCAAATCTATTTTGTTTCATGGAGAGTATATGAGGCAATGTGGAGGAAGTATTTTTTTGTTTTGAGCTTTCGTAGAGAAGAAGGGAAGAAGTGATCTCAGCTAGAAGTCTTCTTCTATTTTTGGTGAAACTATCGGGCATGATAGGCCCTAACTATTAAAATCTCTTGCTTTCTCCTAAGTGTTTTCATTAAAACAACTTTTCTCTATTGAGTTCTACGCATTTGTGCTTAGCTGGTAAAATTATAGATGGGTTTATAAGAAAAACTTGTTTTCTATGTTTTTGGAATCTATGTGTTCATGATTCTATGGAAAGTTTTATTTGCACTTTCTTTTCATAATGGAGCCACAAATACTTAAACAAAAATGGTAACACTTTGTTTGCTTCTTGGTGGTTTAAAATTTTTGTTGGTTGAAGCTGATTGTGTCTTTTGAATTCAAGCTCGGTAAGAACTTGATCTTATTAAACTTGTATGTAAGTATGAGCTTTAGTTGAAAAACTTGTTTAGTAAAGAGGACTCATGCTTGAGATTCTCAAGGTTTGTTTAGCATGTGTTTTGATCCATAGTTAAATGGACCATGAATAAACCCATATATGATCTGGAAATTGTATTCTTCTTGAGAAAATCATTGATTGTTAATAGATTTCGTGTGCACTTTAGATAAACCTATATATGTCTTGTTGTTTTTGTATTTTACCTTGTGGAACTTTAATGGTAGCAAAGTTCACATGCATGGAAAAACCATATATAGTTGGTTTCTGTGTTTCTCCTTGCAAAAACATGGACTATTATGGAAACTTACATGCACAGGAAAAGTAGTATAGGGTTTAGTTGTATTTCATTCTATGAACTTGATTGATTTTGGAACTTGTGTTTGTTATTATTTTGGATAACTTGACTATAACTCAAGTCGCTTTGGCATGGTGCTTGTGGAATCTTGTTCTTTTGACCACGTTAATGGTATTTGGAGATTCTTTATGAACCCAACCTATGAGTCATCCTTTTGAGCTTTTTCTAAGCATCTTACATTTTTTTGTTCAGAAATAAGGTTGATAGGATGTTAATGAAGAATGGAAGCATTTCTTCTTATACCGAAGCGTAGGAAAACAATTTCACTGCTCTCGGTCTAGTCTTACACTCTTTGGCATATTATTTAATTATGGTTTTGATATTGATATCCTTCACTATACAAACCATTTATTACTTGATGCTCTTAATAGAAATAGAACCACTGAACATTGTGTTGGTTCAAGTATTATGGTATTTTGATTATTTAGTAATCTATTAAGGGAACATGTAGTTACCCTAACTTGGTTACATATATTTGAATGGTCTTGATTCTTCAATGATGTTTATACTTGGCATTGCGCTAGAATTGTAAACGAGTCCTAGACTATACATATTATTCTTTTAATGTTTGATATTGTCTTTTGTTGGAAACCCGGTTTATAGTTACAGTAGTGATGCGTTGGCATACCATTGAGATGGTTCTACTTTGCCAAACTATTGGGCAGTCTTAAGTGTTAGCAATTACTCAGATTCTTACCTCTTGTTGGGTCTAATAAGGGTATGTTATGTCTTGGAAGATTGATTGCAATCTAAACTTGTTTCGAATGTGTCAAACTGCTATTATTGATTTTATAGGGCTCTATAAATATACAATGTTAGCATGATTTCTTCTTATCTCGTGGCTGTTACGAACCAATGGAAAAATGTTAGGATTTTAAAGAAATATTTTGTGAAGCCTACTTTTCGTGGACTTTGTATGATCTTGATTGTTATATTATTTCTAACGGAAAGTAGAAATTTATGCATTAGAATGGGATGGTTTAGAAAGGAAGATAGTTTTAGTACTCTCTTTCTTTGGAATGGTCATTGTTCTCCTTCCTTGGAACTCTTGAATGAACTTAAACTGTATGAATGTGAGAAGGTAAAACTGTTCTATTATGTTGAAGGAAATGATTTGAGTTTGGGATCATATTTTGGTAAGACTCCTTCTATAATGCGGATTGGGTTAAGTACATTGATTAGAACCTCCTGATTCCTATTCTTATTGAAAAGGGAAAACAACATTTATTAATCTTGTATACTTTTCATTTGACTGAAGTGAAGTGGAATGAGATTAAAGTTAGATTGGCAAATGAAATTGTAACTTATAGATGATTGTTAATCCATCACTTCTCCTTGGATTTCTTTCATTTCAAGCTATTGATAAATACATTATATTGTTATGTTTTAAAGTAGAATCACTTTAAAGGAACAGTTTAAATCATGGCATACACCGGTTTTAGCTTTGTTCATGACTATGTACTTTGGCAATGGAATACTTTCTTTTCTTCTTACTTGAAAGTATGGGGAAAGATCCAAAAGGGAATATGTTGCGAACACTTATGTATCTTATAGTAAAGATATGTGTTGTATTTTATTTGGTAAAAGCTGAAACAATGATTTAATATGTTTTGTTGTTTGGTAAAGATATTGAATGGAATCAATTATACTTTAATTTATAGGAAAAGTATTGTAGTTTATATCATGTTCATCCTTGTGTTAAAATTTGTTTTGTATTGCTCTTCTTTTTATTAGTATTACTTACATTTGGGAGTATGAATTACTTGTTGTTCATTAAAGCAGGGTTGTTTTATTGAAACAATTAGTGGAATGCACTTCATTTTAAGGCTTAGTGCTTATCATGCTCAGTTCGTTGAACTAACCCATGCTAGCAATTTTTACAGATGGACTTCGTAAGTGATAAGAGAAGGCAAAAACTTATATGATGCATTGGCTGATCTATGTTGATTCTTGAGAAGAATTATGATTTGTTCTTAAGTTGTATTGAAAAGAAAAGTTACCTTCTTTTAAATAAAGGTTGTTGTCCTGCAAAGTATGTTTGTAATGCATAAGTTGTAAATGTATAAGTTTGAAAATGAATTGAAAGATGAGAATTTACTTGCATAGATTGAGTAAATTATCTTGTTTGGAGGATACTCTTCTTATTACCTATATGCTTCAATGAGTGTTCTTGATGGGTATTATAAAAGGAATTTAGATAAATTTCCTAAGTAAGCTCTGATTAAATAAGTGGCAGAATACAACATTCTCACCTAAGTAATTCATTATATCATGTGATGTGAAATAAAACTATAATAAAAATTATTGTAATTATAAAGGGCATTATAGGGCATGCTAAGCCCTAGAATGTAACTATGAAGAGGAAGACCCTTCCTCTCTAGTAATGATCTAAATAAAAGAGGAAGATATGATTTTTAATCATTAAGACTTAATTATAATAAGTTTGATATGTTTCAGCCTTGTAGGTCTGTTACACTTCCTTAATTGGTTAAGTTATTTAGAATAAAGGAACATAAGTTGTTGCTGTTCTGTTTTTGGATAGCTGGTTGTTAGGTCAAATCTAACAAATATGGAAGCAATCTTAAGTCAATAAAAGTTCTTAAGATTATATGAATTTGAAATGTAAAAACAGAAATTAAAGAGTGTTGGACTCGGGGTTTGATGAGCTAACGAAATATGTCATCTAATAACCCAAATTTAGATAAATGTGTGTAAACTCTTAGAGGTATGTACATCTTTACAAGTTTTTTCAAGGATTTTGACACATGTCAACTGAAATGTTATACCTTTGAGAAGATTAGGATCTTCTCGAGGATACAATGTGTAGTAACATGTGGGAACACCCTTCTGCATTGATCGTCAAGATCTACACACCTTTGAACTTTATCAAGATTTCCCCCAAGACTTGTTAGGATCATAGTCAAGATATGATGTAGCCCTCTAGGACTCAGGGTACCTTGGCACATGGGGTTAACCTAGGTTGACCCAGTATGCCAATTTACCCTAAGTCTTTGTGAGCCACATCATATCATGACCTATGTTGTTAACCTGGACTAGAGTTAAACCTTGAGCGAGGGGACTGACAGAAGTTAGTGTAAGACATTCTAGATAACAATGGAGTGGGGTGAAGGATGTATTCTATATTGACGAGTATGCCATCAAGGAATAAGTAATATGAACAGTATGTTAAGAAATTTTTTGCCAAAGTATCGCAAGCTACTGATTGCGTTGTCCTATGTCACCTAGTCTAAGGATCATGATGCCGATGAATATTGGTAACAAATATTCAGTTAGGTTCCTTGGACAGATCACTTAGAACCTAGAATAGGGTAAGAGAACCAAGAATATGAAGTATTCAGTAGAATACTTAAAAATCAATGTTACATATGAATGGATCAGTATTTCACCAAGTCATGGAATGAATAGATCGGTTGTTCATTGATTCATTACAGCTGCATATGGTTATCTGTTATAAGAATGACTATTATGAAATATGTGTTCTAAATTATGTATTTAGAATAGAGAACATTAATCATGCAAAAAAATAATAATAATTTCCTTGTTTCTAAAGTCTTAAAATGGGAATGTTACAATACACCTCCTTTTGATGCACGGGGTCTAGGTACTTTCCATGAACTACTTCCTCCCTCAAAACTAGGTTCTTATGTGTTGGTACCTCTCTTGCACGCGTGGCTTCTACCCTTTTTGTTACCAAGACAAGATGTAAACCTGAATCTGTGTTACCCGAGGCATCCCTTTGTATCTCTACCTTCTTAATGTTGACTATTGCTGCACCTTTTTCTTTCCGATGTTGTTGATTCATGTGCTCAAACAACTCCAGGCACTCCTTGTACTTATACTTCTTCCCACACCATGAACACTACAACAAGTTTGGGCACTCTCATTTTTAATGCTCTGTAGATCCACAATTGAAATAGGTTCCATGCGGGAACTCTCTCCTTCCTCCTCTGTAGTTACCCTCCAAAATCCTCCTCGAAAACCTCTTCCACGCACACCTCCATCTGTGCGCTCCTCATAACAATGATCATCACCCTTGGAACTACTGGTAACACTGGTTTGGCACACCCCATGATCAATGGCCTCATGGATCTGATCAATGAGCCTACAGTCCTTAGTATCATGGGTTGTAGAGGTGTAAATCTTGTAGTAACAAGACACATTATTCCAGATTACACATTGTAGCAAAGGGCATCTACTTGCATCATGGTCCCCATGAAAAATTTCATAATCTACTACCACAGTGTGTACTATCCTCCGAGGGAAATTATCCTTAACGTGCCCCTCTACTTCACAATTTGTGCACCAAAAACCACTGCAAGTCTCATGGGCTGAGTTTGCAAACAAATTTTCTAGCTTCTTTTCCAAATAATAGTAACTGAGCTTCCAGTAATGGGCTAATGCCAATATCAACACTACCAATAGCCTCGGTGTGTAGAGTAGCTTCCAATGCCTCGCGCGGGTCTATAAAATTTTTATGAGATAAGGCCCTTATAAAAGGAGTGATCAATCCTCCAACAAACCACTGAGCATGCTGTGAAGGGTGAATATCATATGATAATTTAGACAAGAGAGCTTTAAAGCACACATCATACTCCCACACACTCTCCTCCATTCCTTGTTAAATCTCTTTCAACACACTAATGCTCTTCGCTCAAACTCGGGAATGTGGAATTCTACCAAGAATGTGTTATTTAACGTAGTATAGTTCACCACTATTTGATGAGGGTCATATTTCCTATACCAGCTATGCACACGCCCTTACAACATGGTTGTAAACTGACTAGCCTTCCGTTATGGGGTTGTGACACCCTTTGCGTGCCATAGCAATTCACATTTGTGAACATGTTCCATAGCATCCTCAATACCTCTATAATCGGGAAAATGTGAAGACATTTCAAAGAAAACTTGTGGGGGTGGTTGGGGCCCAAATCCTCCTCCCAGAGCCTTGGTTTCCGCATGTGTTTCCTTTGTCACCTGATCCACTAGATCCACCAGGTCCTAAACCACCAAATCTACCAAGCCCACTAGGTCTTGAACCACTAGATCCACCAAACCCACTAGCTCCTATTCCTCCTGAACCACTAGATCCACCAGGTCCTGAACCACCAAATCCACCATACCCACAGGTTCTAAAGTGGTCATGCAAGAGTCCCCACAATTCCACTGAGTTGTGTGCCTATGGTCTATGATAATGCCCCACTACCAATAGTATACCCCGCGCCACTCCTAGACATGAGACCAAAAGATTTTGTGTTTATACCTTGCCCAAAAATTCCTAACACTGGGCTAGTGTTTGCAGCCATAGAAGTCCCAAACAAGAAATTATACCTTATGGGTGTAGACTAATCACTTCAATGCAACCAACTAGAATGGCAATATTTTCCCCCTGATCTGGAAAACCAAGTGCTAGGGTCTGGTCACTAGGTGGGCTCAGATGCATGCTAATGGTTCTTCTCTCTCCATATGACGAACTCTCATCAGAAGCCGAAGGGGTCTCTCTTACACGCTTGCCAAGATGGGGTCACACAAACTACTCAGGTTCCACGTCCTCTACGTGAACCTCAAATCCTTCCCACAACGTCTTTCCGCCCATCCACATCCACCTCGTGTTGTCTAGCAATCTCCCTTTCACGCGCTTCACTATACTTGAGTTGTCTCTCCTCCCTTTCTTTCTCCGCCACAACATCTGTCATCTTCCTCCACCCTATCTTCCTCGCCCAGCACTTAGAATGGTTTATCCAGCCATTGGGAATGCCTCTAAACTCATGGTAACCATCAAGATCTTCATAGCCATAGGGAAAGCTCATAGAAATGATCCTTTGGGCTCCCATAGAAACTCAAACTCAGTAACCTCTAGACAAGAATATGTGGAAATGGCATACTCCAGAGTGTAGCTAGCCAATACTCCTTTCCACCAATGATCCACAACATGGTTCCACGTTAGATCTACATCCTACAACATCTCGATATATTTCTTGGGTCCACCCATACGATCCATACCGCCAACTCGATCTAGCATAGGCTAAGATCCATTCATATAGTTCCACTTTGGGAAGCACTAGAAAAAAGTTTCATACGAGATCATGGTAAAGGTTTTCATCTACCCATCTACGTGCATCAAACTTAGGTCCAGTGCTAAATCTCTCGAGAAAATTCATCCTATTTGCTCTTGAAGCGATGATTCAACACTTTCTAATGTTAACCACTCTATCATTACTCATTACAAAGATCATGATGAATGTTATCTCCCACTACAACTTTGAAAAGAGGTCCCTGTAATGAAACCAAGATGTAGTAATTTTTCCCTTAACACAAAAGAAAGGAACCCCATACACACCGTCCTATCACCCAGTGGAAGCTGGGTGCTCACCCGAGGCACGCATGGGTATCGAGTCCCTCTTTTATGTGAGTTTAGTGGGAAACATCATCTATGATTTATGTAAGAGATTTCAAAGGGATTTAATGACATACAAGAACCATAGAGCTCATAACGGTCTCTAGATCCTTGCAGTCATTCCAAATGGTGTACTTAACAGATTATATAACTTGTATCATAATAAAAAGAAGAATACAAATATCCATACCTAACATAAACATAAATGAAAGAAGATCTATGAGCAAGATGTATCCATCGAAACCATATATATATATATATATATATATATATATATATATATATATATATATATTATAACCTCATTACATTCATGGAGCCATTACAGAGTGTCATAGAGAAGTAGACTATAGTCATGCATTACAACTAGACTAATGTAACTATGCTACCAAAAAAGAAAAATTACAATCCCCTTACCTCATACATCCCTTCCTTGATACAATTACCCACTAGCAGAGTTCTTGTAGTATTTCTGCAGAGCTCCACCCACACTCTAAGTGTTTCTAATTACTCTGTAGGTGCTTTTATGTATAGCCTTCTTGGACTACCAACTCATCCTCCGAGTGCCCTAGATCGATGCCAAGTGTCGAATGTGGTCCTCCATGTGACCATGCTTCTACAAGGCGACCCTTCCACTTTGTACCATGATGTGCTTTTAGAAGCTTCTACCGCATGAGCATGCTCCTTCCCAGAGACCAACCTATCACCGGGCTAGCACCTTATCCATGTGCAACCGAGTCATTATTTTCATGTGTTCTACCTTGGATGTCTAATTTGACTAAGTCCGAACCCTTGGTTGTGTCTACATGTATCACGTGCACAACGGGCTTCCTTAAACCCTTTTCTAAAACCCTACCTTGTGTGCTTTTTCCTTGCGTGCCTTTCCTTAACTGGGACCTTGCACACCTACGTGCCTCTTATAATTAGTCGATATTCTAGGGTCCCAACAGAAATACTAGAAGGTGTTGCAGGGTGTGAAATTTAGTCTTTTACATATGGATTCTTTGGGTATCATCAGGTAAGAATTACAAAGGAGGATCAAGAGAAAACAACTTTCGCCATTGAATGGGGAAGTTTTCCATACATGGTGATGGTCTTTGGACTGAAAAATGCACCTGTAGTATTTTCGTGCATTGTGGTTCAAGCATTCCATGATTTTATTCACAAATTCCTATAGGTTTACTTGGATGATCGGATAGTATATGGGATTTTTAAGGATCATTGTGACAACTTGCAATTAATGTTTGAGAGGTGAAGATAGTTAATTATCTCTTTAAACATAAATAAGTGCATATTTACTACACCTTTTGGAACTCTGCTATGGCATATCATCTATAAGGACGGTTTGTTAGTAGATCTAGCCAAGGTTGCAGTTATCTTAGGCCTAAAGGAGCCTACCTATCAGAGTGAGGTGCGCAAATTCTTGGGCCACACAAGGTATTACAGAAAAATTATCAAAGGTTATGCTAAGATTTTTACACCCTTGGAGGAGTTATTAAAAGGTAAAGGGACATTCTATTGGGGAGAACCATAGCAGCGCACATTTGAAGCATTGAAGGAGAGGCTTACTATGGCACCTATTCTATGCTTTCCCTCATGGAACCAACCTTTTCACGTACATGTGGACGCCTCTAGCATGGCCATTGGCACAGTATTAGCTCAACCTGGAGAAGGTATTATAGATCATCCTATCTATTTTTCTAGTAGAAATTTGACTCCTATAGAACAAAATTATACAAGTACGAGCACGAGGCCTTGTCAATGATCTACACGTTGTATAAGTTTAGATAGTACTTGCTAGCAACACCTTTTTTATTCTATATAGATCACATGGCATTGAAATACTTGGTAAATAAGCCCATTTTACAGGGGCACATATGTTAATGGGTTCTTTTATTCCAAGAGTTTGATTTTATAGTCGTGGTAAAGCCAAGAAAAAGCAATTCTGTCCCAAACCACTTATCAAGAATTTAATCAGGAGAGGACGTGTAGACAATTGAAGATACAATTTCAAATGCATAGTTATATAGGTTAAACCATGTGCCCTCGTAATTGGAGGATATTGTTATCTTTTTACACATAGATATGGTGCCAAAAGGAATGAAATCCTTGGAAAAGAAACAACTTGCAATTCGTGCCACACCTTTCATGTTTATCAATGGTGACTTATAAAAACCGGGACGACATAAATTATTGTAGTGGTGTGTACTAGAGCATGAGTGCATGGAATTCATGGAAGAGGCTTGTGGCAAAGTATTATAAGAGGACACTATGTAGGTGATGCCACCGTGCGCAAGATTCTACTCACTAGTTTATGGTGGGAAACCTTGTACATGGATTGCAAGGAGTATTATAAGGTGTGTGATCACTGTCAGTGCCTTGGAGAACCTAGGAAAAGAGATGAAATGCCTTTAAGGCCTATTACTAGTGCAGAGCCATTTGAAAAATGGGAAATAGAATTTTTGGGTCCTATTTCCCACCACATGTAGAACTAGATTATGCTACATCATCACTTGTATATATTATCTTACATGGTGGGAAAAATTAGCACCTACAAAGGATTTTATAGAGGTTACCGTAGTAAGGTTCGATGGGAAAATATTCTTACTAGGTATGGATGCCCGTTGAGTTTTACAAGTGATTGGGAACACACTTATTGAATGCGACAATCAAGATTTTATTCGATGAATTTATGGTCACGCACCACAATACCACACCCTATCACCCTTAAGAAAATGGGACTGCTAAGGCTTTCAACAAGATATTGAGCCATACCTTGACAAAAAAATTTTGATGTTGGAAGGAAAGATTGGGATGATAAATTTCTTTGTAATTTGGGCATATTAAACAACTTACAAAAGGTTGAATAAGGCCACACTTTGTTTAAGTTGATGTTTGGCATATAAGTAGTTCTTCCCATAGAATTTATGTTACCTTTTTGTGTATTACGTGCATGGGAGGTCTAGCTAATGAGCAAGCATTAGAAATAATAATCGATAAATTAATACATCTGGATGAGAGGCGCACCATAGCACATTTGAGTCAAAAGTAGGAAAAGGCCTGATAGAAGGCATGACATGGTAGATACATCAAGGACACAAAGCTTGAGGTTGGGCAGACAATGCTTCTTTATGATTCAAATTTTTTGTGCCACCCAAGCAAGATTAAGGTGCATTGGTTGGGACCATATGTTATCACTCACATACTTGAATTAGGTGCTTTCAGTTAGAGGCGCTTAATGAAACATGGTTACCTAGTTACTTCAATGGGAGTAGGCTGAAGCCTTACTATAAATAAGCCTTTTTGGTGTTTGTAATAAGGCATTATTTCCATTTAGTATAGATTTACCTTACTATATTTCATTTAATGTGTTTCCTTCTTTGTCACTATGCTTTGTCAATTTAGTTCAATGTTTTTGGTAATAAATACTAGAAACTAATCACAATCTGAAGTGTTTTTATGCACTGAGAGGATGAACATACCCCATGTGTGGGGTGGTTGTCATTCAATCATGGGTACATATTAGAAAAATGTTACATGTGATTTCTCTTGGTAAAAATTGCAGATAGGATGGAAAGGTGCTGCTAGAAATAAAATTACTCCTAAATAAGACCATAGTTAGAAATGAATGAATGCATAGTATAACATGAGGTAAGTTGTGGCCGTAAAAACTACTAGTGGAAGGCACCTTTGGCAAGTTACTTCGACATATGGAAGCGCGCAAAAGGAGGTCTATAGCCAAAAGGTAGGAAGGTGCACTAGAAGGTTATAGTTGTGGTGCGTAGGTGTATCACATGGAAATTGGGAAAATGGTCAATTAATGAGAGGATCGATGGTAGGTAAAGGAGAAATAAATGTGATAAATTTTCCCAACTCTATATAAATATGTGATGCGGGTTCATTTCTACCTTTACGATCACGAGTATTTAAGCGAGCTAGTTGTGACCAAACTAAGCAAAACATGTCGAGGTGTAGAGAGTTGTGAAACCAAGAGAGGAGAGTAGATTTGTGCACATAATTGGCTTGCATCCCCATTCGAGAAGGGTTTGAGTGAAGTAGAAGCATGTAGAGAGAAGAAATAAAGTGTCATGGTTGAGAAGGAGCTAGGGCATGTGGTTTTGAGCTAGGGCATGAGATCTTGCTCAACAGAGGAAAAGGCACAAATTTTTCTTATCATGGCATTGAGGAAAGCACCTGGAGTAAGAACAAAGGGAAGAAGAAGGTAGAAACCGAGGTCGAGGATGCTCCTGAAAGTAATTTTTAGAAATGTAGTATCCAGAAGAAGTAATTATTAGATGGGATTGGGATTCCCATATTCGTAGGTGCAAGGTGTGCAACTACAAACATCACACCACCGAGAACAAGGAGGAATTAGATGCATTTTTGAATAGAAATACCAACAAGCGAATGGTTGATGAAATACAATTTTATGATGATGGTGGAGAGAATTTTTTGAAGAAGGTATGGGTGTACCAGTTTTACAAACTCCCTTACTTTGGAAAACCATAGAAAATATATCGGTGGCTAATGAGCAGAGTCCATGAGGACTTCATCCACTTTGTTGGGTGGCGGGTGAGAATCACAATGCCTTTAATTACTACATTGATATGATTAAAAGTCACATGGATAGAGGTTAGTAGTGATCTAACTGATAAGGTAATTCTCGATGCCACTAGCAAGGAGTTGGGATATATGAAGGGTCTGCACAAGATGTATATTTACAAGTTGAGGAATTAACCTATGATATAGGTGGTTGTGCACTTACTCACCAAGTTGAATTATTAAGAAATTTGGTCACAAGTGAACATCATGTGGCTACACATTGCTAAGAATATTTCACAGGGAGAAGTTTACAACCTGGTAGGATATATAGAAAATACAATCTTTGAGGAAGCACACACAGGTGAGAAGATAAGTTTTGGCACTATCCTATTATCAATTATTTTTTATAGAAATTGGAGTGCCTGATGGGCCCAACAACAAAATCTAGGGATACCCCGTGGAAAGGAAGACCCTCACAAAGAGGTTTGAAAAGTATTTATGTGAAGGATAAATAAGTGGTCTATTTAAGAAAAGGGTGAAGTTATGGTATGAATGACTTTTTGCCTTTGAGGAGGAATGGCACATTCCAAAGGAGCTACCCTCAGTGGTGGGAAAGGCCATGCAATTTGTGGTATATCAACATTTTTACATCAATGGTTCACAATGAAGGATGGGACATGGAGTCCCTAGTATAAACTACCATATGCCTTCACAACGTGATTCTTCCAAGCAACAGTACATAGGTTTACCAACCCACGTCGGTTAAGCTACAATATGGAAAAGGTAGATTGTGACTACCATACCTTAAGAAATTATTATGTTTATCCAGTTTGATTTGCCTACATTAAGAGGATTATTTATGATGTTATAAGTATGAAGCTAGTAAGTTTGGCCATTGAGGACATTGGGGCCACGCTTATCTATCTCTAGCTTAAGCCTAGATTAGAAAAGGGAAAATATGTGGAGAACAAGTTCATGCTCCCAAGCCCGCCTAAAGGAAAGCATATAGTTGAAAATGTGGCAGATCCAAAGCTTGCCTCGACCTTAGAGGAAGATGAGGAAGGATAAATCAACGAGGATAGTGGATGCTTGGACCACAAATTCCAGAGGCAACCTAATGACAAATTAGAAAGTGAGCGTGAAGATACTCCTCCACAATAATAAGGAGAAGAGGAAGACTTAGACGTAAACACATTCCATGAGGAATGCTAGTTCAAGAGGGTGTTTAGAAGAACTAGAACCCAAGGTGCAGGGACATCCCAACCTTTATGAAGGTCACCTCAACTCTCCCCTAAAAAATAAACGCCCAAGAAAAAGAAGAGAATAAATTTGAAGCTTTAAGATAACAAGGAGGAGGATTCAGGGGAGAGTGCACCAGGAACCCCAGTTAAACCTGAAGATGAAGAGCCCCGGGATGAGGAGATGAGAGATGATGAGGAAGGGGTGAAAGAAGTAGAGGAAGCTATGGGTGAGCCACCTAGAAATGCCATTACTACTCAGGAAGGAGAAGGGCTAACTCTAGACCTTGGCACCTAGGTTTCTAAAGATCCAAGGACAAAAAGAGAGAGGACAAGTGAAGAATATGTTGTCCCTAATATGGGCTATGTTGAAGACATGAGAAAAATCATCCACACCCATTTTCAGAGCACTGTGGGCCTGAAAGATTTATATGGGTGGGAGCTAATGGATCTAATTATGGCTACTACACATAAGGAAGCAATTATTGTGGTCCATGAAAACTCATATGGATGAACCAAATTTTTATATGGGAAAAGATTCATGTGTCTCGTATAGAGTGAATAAGGCACCACAAAGCAGGCACATGACAATAAAACCTACTGTAATGTCTGATGAGTAGGTTAGCAATGCCTTGGTCAAGGTATCTGTTGAGGTGGCATGGAGGAACATTAATAAGGATGCAACCATTCGAGAACTACTTGAAGATAAGAAAGATAAGAATACATAGATAAAGAGATTAAAAGAAGAGAAGGAATGAGAAGAGGAAAAGAATGAGGCCTTCATTAACATGGCTGAGGAGCTTGGTGATCACATTATTAAAGCAAGGCCTCATCTAGAATCTCGGGTTCTGAAAAATTTCCTTCTGTTATGCATTATTCGTGCACTTTGGTCAATTTGGTTTTAGATGACGGTTCGATTTGAGATCCCGCACCAAAAAAATTCTACATAAGAAGTAATAAGAGCAAGGTCCAATATTTTTAGAAAAGTTTCAACTTACAAGGATTTGCTCCAAACATTGAAAGATGAGATGAAGAATTCGACCAAGCTCTCAATTTATGTGTGGCACCAGATGCCATAATAAGGATCAAAACTATAGTAGAGGACAATTAAGTTCTGAAGGCAATGAAATATGAAACACTTGGGCACGCAGAAAGGTTAGCACTGGTAAAACAAAAGTGTGAGGCCCTCGCAGTAGCCTAGGATCCACACAAGGATAGAATTGATGAGATTGGGAAACTCATAGCGCAAAATATGGATCTCATGGAAGGAATGTTGTCAGGTATGGCCAATGTTGTTTAGGTGTTACAAAATGAGAATGAGAAGATCATTCAAGATGAATTAGATTCCATAGCCACCAATATTCTAGAGAAAATAAGGAATGCACTAAGTAACTAGCAGATCTTGGAGGCTGAACTCAAAAATAAATATCCAGAGTTAATCCTTCCATTCGAAGAAGAGGGTGTTGCAAAGTAAACTTCATTATTTTGTACATTGTTTCATTCATTATTTCATTACTTATTCTTTATTTTTGAGACATCAGAAAGAATTCCCATTTTCGGGATGACAATGTACTTTAGTATTGGGTAATATTGAGTAGATAAAAAAATTCTAAAGAAAAGGTACACGAAGGATGCACATGCGGGAACAAGGCACATTTGAAGGCACGGGAAGATAGAAAAGAAAATGCACATCAAAACACTTTAGATCAGGACTTAGCCATTTTTGTGGATAAGGACTATTTTTTGAGATAACGTGTGGAGCACACATAGAGATGAATACTTACGCTCCATGCAATGGTATTTTGGGAAAAAGTGGTAGATAAGCGCCATGCATAGTTTAAGATAATAATAGGATTTCTACTTAGAGTTAACTATAGGAAATCTATTATTAGAGCACTTACATGTTGTGCATACTATTGTAAAGGTGCATGGATATTATCAGCATGTGACCTATTTTAAGAAGTGCATGGGTGGTGAAGGGAAAGTCCCCACCCCTATAAATATGTATTGATTTGTGTAGTTTAGTGTGGTGAATTATTGTAGAGTTTTTTGTTGGTTTTATGCAAATGACTCATGGAGATCTTGATATATTGTAATAATAGTATTTAATGAAATGGATTATATTGGTTGGATAATGGCATTAGACATAACTAAATCTGGCTCTTGTATGGTTAATCTTATCATAGTTATTGTTTAGTTTTTCTTTCATATAATCTAAGATCTAAATCTGGTTTATGCACTGTGGGTTTTTTACTACTAGTTGTGAATTTGAATATGTTTAAACATCATCATGCTAACATCATATACAAGAAACTCTAAGAGAGGGAAAGCCTTTGTGCGCTTCGAGTGAGTTCTCAACATAGTGTTGAGTGATGTGTTAGTGCTCCTACATTATTCATAGTAAATTATAGGTTGCATCAATACTTGTTAGCTCGATACCAAAATGATCTATAAACTATCTACTTTGGAATTTGTTCACAAAACCACAATTATATTGTTGTTCTACTTTCAAATAGAAAATGATAGTTGAGCTAGTGATTGAATTGTTTATGCCTTAGAACTGAAATTTTTAAGAGAAATGAATTAACACACACACATACGCCAAGGATTTTTATCCTGGAAACCTCCAAAGGAGGAAAACTAGTTGGGAAGGGAAAAAAAATCTTTCTTCCCTTCTTGATTTATTGTCCAATTCAAAATATAAGAGATACATACTTTACAATAAGCATGAAAGGAAATTGACAATGTCTCACACTTCCTCCCAACTACTTGATTGCTCTTTTCCCAAAATCTTTCTTTTACAAACTCAATTCCAGAACTTTAGAACCTTACACTTACTACCATGAAGTCTCTTGCTTCGATGAACAAAACACTCCTTCCTACATGTATTTATATCCTTTCTCATGTCCTCATGTGCACTAGAGGATGGGAAAGGTTGTGGAGGAGAAGAGAAGCGGACATCCTTACCAATTCTAGGACTTTTTCATTTTTGAATTTTATTTTCTTTCCAAAAGGGACATGACCGCCACCCAATGTTGACCGACGGTCACACGGGACCGCCTCCCGGCTAGGTGGCGGTTATAGGACCTCGACCAAGTTGGGCGGTGGTTCTATAACAATCTCTCTACTCAGATCAATGGTTATGTTAACAAATAGACATAACCTCTATAGTGCACACTTCCCTTTGTCACCTTTTATTACTCGATCATGGTATCGTAGACTATACGACAGAAATTTTAATATTTTTGATTTAGTATGGTGTTAGATGTTAGTTCTGGATTATTGTTGAATCGATTATATGTAATGCATGGTGATTATTAGAGAAACTCACATGTTATGATGATATACTATTGACATGGATGTTTAATGGAATTTATTTAGACATGTTCTTTTGGATATTGTGATTAAACCTAGAAATGGAAAAATTATTTGATGATGATATAGTTGTTGATATGAATTGTAAATAATTTCATTGATTTCCTTGATGATTTTTGTGATTCATATGTATAGATGATTTTGTGATTTTATTATATATTCATTTTCTACATTTTGATATGGCCACGAGGCCAAAGGAGGTATTTGTGTTTTGCAGGTTTAAAATATCACAACAAACATCGGGGGATTGGAGACTAACCAAAGTGGAATTCTAGGTGAATTCGACAAGGTCACCATGGCAACTTGTTTTATGGTGTGTGTGTTGTAATTTTTTTAGAGATTCCCATGTGGGAATCATATTTACATGTGACCATGGGTTTGTGTATTTTATTAACGTGTTTCTTTATTTATTGTTGTATGTATTTTATTTGTAATGTGTTCTCTTCTTTTAATAAATTAATTGTGATAGATTAATGTGGAAATCATATGATTAAAATTTAAATAAATCAAATGGGGATATGGGAAAATAATAATGGAAGTTGTTGGTTGTATAAGTATATGTTTAAGTCTGTTTTGGAGTATGAAACACTCCACACCCATGAAAAATTCAATTTGTCCTTGAGAGCTATTTTTGGAGGCTTGTGGGAAAAGTAAAACTTGTCTTATACCTCTAAATTTAATATACCAACCATACTTATGGATGGAGATGTGATTTGTGACTTTTAAATGCATTTTATTCCTCATGTTTCTTGTTTTGGATTGCACTCTCTTACATTTCATTTAATTTGTTGTCCCTTGAGGTGTGGGCTCTTTTGAGTGTGCAAGTAACTTGTCATTCTTCACCCACCTCTTTATTGAGCCTTGGAGTTTGGATTTTGTCTTTTGTGTTGATTTGAGAGGATGTGTGATGTGGCATCCTACATGGATCCACATCATCCTCTTCTTTCCCCCTTCTATATATTTCAAAATCTCTTTTTTTTTGGGGTTGTTGAACCTTTTTGCATTCTTCCTTGGGGTGCATTTTCTTGTGGGAGCTCTTGTTTTTGAAGAAAGTTTTGGAGATAGATTTGCATGCTTGGGAGCTTGCTATTTTGGGCTATGTTTGGCATTTGAAGCTTGCTGTTTGGAGACCAAATAACCATGGAAAGGTAGGAATTTAACTCTCTTTTATTTATGTTATTTTCTTGTTGTGTTGTGTGGAAAATGCATGCTTTGTTTTATTTGTTGCTTGGTTGGGTAGACTGCCTTAGGGAAGGTGTAGGAGAAGGCTATGGGGAATTATTGTGGGGGGGCATAAGGGAATGCCATTGGCATCAGAATTTTGTGGAGGGAGTTTGGGTTTGGGATCCACCATGGAAAATAAATACCTTGCATTTCTTACTTTGTGGGGGGCATAAGCAGGGATTTTTTGTGGGGCATAAGGAAATGTGTGTGATGAATTACTTGGCGGTCTGTATTTGGTGGATGCCCAATACCCAATTGGGAGGCATAAGTATCTTCCCCCATAGGCCATGCTCCTTTGGCTTGCAAGATCAATCCTAAGTTCTTCTTTGATGTGTTTCTAAATCTAGTTGTGAACTGTTGTATGTTTTGTGTTGCATTGTGTTCCAAAAAGAAATGTGTATGTGAAAGAATGTTGTGTTGTGGAAACCATTTGTTTCCATGGTTGTTTTATACCTTTGATTTTACTTTGGTTAGGGATTGGGGGCCAATGATGAAGGAAGGCTTCTCCTTTCATTGAATGTCTTGGTAGGGTGGAGAGCATTGTCTTTCCCCAATTTTGTTGTGATCAATTCGGAGAAAAGAGAGAATAAGCATGTTGCTTTATTCTATAGCAAAAGAAAACACGGTTTGACAGTCCCTTTTGGAAACCCATCCATTTGTAATATTTTCCCACATGATGTGGATGAAATTGTAGTAGTTATGTTATGAAGAAATGATGTTGTGATTGATTATGAAGTTATATATTTGAAATGTGAAAGACATTTGTGTTCATCTGCTTTTTGGAAAGAAATAAGAATTTCATTAATTGCATTTAAGGAATGAAATAATGTAAAGATGTATCTCTTTTGAATTAATAAGGAATTGCAAGACCTTCCCTCATTTACATTGTTGTGTGGAATTTGTGATCAAAATCCTTGGGAAAAGAAGAAACACATGAGATGTAATTGTATTAAATCACCTTATTTCAAATATATGAATTTGGGAAAGAAAGAAACCAGATACTTGTTTTAATGATTTCTTGAAGAAGGAAAAACACTTAAGTATACCATGGATTGAATTCAATGTTCTCCATATGACAAAAGAGATAATTAAATCTCTAGTTGAAAGGAAGAAATGTATGTGGGAATAATACAGTATTATGTCTCCCTTGGAAATGTATAAAATTAAATTCAGTATTGCATTTGATTTAGAATAGTTCATTAAATGTATTAGATTGAAAAAATAAATGAACTTCCATACTTGGAAGAAGAAATGGCAATTAAATTCCTCAAGAAATTGATCTCTACCCTAAATTTAAAACTAGCAATAATTCAATTAAAAATGTACAGTTTGGGCCTGCATAATATAAATAACTTGGAAATGTTAAGATTTAGCAAGCTATATTATTAAGGAACTCAAAATTGGCAAGGAAACACTTAAGGAAACATTTAAAACATTGCAAAATCAGACTCAAACCTTTCACAATCAATTTGCAGTCTTTTTCTGTCAATTGATGGGAAAATGTGAATTGGAAATCAAACAAGTGAAATTACCTCCCTAAAACACTTTAAATCCTTCCTAGAGAAATCATCCATGTCTATTTGGCATGTTGAGTGAATGAGGTAAGAAAATTGAACTAAAATGATAAGTTAAAAAATTACCAGTTGAATGTTTAAAAGCCTACAGATTGTTTTTTGTTAAAATGACTCTTTAAAAACATAAAAATGTAAAATTTGTGTTTCTCTGCAAAGCGGCATCAAGATCTTTCCAAAAAGTCCATGTTTTCCCAAAATGGAGCTTCCTAGCAAAAGTTATGACACTTTGAAGTTTTTAGGCCTTAGCGGGAAAATTTGGGAAAATTTTCCCTAGCGGGCCCGTAGCACGAAAAATTTCCATTTGAAAATCCTTAGGAAAATTTTTGAAAATTTTGGCTCAAGAAAATTTTCACCCTTTCCTCCGTTGGCCCGCAGCCAATCAAAGGCTGCTACATTTCTTCATGGGGCAGTGGTGGAGGCGCGGTACTTTTTCTTCCTTTACACTTTTGGAAATTTTGGAAAAATTTCACCTTCCTCCCCACCAAACCGCAGCCAACAGGAGGGTGCCACGTGGCACCTTGGGGCATTAACGGAGGAGGGAAAATTTCTTCACTTTGGGAAGTTTCTACTTTTGGAAAATTTACGAGAAAAGTTTCATGGCCCTGCACCCCCACCCTCGCCTTGGGGAATCCCTTCCGCGGGCACGTGGACCTGCGTGACCATCTTTCCCCTCTTTCCCTTTGGGATCTCATCCCAGTAGAGGTGTTTCCAACTGTGAAAGGAAAGGAGAGAAGGGAAAGAACGAAGATAAGATAGATCGAAAGGAGAAAAGAAATGAATTCCAAAGCAGAAAGATCAGAAGGTCTATGTTTTGGGATTGGTAATAAATGGAGCCAAACCTACTTGCATAGATGAACAAAGCAAATACTGATGAACAAATGAAAAAAGAAGTAGAAGTAGATTCAACAGAATAAACATGCAGATCTAACATAAGAAAGTTCTGATGCATAACACAGGTATTCAGCACAAAGTCTCAATATTGTATTAATATTTTCCTCTGTTACAAAAGTACAAAGCCTTTTATCCTTACTTCTATTTTTATCTAAAAAGTGTCCACCCTTGAATACAACAAGTATTCAAGTATATATAGAAGAAGGAGAAGAGAGAAGGAAAAAAGAAACCAACAACTAATTACAAAATATCTACAAAATATCTAAAAGTCAATGTTGACTTTGGGCAACTTGGTGGATGACAACATCCCATGGTGCAACATGGATGATGTCATCATTTGTGCCAACATACTCTTAGATATTTACAAAAAATAAAACCAAGAGGAAGAAGGCTATTCATCATCGTCCCAATTGGTGAAAGGGGTATCTTGCTTAGCCTGCTTTGTTGTTTGGGAGAGGTAATGTGGGCTAGGTCGATATTCCATGAATTTTTGACCATCGGCTGAAGTTGATCCTTGGCAGGACCCTTTGTATGATCGCCGATGACCTCATGCAAGTCTCCGCTCATCTCTGAGTTTTGGGGAGCTTGAAATATTCATTACCTGCCTCCATCAGGTACCCCACAAAATCACGGCAAGCCAGAAGGTTATTGATGCATTCAGTGTCAAAAGTGACTTCTGGCCCTAGCCCTTGCGAGACGATCTCCTTGAAGATCGAATAGTTTCATCTGCCTTCCTCAAGGTGAAAGAAGGAGTGAGCAAGCCGGAGACATTCTTAGAACAATTTTCTCCATTTGATGCATTGCATCCAGGGCTTCCTCCTTGACCTTGTCTATCTTCTCCAGGATGAATTCCATCTGATCGACCCGGTAGTCCAACGCAGCAAGGATTTTGCTTTGGGTACCCCAGGGTGATCGAAAATGCAAATTTTACCAAATCATCGGCGAGTAGCGATCGAGCATTTTTGGAACGTCTCGTGTTGCTGACCTAGCATGGTCAACTCTTGGAGATAGGTCCTGATGATCACTGGAGATCTTTGTTCACCCGACTAATGTTCTGATATAATTCGGTGAACTTGACAATTACCTCCTCATTGTCTTTGAGGATCTGATCTCTCCAAGTGGAAACTGCCATACCTTGTTCACCAATTTTGGTGTATTCATTTATCTTATCGGCTTAGGACCTCGGGAGTTTCGGTGGTAGTTGTAGGAGGTGCCTTGCCCATTTTGCGGGCGTGGAGAAGATGCTTTTTCTGCTCTTTTAGTAGCCTCTTCTCTTCCTTTGCTTCTTGGAGCTTCTTTTGCGAAAGGGCATCCACATGAGATAGGGCCTCCCCTTGAAGGCTTTGAGAAGACGTTCCCATTGTGACTGCGTCCTTTGTATAATCTATAGAGAGAGATCCTTTTTATCCTTTGAAGGATCGGGATACGCGATCTCCATTACTCTTTCTCCGATGCACTCTGAGAGAAGCGAGTTATCGGCTTTTGCTTCTTAGCCCCCTTTGCGTTGGGATGACGGAGAAGTCCATTGGTGTAATAGGGACTTTCCTCTTATGTTGGCTCAAGTGCTGAGAAAGCCATGCTGGACCTAAGGGAGTGGGACCAGTGGTGGAAGAGGGAGCAGCTGCAGTGGATGAGGGGAAATGCGTAGAGACACTTGGTGGCGGCATCGAGAGAGAGGCCAAGAAAGTGCTCATGGGGGGGAGATACTGGGGAGGTAGTCGTGGGAATGGAAGGGAGCTGAGAGATGAGAGAAGAAATAGTGGGGGACAGCTCCGTGAGAGAAGAGAAGATGGAGGAGAGGAAGGGGGAACAGTAGAAGATGGGGGAGAGGATACGACCAAAGGAATGGTCGCTTGAGTCACATGAGAAGGGGAGGAAGGGATGGTGGGAACCTCCATGGTTGTTGTAGTGGCAACATCCTGAATGGATGTGCCCATTGGAACACTCTCTGCCGCTTCTTTCTCTGGGGATGCAGAGTTACAACTTGTTCCTGTGCGGTGGAAGGAGGGCTCTCAGGAGCTTCTTCTTGAGTGGAGCTTGATTCTCCCTCTTTATCCTTGCCTTTTCCCTTTGGCAGATGTTTCGGCTTGACAGGTGCGTTGCCCAAAGGGGACGTGGTGAAATCTACTCCGAGGTAGATAAGGCCATTCATTGCACTGATGTTTTTCACTTGCAATGTTTCTTTAACCCTTACCTCAATGGTCTGAGGTGCCTTTGTTCTATCTATTTCAGAAAATGGCAGTTGTCCCCATCCGTGTCTAGATACACCTGATCAACTTCTTGATCGGTAGTTTGATAACCTTTTGGAACAATGGCCACGCCATACTGAATAATCTCTGCCAGGGCCAGGTGAGAGTGATCCTTTCTTCTGAGTTCGACCTCATGATACAGGTCGATGTAGATATCCTCGATCTGTGGAATGTGGATCGGATCGAGTTTTTCCTTAGGGAGGTAATTTCTTGGATCGAAGGTGGGCCTTGCCGAGAAATTGTGCTTTAGATTGAGTAGTTCTAGCTCTGAACATTTCCGGGCTTTGTTGTGGGAAATGCAGGTGTACCTACCCACTGTAAGGGGGAAAGGAGTTCCACCCTTCTTTCTCTTCAGACACTTCTCATGGTATGTTATGAGCTGTCTGGATAGCTCCAACAGGATCAGCTTAGGGCCAGCATACCTTGGCAATTTGGTGGGCTCCCCAAGAAGTTAGCTGCTCTGAGATAGGTGAAGGTGGGGAATTGGGTAAATAGTGCTCCCCACTTCTCAGTCGTTGTGACTATGCTCTTGGTCATCGACCATGAGTCATATTTGGCCTCAAAAGGTAGATGATGCCGTAGAAGAAAGCATCATTGATCTTGGTAAACTGTGAGATGTTATTTTCCAGCTTCACTCTGGGTAGTATTCATATATCTTCACCTGAGGCCAAACTCCGCATCGGCTCAGTGCTGGATAATCCCTCTCGAGGCTGCAGCGTAGACTACGTAGGAGTTCATGTAGAACCTCCCCGTTGTGGTGAGTTGTTGGAGCTGCTCAGATATGGTGCTGCTTATGATCTCTGCCCACTCAAAGCGTTGATCAGGCACATTCTTATTCATGGTTTCTAGGTACCTGAGCATCCATTTGTGAAAGTAATGGGCATCAGAAAGCCCAAAAACTCTACTTAGGAAGGTGATGGTATCACTCAGTTCCTCGGAGAAGTCACTACGGTGAATAACTTGTGGCCACCTGGTTATCACCTTCTTATTCTTTAAGTACACTTCGTTCATCAGTTGCATGCATTTGTCTTCATTATCCTCCCATGCCTTGATGCAGTCTTCTTGGCTTATAACCACAAAATGTCGGTGGTGGGGAATGCCTAGCATGATCTCGAAGTGCTAGAGGTAGTGAGGTTGATTATGACCTCGCCCTTTTCATTTTCGACACACCTTGTGTCTTTGTTGTAACAGTGGGCCACCACCATCATAAACTCATTATTTTACTACTGCTTGTGACGGGGATCCCCCAGACAAAATGTAGACCACTGCCCACCAGTTTGTCCATCCAAGGACTTCCTGTGACCCTCCTAGTTCTGGCCTAGAAATCTTCCATGTCGATGTGGCCAAGTTCGGAATCTCTAATGTCTAGGTCACATTCTGCCTAGGACTCGGGCATTCTGACCCTTTGATACTTGTATTTCATCTCTTCCTCTGTAAGCTTAGCCTTACCCTTTGACTTGGTTGGCCTTTTGCTTGATGTAGACATATGTGGATCTGAGTTCAGTTGTTGATCTGCAAGAAGAAGGAGTGAAGTCCAATGCAAAAGAGCCATGTTAGCCATCAGATCTTCCATTAAAGCATCACAGAATGAGGAGTTAGCAATTTTAAGGCTTAGGCGCGGGGCGGGCGGGACACTTTGCGAGGCTGCGGGGTTAATAGTATGGCGCATTGAAGTAGAGTGTTACAAGGAATAAATCAGTGCCAAAGGGCGCAGGGCGCAAGGATTTTGCATATAACATCATTGTTATTGTAGACAGGGGTGTGCCTGCGCCATTATATGTGGTTTTATACTGGGCGCAAATAAGTTTGGTGTTGCATGGGAGCAGGATGCGCCAATGGCGCAGGTAATTTACATGTAACATGGAATTTTGGTGTGTGAAGAAGGCGAGATTAATGCGTGTAGCACTAACTTTATGTGCTGTAAAAAGGGGGGGTCTTTGGTGGCGGGAAATTATTGCATAACACTTATGTTGTTGTAAGCGGGATTGTGCTATGCCGGGTTTAGGATTTACTTGGTTTATGTATGGCGCGGGGATTTTTGTGTTGTTGATCAAGGTCGATGTGCCCTCTTGGCGTGATTGTGTTTTTTGTAACAAGGGTGGCGATTGCAAGAGAAAAATGTGGCTCAGAACAACTTTTAGGTTTTCTCTCCTTTCTTGATGGGTTTGCGGTCTTTTAGGCCTCCTTCTTCATGGATTTAGATGGTGAAGGGGGCATAGCAAAGAGATCTGGGTTCATTTTTGAGGCAGAGCCCTCTTGGCCAGTAGATCTGGAAAGAGGGTGAAAATGGCTTGGGAGGGAAGATTTGCAAAAATGGGTAGGAGGGGTTTATGGTTTCTCAGATTCATTTCACCAAACCTCACAAACAACCAACAAAACAAAAACACAAGAGAAGCAAGGACCACTTTACGGAATATATAGAATGAGAGAGAAGCGAAGTGGGGTCCATGAACGCGACATGAGAGGATGCGGGTGCTTTGGGTGCGAGAGGAATAAAGATTTTCACGTGTTTTTGATTGTGAAAGTGACAGGGCGGATGCGCCTATATATAGCCAAAAGTGTAATAAATGTGCGACCCACTTTTTAAAGGGGCGCACCAAAACACGTGTCGACATGGAAAACTTTGCGCCCTTTGGCGCGGATATGGTTTTGTCAACATGGAATTATCTGCGCCTTTGGCACAAATTTAGGATTATCGACACTAGATTTTGAGTGCCTTGGCGCACCAAAACATGGCGCAACATTTTTGTTGTTGACAGGAAGGTGCATGTGCCTTGGCGCAGGCAAGAAAGGTGCATCACGGGAAGGTGCAACAATTGTTGTGTCAACACTTCAAAGGGTGCGCGAAAAGGAAATAAAAGGGCACAATTTTACCACTTGTGTTGCATAGATAAAGGTGTGCCTTGACCAAAAAAAGGACCAAAATGACCAAGTTCGGAAAACTAGATTTCCCGGAAAGGGATTTTACAACATTCCAGAACATTGAGGGACCCCTGACGAGGAACCAGAACAAAATTTTGGTATGGTTACTGTAAAATTGCCCTAAATCGATTTTTACGGGATAACAATTTGGCTCTTTAGGGACTATCTTTGAGTGAAGCTCAAGGGTAGAGAACCCCAGATCAACATGTGCCTATCCATTGGGTTACAGAGTCAAAAAAAAGGGCGATGATGAAAAAACACACAAAAAGCAAACACACAACATAAAGCATAAAGCTGTCTAAAAGAAGAAGCAAGCTCTACTTCTGAATATTTTGAGATGCCTTGCCCGCTATAGGGAAGCGGGAGATCGAGTTCCATCTAGATACGAGAGATAGAAGCTATTCTCTCCATTGAGCTGCTTGATCTTGAAAGGCCCTCTCCATAGAGAATCAAATTTCCCATGCATGCCCTTTGGCTCTCTTCGTTTGTCCCACAAAAGGATGAGATCTCCCACTTGGAAATCTCTTTGCTTGGCCCTTTTATCGAACAATCTCTTAACTTGATTCTGATGTTCGGTGATCCTGTCGACCACTCTTACTCTTTTTTCTTTGAGCTCTGCTAGATACATGATCCTCTTTTCAAGAGAATTTTGGAAAGTCTCATCTTCAATTGCTCGTGCCAAGCGTAGAGTAGGAAGTTCTGTAGAAATGGGAAGCTCGGCGTCGATTCCATATAACACTTGAAAAGGTGACATGCGAGAGACCTCTTGGGAGTAATGCGGTCCACCCACAAAGCATCATATAATGACTTGTGCCATGTTTGCTGACTCTCATCAACTAGCTTCCGTATGATGGTCACTAAGTTTTTATTACTGGATTCTGCTGACCATTTCCTTGGGGGTAATAATCGAGGCGTGGGCCAAGATTATCCCGTGTTCATAGAAAAAACCAACAACTTCTCGTGAGGAGAAGTTGGAAGCATTATCAGCAACGATTTTGTGTGGAATGCCAAATCTCACGATGATATTCTCTTTGATGAAATTACAAACAACTTCAGAGGTGGCATTCTTGACAGGAATGGCCTCCACCCATTTGGTGAAGTAATCTATTGCTGTCAGGACATAACTATGTCGGCACTCGATTGGGGATGGAGTGCTCGATAAAGTCAATTCCCCACTGCCTGAATGGTTCATCAATAATAATGACCGGCTGAGGGGAAAAGCAGCCAATTTTGGTTTGCCAACAAATTGTTGGCAGAGCTCACATTTTGCTACCCAGGTGGTTGTATCCTGAAACAGCGTTGGCCAATAGTACCTAGCCGGATGATCTTGTGTGCCATCACGGAAGAGGAGAAATGACCACCACAGGCTAAATCATGAAAATTCTCAAGTAGCTTTATCTGTTGTGGCTTATCAACACATCGCAAGAAGATGCCATCTATTCCGCGTTTGTATAAACAGTCATCCCAGATGACATATCTGGCTGCTCTGAGCTTTATAGCACATTTCTCCTTTGAAGTTAGATGAGTTGGGCACTCACCGTAAGTGAGAAAGAAAGCAATATCAGAATACCATTCGTCACTAGTCGCGACAAATAGAACCATGGGTAGAGAATCGGCTTTCTCCAGCTGGCTTTGTGCTCCATCGGTGCAATCATCCTTTTCCTCAGGGTCTTCTGAATCTCGGTTTTCAGCCATGAGCTGACATAGGCCCTTGCCTCTTACCAGCTTGGTTGGTTTTATATCTAGATCATACTCTTGAACCTTTGCAATCCAATTTCCTCTTGCAAACTCCCTAACTCTGTTGAGTTAAGATTGACTTATTTGCCGTGTCGGGGACCGACACCTTTGTGTGAGAGTTTAGAATATAATACCTGAAGTTCTTTGGCTTTTGACAATGGTGAAGGCATGCTTTTCCAATGAGACATTTTAATTCATGAGGCTTGAGGAGAGCTCATGAAGCGATTGGGGATTTGACATCTTCGAGAATTCTTTTGCATTAGGATGGCTGATACAGTATGCTCAGATGCATAGCTATACATGATAAAATCCTTGGAGAAATCGGGACATACCAGGACTGGTGCGTGAGTGACGGAGGCTTTTATATCCTCGAATGACGCCTTTCCTTCTTCACTCCACCGGAAAGTTGGTGACCCTTTCATCATGTTTGATATGTGGTGAGTCTTTTCAGCAAAGTCGGGAACAAAGCGCTGAGAAAGTTCACTTTTCGAAGAAGAGTGAACGCGGTCTTGCTTGTGGGTAAAGTAAGGCTCTGAATAGCCCTAACCCTTTTGGCATCTATCTTTGTCCCTTCTTTGCTGACAATGTGTCCCAGCAACTTTCCTTTTGTGACCCCAAAAATAGACTTTTTGGATTTAGGGAGATCCCATGTTCTCGGCATCTAATCAATACTTGCTCCAAATGATCACAATGATCATTTCACTATTTAGAGAACATAGTTAAGTCATCCAAATAAACTACGATGACCTTTCCCATCATACCTTTGAATGTGAAGTCCATTGCCCGTTGAAAAGTGGGCGCGGCGTTAGTCGAGACCAAAAGGCATCTGCTTTATAGGAAAATGTGCCCCGGGGGTAGTAAATGTTGTTTTGAATTGGTCTCAGGTGAGACTTCAATCGATTATAGCCGAAAAACCATCAAGCATGGACAACATTTCCGAACCGATTCTTGCTGCGAGAACACGATCCATTATGGGAAGTGGGTAGTTGTCCTTCAAGGATGCTTGATTTAAGTTACGAAAATCTACACATATGCGTATCTCACCATTTTTCTTGTGTACTGGCACAATGTTTGTGACCCAGGTACTGTGATGGATAGGAAAAATGATCCTTGCATCCAGCATCTTCTGAATTTCAGCCTGGATGGTACCTGAGATCTTGGGATTATAGTGCCTCTATTTCTGGTGAAAGGGTTTGACACCCTCTTTCAACGGGATGTCATGTTGGACATCTTTTGGCTTGAAAGACTTTAGATCGGCATAGGACCATGCCAATACATCCATGTATTTCTTCAGCAATTTGACGAATTTCCACTTTTCTTCGGGTGTGCAACATTTTCCGATGTTCACAAACTGCGGATGTTCTACCGAACCTAAATTGACCGGTTCGGTTTGGGGAGGAGTTAGGATCATCTCACCTTTTCTTCTGACAAAATGATCATGTGCTATCGAACAAAACGTTCTAGAGAAACCAAACCTTTTGGAATTTTATTTCCTTTGAGCTGACATATGCCATCACTTCCTTTTGATTCCCTCATCTTGATCGTAACCGATTCATGGCATGTAGAAGTGGATCCTTCAAAATGAAGCTCATTGAAATTCTCTACCTTTTCTAGGAAGGCAATAAGTTGATTGTCATCATTGAATACTGCAGTCTTGAGAGTTATGCGGCACACTTGGGGAAAACTACCTCGATGGTATATGTGTACATTTTCAAACTGGGTGAGGAGCATGAGGGATGTTGAGATGGCTAATGAGTCGGCCATGTCATTCTGAGCTCTTGGGATGGATTTTATTGAAAAAGTGTCAAACTCCTCAATGTTGTCCCATACCGCGTTGCGGTAATGCCTGAGCCTTTCATTTTTCACTTGGTATATCCTTTTAACTTGATTTACGACCAATTCTGCATCACCCTGTACTTTTAGGTTCTTGATTCCCCTTTCCTTTGTGGCTTGCATGCCAAGTAGCAAAGATTCATACTCAGCAGTATTATTCGTGTTGAAAAACTACAACTTGAAAGAGAGAGGAATAATCTCCTCCTCGGGAGATATTAGCACGGCTCAGCGCCGCATCCACTAGTCACGTGTTGCCATCAAACTGCAAAGTCCATATCTTGTTAAGATCCTCTTCTTGGATGGGAACATCCATTTTATCAGACTCAGTAGACAAGAAATAGTTCCCCATCCCTGATGATTCGAAGAGAATTTGGGCTTTGGGGTCATCAGAATTGGTAACCAAGTATTTCTTTTGAGATTCGGCTCCAACGTTTGCATTATGCCTTTGATGGGGATTCTAGCCTTAGACCAGTCCATATGAATCTCTCCACCAACTTCACTACAAAAACTCCTTCCTAATAGAATTCCATATCTTCGGAATATCGGCATGAGGACGGTCATCTTTACTCTTTTCTCTGGGGCATGCTGCAAATGCAAAGCTGCGCATCTTTGATTTGACCGATCAACGGAACCTGCTTGGTTTCCAAGGAATAACATCTGCGAAAGGCTTGGTAAGTGTGAGGCCCAGAGCATGGGTGACCTTTGCCGGCATGACGTTATCGGAAGCCCCAGAATCAATTATGCAGTTGCTTAGTTTGTGACCATTGATTAGGAGGGAGAGATAGAAAGGTTCTATTTTGCCTGATGCAGAAGTCGAGGCAACATTTATGCGAGATGCAGGAGGAGTAGAAAGGATTCCTTTTGGGGAAACCTGAGTAGTTATGACAGCTTGGCTTTGGATGTATTCGGTCAACCTTACAAGTTGCTCGGGGTTAGACTGAAGATACTCGGCTTCAGACATTTGGATCTTGGTCTTTTTAGCATGATCAATTATGTCAAATGCGGCCAAGGGTTGCGTTGATGAAGGAATGAGTCCCTCATTTCATGATGGTAGGGTAGGATTATTGGTCTTGATAGGAATATGAGAGGGCTGATTCGGAGGGGAGATAGGGGAAAAATATTTCTTGAAAAAGACTTAATAACAGGTTGAGCAGGAAGGGGACTACCTCTTTTAGCGATGGTTGGAGGCGTGTTTGACACGGCCTTCTCTTTCTGCATCTTGGTAGCAACTTCTGCTTCTTTTCCTTGCGAGCGGGTGAAAACAACATATGATTGCCCCTTGCATACCCTTGGGTACCCTCTTCTTCATCAGATTCCTCCTCATCAAATTCCATATACCCAATAGTAGAGTCACTCAGTCGGTTCACCGACATCTTGATCATCTTCACCTGGTGATGAAGGTTCTTCATAATTTTGCTCCTCTTCTTGATTTGGCTAAAGCATTGACCGGAGGGGCCTCAAGTGCCAACCGTGGAGTAGCTGTAGGTAGGCGTGGCCTTTGTGGGACATTGTTTGAAGTGAAATTCCTCGTGGGATATCCGGTATGAAGTGCTAGGAGAAGCTTGAGCTAGTTGCTTCTTTAATGTGAGCAAGTCATTCGCCATCTTTTGAAATGCCGGATCAGATGAAGTGGCGGGAGAAGGGATGAAGCTTTAGGCTTTGGATGGTTCTCTTTTTAATTCGCCAGATATTAGCAAGTTATCTTCAATCCGTATGGTAGCGGCTTGGGTGAGAACCAAAGTAGCGACTTGTTCTTGCAAGAGTAGAAACTTACTTTTGAGCTCATGGCGTTTATGAAGAAACACTTCTGATTTTCTGGCGTTGGCAGCATGGTAGGCGGAACACGGTTGATTAGTGAATTGAAACGGGTGATGAAATCACGCATGGTTTCATTGACCTCCTTCTTAGGTGAGTGATCTTGGATAGTAATGCGAACGCGTCCTCTGAAGGCTTATACCTTTCTTCAAATGCGAGTCCAGTAAGGTGGTGACTAGTGATAGATCCGGTGGCAAATGTTGAAACCATTCTGTTGCGGGTCCTTGCAAGGTCTCTAGAAAGAGGTGAACTGACACATCTTCATGGGTCACATCCAGGATACTGCATGACATGATGAATGCGGATATGTGTGAATCCATGCTTTGGTTTCCGCTCCCATCAAATTTGGGAAAATTCTTCGGTTTCCGTGAGGGAGCGCGTGAACAGGATGTGGCAAAGCGAGAGGGCCCATAGCATTTCCCCATGGTACTGCCATTTGAATAGCTGGAAAAAGGACGTGAGCTGGAAGCACAGTTCCACTGAGCAGCAAAGCACTGCAAAGAGATGAGGATGTTCCTTGTGAGAAATGCTTCCTTCGTGGAGGTGAGACACTTCTGGATGACCGGTTAGCTGAACTTAGCGATGAGAAGCGTGCCGGTGTAACACTGAAGTTGTGCCTTTGAAGTAGATCGAAAGTAGGATCGACTTCTCCATGAGCTCTCTCTGCTATGAGTAAATGGTTCACCCGCCAGTGTACCTTCAGATCTGCAATATTTTGGAGCAAATTTTAAAAACTCTTTTTGGTTGTACTTGCTGATTTTCTGATTTTTTGACAAAAATCAGCAGCATGTACTTTTCTAAATATTTAATTTTATCCCTCTTTTGAGAAACCGATTGTGGTTTAATGACAAAGATTAATGAGGATAAAATAATGGCCAACTTAGTAGGCTGATTTTGGATCTTAGAGTTGACTTTTGGCAAGGGTTTGAAATTTTGCAAAACAGTCAAAAACTCAGATCTACGGAAAAATACGGGTTTTGTAAAAACTCAGTGAACTAAAGATCTCTAACTAGTCCCGATCTATGGATCCCTGAAGAAAATTTTCAGTTTGGATCACTTTTGCAAAAAAATTTTGGATTTTGAACAAAAGTTAAAATTTGCAAACAGGTAGTGATTTTTTGATTTTTATTGATTTTCTAACATACCACTACCATAGATCTATTAGATCTGTTCGATCCCAGTAGAGTCACAAAAAGCTGTTGGTCGAAAATCATCGGGTGGACGAGATCTATGGATAGATGAGCCAACGGTGTGCGGGGCATAGCCCCTCTTTGAGTCGGCAAAAGTGGCTGGTTTATTGCTATTCTACCGGCGGAATCATGCATGCAAGTCTCACAATATTCTTGCCTTGGGGGTTTGGGATCTCATCCCGGTAGAGGTGTTTCATTTGTGAAAGGAAAGGAGAAGGAAAGAATGAAGATAAGATAGATCGAAGGGAGAAAAGAAATGAATTCAAAAGAAAGATCAGAAGGTCTATGTTTTGGGATTGGTAATAAATGGAGCCAAACCTACTTGCATAGAACAAAGCAATACTGATGAACAAATGACAAAATAAGTAGAAGTAGATTCAACAGAATAAACATGTAGATCTAACATAAGAAAGTTTTGATGCATAACACAGGTATTCAACGCAAAGTCTCAATATTGTATTAATATTTTTCTTTGTTACAAAAAGTACAAAGCCTTTTATCCTTACTTCTATTTTTATCTAAAAAGTGTCCACCCTTGAATACAACAAGTATTCAAGTATATATAGAAGAAGGAGAAGAGAGAAGGCAAAAAGAAACCAACAACTAATTACAAAATATCTACAAAATATCTAAAAGTCAAATGTTGACTTTGGGCAACTTGGTGGATGACAACATCCCATGGTGCTGACATGGATGATGTCATCATTTGTGCAACATACTCTTAGATATTTAAAAAGAAAACCAAGAGGAAGAAGGCTATTCATCGTCGTCTCATGGTGAAAGGGGGTATCTTGCTTCTTGCTTTTGTTGGGAGAGGTAATGTGGGCTAGGTCGATATTCCATGAATTTCTTGACCATCGGCTGAAGTTGATCCTGGGTAGGACCCTTTGTATGATCGCCGATGACCTCACAAGTCTCCCGCTCATCTCTGAGTTTTTTGGGGAGCTTGAAATATTCATTACCTGCCTCCATCAGGTACCCCACAAAATCACGGCAAGCCAGAAGGTTATTGATGCATTCAGTGTCAAAAGTGACTTCTGGCCCTAGCCCTTGAGAGACGATCTCCTTGAAGATCCGAATAGTTTCATCTACCTTCCTCAAGGTGAAAGAAGGAGTGAGCAAGCCGGAGACATTCTTAGAACAATTTGCTCCATTTGATGCATTGCATCTAGGGCTTCCTCCTTGACCTTGTCTATCTTCTCTCGGGATGAATTCCCATCGATCGACCCGGTAGTCCAACGCAGCAAGGATTTTCTTTGGGTACCCAGGGTGATCGAAAATGCAAATTTTACCAAATCATCGGGTGAGTAGTCGAGCATTTTTGGAACGTCTCGTGTTGCTGACCTAGCATGGTCAACTCTTGGAGATAGGTCCGCATGATCACACTGGAGATCTTTTGTTCCTTGGACCTAATGTTACGATATAATTCGGTGAACTTGACAATTACCTCCTCATTGTCTTTGAGGATCTGATCTCTCAGGTGGAAACTGCCATACCTTGTTCACCAATTTTGGCGTATTCATTTATCTTATCCTGGCTTAGGACCTCAGGAGTTTGGTGGTAGTTGTAGGAGGTGCACTGCCCATTTTCTGCAGGGCGTGGAGAAGATGCTTGTTCTGCTCTTTTAGTAGCCTCTTCTCTTCCTTTGCTTCTTGGAGCTTCTTGCAAAGGGCATCCACCATGAGATAGGGCCTCTCCTTGAAGGCTTTCAGAAGACGTTCCCATTGTGACCTGCGTCACTGTATAATCTATAGGAGACAGATCCTTTTTATCCTTTGAAGGATCGGGATACGCAATCTCCATTACTCTTTCTCCCGATGCACTCTGAGAGAAGCGAGTTATCGGCTTTTGCTTCTTAGCCCCCTTTGCTGGGATGATGGAGAAGTCCATTGGTGCAATAGGGACTTTCCTCTTATGTTGGCTCAAGTGCTGAGAAAGCCATGTTGGACCTAAGGGAGTGGGACCAGTGGTGGAAGAGGGAGCAGCTGCAGTGGATGAGGGGAAATGCGTAGAGACACTTGGTGGCGGCATCGAGAGAGAGGCCAAGAAAGTGCTCACGGGAGGGGGAGATACTGCAGGTGAGGTAGTCGTGGGAATGGAAGGGAGCTGAGAGATGAGAGAAGAAATAGTGGGGGACAGCTCTGCGAGAGAAGAGAAGATGGAGGGAGGAAGGGGGAACAGTAGAAGATGGGGGAGAGGATACGACCAAAGGAATGGTCGCTTGAGTCACATGAGAAGGGGGAGAAGGGATGGTGGGAACCTCCATGGTTGTTGTAGTGGCAACATCCTGAATGGATGTGCCCATTGGAACACTCTCTGCCGCTTCTTTCTCTGGGGATGCCAGAGTTACAACTTGTTCCTGTGCGGCGGAAGGAGGGCTCTCAGGAGCTTCTTCTTGAGTGGAGCTTGATTCTCCCTCTTTATCCTTGCCTTTGCCCTTTGGTAGATGTTTTGGCCTGACAGGTGCGTTGCCCAAAGGGGACGTGGTGAAATCTACTCCGAGGTAGATAAGGCCATTCATTACACCAGTGTTCTATTCACCACAATGTTTCTTTAACCCTTACCTCAATGGTCTGAGGTGCCTTTGTTCTATCTATTTGGAAAATGGCCAGTTGTCCCCATCCGTGTCTAGATACACCTGATCAACTTCTTGATCGGTAGTTTGATAACCTTTTGGAACAATGGCCACGCCATATTGAATAATCTCTGCCAGGGCCAGGTGAGAGTGATCTTTTCTTCTGAGTTCGACCTCATGATATACAGGTCGATGTAGATATCCTCGATCTGTGGAATGTGGATCGGATCGAGTTTTTCCTTAGGGAGGTAATTTCTTGGATCGAAGGTGGGCCTTTGGGAAATTGTGCTTTAGATTGAGTAGTTCTAGCTCTGTGAACATTTCCGGGCTTTGTTGTGGGAAATGCAGGTGTACCTACCCACTGTAAGGGGGAAAGGAGTTCCACCCTTCTTTCTCTTCAGACACTTCTCATGGTATGTTATGAGCTATCTGGATAGCTCCAATAGGATCAGCTTAGGGCCAGCATACCTTGGCAATTTGGTGGGCTCCCCCAAGAAGTTAGCTGCTCTGAGATAGGTGAAGGTGGGGAATTGGGTAAATAGTGCTCCCCACTTCTCATTCGTTGTGACTATGCTCTTGGTCATCGACCATGAGTCATATTTGGCCTCAAAAGGTAGATGATGCCGTAGAAGAAAGCATCATTGATCTTGGTAAACTGTGAGATGCTATTTTCAGCTTCAGCTCTGGGTAGTATTCATATATCTTCACCTGAGGCCAAACCCCGCATCGGCTCTAGTCGTTGGATAATCCCTCTCTGAGGCTGCAGCGTAGACTACGTAGGAGTTCATGTAGAACCTCCCGTTGTGGTGAGTTGTTGGAGCTGCTCAGAGATGGTGCTGCTTATGATCTCTGCCCACTCAAAGCGTTGATCAGGCACATTCTTATTCATGGTTTCTAGGTACCTGAGCATCCATTTGTGAAAGTAATGGGCATCAGAAAGCCCAAAAACTCTACTTAGGAAGGTGATGGTATCACTCAGTTCCTCGGAGAAGTCACTACGGTGAATAACCTGTGGCCACCTGGTTATCACCTTCTTATTCTTTAAGTACACTTCTTCGTTCATCATTTGCATGCATTTGTCTTCATTATCCTCCCATGCCTTGATGCAGTCTTCTTGGCTTACAACCACAAAATGTCGGTGGTGGGAATGCCTAGCATGATCTCGAAGTGTTCGGGTAGTGAGGTTGATTATGACCTCGCCCTTTTCATTTTCGACACACCTTGTGTCTTTGTTGTAACAGTGGGCCACCACCATCATAAACTCATTATTTCTTTGCACTGCTTGTGAGGATTCCCCCAGCAAAATGTAGACCACTTACCCACCAGTTTGTCCATCGAGGACTGCTGTGACCCTCAGTTACGGCCAGAAATCTTCCATGTCGATGTGGCCAAGTTCGGAATCTCTAATGTCTAGGTCACATTCTGCCTGGGACTCGGGCATTCTGACCCTTTGATACTTGTATTTCATCTCTTCCTCTGTAAGCTTAGCCTTACCCTTTGACTTGGTTGGCCTTTTTGCTTGATGTAGACATATGTGGATCGAGTTCGATTGTTGATCTGCGAAGAAGGAGTGAAGTCAGTCACGCAAAAGAGCCATGTTAGCCATCGAGATCTTCCATTAAAGCATCACAGAATGAGGAGTTAGCAATTTTAAGGCTTACGGGGCGCGGGGCGAGGTACACTTGCGAGGCTGCGGGGTTAATAGTATGGGCCTTTGAAGTAGAGTGTTACTGAGGAATAAATCAGCGCAAAGGGCGCAGGGGGCGAGATTTTGCATATAACATCATTGTTATTGTAGACAGGTGTGCGCCTGCGCCATTATATGAGGTTTTATACTGGGCGCAAATAAGTTTGGTGTTGCATGGGAGTAGGATGCACCAATGGCGCAGGTAATTTACATGTAACATGGAATTTTGGTGCGAAGGCGCAGGATTAATGCGTGTAGCACTAACTTTATGTGTGCAAAGGGGTCTTTGGCGTGGCGCGAGAAAAGCTTGCATAACACTTTGTTGTTGTAGTGGGATTGCTTGCTGCGCCGGGTTTAGGATTTACTTGGTTTATGTATGGCGCAGGGATTTTGTGTGTTGCAATCAAGGTCAGTGTGCCCTCTTGGTGTAATTGTTTTTTCTGTAACAAGGGTGGCGATTGCGCCCAGAGAAAAATGCGGCTCAGAACAACTTTTAGGTTTTCTCTCCTTTCTTGATGGGTTTTTGGTCTTTTAGGCCTCCTTTCTTCATGGATTTAGATGGTGAAGGGGGCAACAAAGAGATCTAGGTTCATTTTTGAGGCAGAGCCCTCTTGGCCAGCAGATCTGGAAAGAGGGTGAAAATGGTTTGGGAGGAAGATTTGCAAGAATGGCAGGAGGGGTTTATGGTTTCTCAGATCATTTCACCAACCTCACAAACAACCAACAAAAACAAAAACACAAGAGAAACAAGGACCACTTACCCGGAATATATAGAATGAGAGAGACGAAGTGGGGTCCACGAACGTGACACGAGGATGATGGGCCGGCTTTGAGGTGTAGAGGAATAAATATTTTCACGTGTTTTTGATTGTGAAAGTGACAGGGCGGATGCGCCTATATATAGCAAAAGTGTAATAAATGTGCCAACCACTTTTTAAAGGGGCGCACCAAAACACGTGTCGACATGGAAAACTTTGTGCCCTTTGGCGCGGATATGGTTTTGTCAACATGAAATTATCTGCGCCTTTGGCACAAATTTAGTACTATCGACACTGGATTTTGAGCGCCTTGGCGCACCAAAACATGGCGCAACATTTTTGTTGTTGACAGGAAGGCGCATGCGCCTTGGCGCAGGAAAGAAAGGCGCATCACGGGAAGGCGCAACAATTGTTGTGTCAACACTTCAAAAGGTGCGCCAAAGGAAATAAAGGGGGCAAATTTATCTGTGTTGCATAGATAAAAGGTGCGCCCAGCCAAAAAGGACCAAAATGACCAAGTGAGACTTAGTTAATTGACTTTAATTATGTATTATTTTCCTCACTACAATTAAACCCTACTCTGGTCTTGATCTTGTGGAATTAAATACCTAGGTATTTAATTGTTTTAGTCCCTTAGCCCTAATATTTCTAATCGGGAAATATTTAGCTAAAATGTCGATGTAATCGTAATTAAATTAATCCTAGGGAGATTTGAGCTAAGGTGGACTTTTTGCACTTGTTGCTCTATAATGTGAAATTAGTAATTATTATAATGGGAAAAATATATTTGTTAAATTTAATTTTCTTGAGACTTTGGTCATTAACTCCTAATCAAAAAAAAAAATTATTCCATAATTTTTAACTAAACCTAGGTTGTTCATGGTTCTCAAGTGGGTTGTTTTAACTAGGCATCACACCTCGTATCGAGTAGTGGTTCAAAAGCTTGGACCATTGGGAACACTAGGAAACTTTAGACATGAAGCTGTAAAACTAGCACACTTTTGAATCTAAGAAAACAAACTTGTTAAAAAATTGAAGAACAAATAAGTATGTGTAGACACCTAAAATTGGTTATCAATTTAGTGTCCCTCGTCTTGGCGTTTGCTCTCTCGGGTAACACAGGGCACGTTTATATCACCACTATCCCCTTGGGGTATTATTCAATTTGTGATTTAAACACCTATCCTAAGTTTAATTCACCCCATTTTGTTTTACCCGTGAGTAATTAAATATTAACTATTTAATTACACCTTTTTACATGTATCCCAACCACTTATCTACCCCATATCTATTCTATCCATATATCCCCCCTATTTCTCCTCCTCCCAAACCAAGCAAATGGGATATTTCCGTATTTGAGGTGGAGGGATCACTCTTATCTTTCCGAAATCGCTCCTTTTGGCCATTTTTGAGTCATGTTCCATGATCGGCACCGGCCGATACTCTGGTCGACGCCGATTTTTCAAACGGCACCGATTACAAATAGAGGCCCGAACTCGATTACGGTTAGACCTGATTGTAAGAGAGAGAATTAGATGGTGAGCAGAGATAGTGAATCGAGACGAGAGAAGCGAGAGAGTTCAGGCATCATGTTTGAACATTATCTATCGAGTGAGAGCGAATCTTGTCCAAATCAATCCCTGAGAGGAGCACCGTTACTCTACTCTTATCACATCAACATCGCACGTCTCCATTGATTTTCTGGTGACTCTGTTTCGCATCCGGCCACTGGTGGAGCCTTGCGTATCTCTCTAGCTTCGCAGATCCAAAGCAGAGACGTTGACGATCTTGCCTTTGTTTTCCGATTCCTAAAACTTCTCGCACTTTGTCTTGGATCGACGCCAATCTATATCAGTCGACACCGATCTGAACCAGTCGACGCCGATTCTACATAATCGACGCCGATCATCCTGCAGATAGGTAAAAGGACACAGGTAACACAAATCTAGCTTTGTTTTCACAGTTCTGTTTTTATTACTTTACATCTGTTTATTTAGATTTTGTTTATTACTTTGATTAGAAAATCTAGTCCTGTATGTACATATTTTATCATGTATGCTTCTTTACTTAATTGAAAACGTGGACTGACATCCACCGAGGGAGCTTATCGCTTCCCGAACCCGCTTCTCGGGTAGTCCACCTAAATATCTTTTAACTTGGTCTTTTTCTGTCAAGCATCGGTGTCTCGCATGAGTTACTTCGATCATGCGTGCGTAATTGCTCGTGTGCACCCATCTTATCTACATCGGCTTCCTTATCCATCTACATCTTCGGATCTTGTCCATCAGGTATCAATTTCATTTGATTTTTTCAAGGTTTTTGTGTTTAGTTTGGTACATTAACTTGGATAGGTAACAAGCGTGAAATTCTTGATCAACATTCTGGCACGCCCGGTGGGACCCAACCAAAGTCCCTTATTGGTAAGTTCATCTCTTTTCTAGTTTTGAGCTTTGTTCTTTTTCTTCACTGATTTTTATCAGTTCTGCTTAAGCATTTCCTTTCATCATTTCAATCTTGCTTCTTTCATTTCTGAATTTGCAAAGTTAGGTCCGTTCTTTTTTTTTTTACAAATTTCAATTCCAATTTCTATTTATAAAATTAGTAAATATTTCATTTTGATTTCAAGATTGCATGTTTGATCCATCTCTTTATGCGAAATTGTTATTTCCTTGAAATTTTTCTAGTTCCTTAAAATAGAAATTTTCGTTTCACCATTATCTGGATTTTGTTTGGTGTTTGCTTAACCTTTTCTTGCGGAGCACTTTGCTTGTTCATGGGATTGTTCGAGGGGAAGAGCTCAACAATGCGCTTTTTGAAGTCCACACACCTTGGAGAGCTAAATCTACAGGTATTTCTCTTTTACGGTGTTTTCTCCTTTTTAGGAACTAAAAAAAAAAACTTTCTTTGTTTGTTGTCTATCACATTCGAACATTTCAATTTTTGGTGCTTAAAAAGAATTTAATCACATTTGGGAAAGAATCTGTTTGACTTGTCTTCATCGAAATCAAACACTTCGTTTTTAAGTGCTTAAAAAGAACTCTTTCTTTGTCATTTCTGCTGTATGTTTTTCATTTAGTTTTAATTAGGTTGGAAAATTGATCAAAATCGGTAGTGACACTATTTGATTTTTATTTTTCACCCTTGCACATAAAGCCAAAATCAATAGGTATAAAGCATTTAAACAAAATTCTTTCCACTGGCCTTGCCTACTTGGAAGTGACATCAAGAGGAAGAGCCTATGCGGTACTCGGGCCACACTATAAATTCACGGAAGTTACGGTATATATTGGCAAAGGACCCAACTCCCCTTATCGCAGCGGTGTGTGAAGTGTGGGGGTAGGCCCTATATCAAGCCACGTACGGTCTTTTCTTTGAAGTGCCTTGGGACTCCTCACCAAAATGTCCCCCAAACCATCCTTAGTTTGGCTATCCGAGTAGTTCTGTTCTAAAAGGCCTTCCTAATATTTTCTTTCTTAAAAGCATAAAAACTTAAAAGAGATAATCACCTATACTACTTGAATTATCTATGCATTAGTTAGGTCAATCTTCTTTTCTGCTTGTTTATACGAGTCATCACTCGGTTACAATCTAGAAGAATGGCTTAACTAGTCCCTTCTTCTTCCGAGATCACCACTAGTGTGGATGTTTCGGCACCCCAGTCTTCCTCGGGACCGTTGTTAGTTGGTTCCCATTCCTGGTCATATAATCCTTTCTATCAGGCCAAAGCAACCCCATCACGTCTAGCTTCCCCTAGTCCTTCAGAAATATCATCTACTTCTGACATAGAGTATGTTCCTCATGGGGATCCTGAATTTCAGGTGCTCCTTGATCGCAATCCGGTAGCCCTTATGGACTACCTAGTACACAAGTCTATTCAAATATCTGATCAGGGACCACCAATCCAACAAGTGTACAATTATTCTCGTGAACCATCCCAGGCTTTTGTAGAACAGTTAGCATCATTTTTCTCGCCTCGAGCCACGGAAGAGGGTGGTGCACCTTTTTGTGCCTCCTTTTTCTCTTCCACTGACCATATCGACTAGTTCTCAAATAGTCTTACCTATTCCTAACGCCGCAGTTACCTCGACTATTCCACAACCTACTTCTGAGAAGTCCTCTTCTCTGGCTATAATGGGTGCGTCTGCGCACCCACATATTGTTGTTAATTCATCTATGTCGTCCATTGTGTCCCAGGGTCAGTACCTCTTTATGAGTCAACCCCCTTCGACTAGTCAGTTGGTTCCTACTTCTCGTCCTCCAGTGGGTTTTTCTTCCAATGTTCCGGCAATAGTGACCTTCACCCATCCTCTAGCATCGGCGCCCTTAATAACTAATCCGGCAGTAAAAAGCCTCTTTCAGGTCTTGTTCCCCACCATGTCCAATCAAATCAGCACCCATGTTCCTCAATCTATTCCGATTCAGTCAACAAGCATAGGAGTCCACCAATCACAGGCTCTGTCCGTCATCCAACCTTCATTTTCTCAACCACTTATTATCTCACAGCCTGCCTATACACAGGCTCCTTCACAGTAAATACCCCACTAGGCGTCACCCAGAACACCTAGTTACTCCTCTTATCATCCTATCAATCAACAGATGAATCCCCCGTTGACACCTCAACAACATCCACCATTTGCTTCTTATGTAGGACATGCCAGTGTGCCTCCTCCTCAATCGACATGGTTCAAATTCTTTTCAAGAAAATCACGAGACTTGGAAGCCTCCACCAAAGGGGCTCATCCTTCATACTCTTTTGAAGAAGTGTGTAATGAACCCATTCACCCTCGGTGGCTTTTAAGCCTATCCTCCCAATGGGAACTTCCTAAATTTTCAAAATTTCATAGTCGGGAGGACCCTCAACAACATTTGTGAGCATTCAAACATGCTTGCTACCTCATAGTCCAGGATCAGGAGCTTATGCTCCGTACTTTTCCTATGTCTCTAGCAGGTCCTGCTTTAGACTGGTACAATAACATTCCTCAACATTCCTTGTTTTCTTTCTCTCAATTGGCCTAGATGTTTGTTGAAAAAATTTCAATAAATATCGTGCATAAGATCTCGATTACAGATCTTTATAACATTCATCAATTTGATGATGATTCTATTGCAGACTTTGTCACTCGTTGGAGAGGGATAATAAACCAATTGTCTTTCTCCCTTCCTCAATCCCAACAGATCGAGTTGTTTACTTGATCTTGTGCTAATCATATTTCTTCCACTTTAAGGATCCATACCTTTCATACATTTGAAGAAGCCTTTACGATGGCATGCAAACTTGAGTCTCACGCCATTGAACAAGGGAAGTTAAAACTTCGCTCTAAATCTAAACCAGATTTTTCTCGGTTTACCAAATCAAATCCTTCCACTTCTAAAGACAAGAATCAGGGATCCACCAATGCTATCATATTAAAAACATCATGAGCCGATAACACTTCTAATCAAACACCACGAAGAGACTCCTCATCTTCTCGAAAAGGGTCTTCGTCATCTCGATCTTTCACTTCGTTGGGGGAATCATATGCTTCTATCCGGAAAAAATGTTAGAAGTCCACATGATCAAACTCCCCCATTAGGAATATTGATGAAAGCCAAGAACGTCCATTCGGTATAGGGAAAATGACTTGTCATTATCATAGAACGAAGGTCATGAGATCGAGCGATGTCGGACCTTCAAAATCTTGTCCAGAAATTCATTGATAAAGCGAGCTCATTCGGATAACCCAAATGCTCCCCAAATCAAGCTACTGGATGTTTTTAAGCAACCTTTTCCCAATAATTCCCTGAACCATGATGCTCGAGTCTCAAAACCAAACACTCATTCTATCGACTTCATCTCTCTTTGAAGAATCTTCTTCTAAAACTAAGCCATCTGCAAACACATCGACCAAATCAGAACCTCCTTCTACTTTGTTAATCATTGGGATTCCACCATCTTCAGATAGCCCATCTTTGAATATTCCAACATTGTTAGATACGGATTCACCTCTCTCTGCTTCTTTGTCTGATCTTGTCCATACCCGAGACAGTATCATCCTCATATGTCTCATCGTCAGACATTCTTTCAATGCTCGAGGCAATTACATCCCTTTGAGTTTCCACCGCGGATACATCTACTTCTGTTTCTCCCATTTTTGTTGTGACTATGCCATTGGTAAACGTACCTATAGTTGTGCCGACTTGACGGAAGCATCTTCAATTTTTACTCTTCCTATTTCCTTTCCTACAGTAGTTTCACCCACAATTTGTACTTGCAGTAGTTTCCTCGCAAGGAACTACTTCTTCATCACTCACTTCTTCCATCACTAATGCTACTTTTCCTATTAAGGGAAAATCTAAAGAAGTAAAGACCGACACCTATACACTCGGTTCTTGAACTTAAACTAAGACAACTGAAATCTAACGTTGCGTCATCAGATACCTCCCCATTTACTTCCCCGAAAAGGTTACAATCACCTTATGTGGTTGAAATTGTCATTATCCCGAAAAGGAAAGCCCATATTTGAACCATCAATTCTCTTGGTGCTTTCCCACAAAAATCTCTCTCGTGCCTCATAAAAGATTGGATTTGTCTGTGAGAAGGCGTCTTCTTCGTAAACTTATCAAAACCATCATCTTCTTCTACAACACATTCTTCACCAGCACCTCGAAAATTGGATTTACCTACTAAAAAGACATCACCTCTTTTATCAAAATCATCATCTTCATTACCAAAAACTAGGGCACCCTTTGTTCCTCTGATTATACCTACTTTGGGAGCTTCTCCCTCATCTAAATCGACATTATCTAAATCATCATTAGTTTCAACCAAGCAGCCTCCCTTATCTCTGAAGACCACAACACTTGTCACATCTCCATCATCTTCAAAATATATTTTAGGGGCTCCTCCTCCATCGAAATCAATCATGTCTCACTTACTTCCATCTCAAGTGCCCAAGGCTGCTCCTCCAGATGTCCAAAAAAATAAGATGATCCCTAAAAAGACTGTCAAACCAAACATGCAGGTTCTTTTACCTCGGCAGTCTATTAAAGTAAAAGAGGCGCCTTCATCATCTTTGTCCTCATCTTTGTCTACCGGGTTCTATACTGAAATCCTTCACCAACTTATCCAATCTTCATCCATATCTCTTCCTCCAATTAAACCCTATAACCCTAAAGGATTTAAACCTACTGGTTTAACTCTGATTTGATTTGTGCTTACCACCGTACCCCGGGTCATGATACCGAGGGATGTAAAGCTCTTCAATCTGTCATCAACCTTTTGGAAGAAAGTGATCTTTTGCTGGAAGAGGAGGAGGAACAAGTATCTCCTGTCATCTTAGCTCCATCTGAGCCCCAACAATCTACTCAGACCTCTACTTCTAGTGATTCCACTCCAAATGATCTTCCACCTTCTCAAATCGACACAATTCATATCGCCACTAGAACCCAACAGTATGATAATCCATCCTCATCTACAGCATCTCGACCACGGGTTGTCATTTCTCTGACCCAGAAGGAGTTCCTCCTTCCTCATTAGCCCGAGACCTTGGGTCTCTATTCATGCTTGCACATCGGGCTCAAATTCCCATTTGAGTTGAGGAGAGTGTTATGAAACAACTCACCCAGGCTCCAGTCAAAATGTCTCTTTTTGACCTCATTCAATCCTCTCCGCAACATTTTCAGGCTCTAATTGATAATCTGCGTTGCATCGCAGTGAATTCAGATGAGCCCTAGCCCTTCAAGATGGTTGTTGGATTGAATAGACCATCAACCACCATTTCTTTTGAAGATTCAGAAATTCCTTCCCTTTCTTCCGAGGATTTGGAGGCTCCCCTCTTTATCACGGTCCAAATCAACAACACTACATTAAAACACATTATGATCGACAGTGGTGCTGCACTCAACATCATCTCCTCACACACATTCGAGCAACTTAAGTTACCGAAGAACGTAGTGTCACCCCCGCCTTTCGCTCTTCGATCATTTAACGATCAGCTAGCAGTTACTTTAGGAACTGTGGTCCTACCCATTCGAGTAGGTAAGAAGCTACTTCACGAACTCTTTTACATTGTTGAAGGGAAATTCCACTATAATATGATCCTCAGATGCTCCTGGATTCGTGCAATGCATTGTGTCCCATCCACCCTCCACCGATGCTTAAAATATCAATATGAGGGCAAAATTTATACTCATCCAGGAGATCCTTTTCCTTCCGCACAATGCGACATGACCACGTGGATTTGCCTCTAAAGGAAAATGCTTGTTCTCCTGACGGGGCCTCATCTTCTTCCATACCTGCAACCAAACTACCGGATTTACAAAATCTAGAAGAGACATTGCAGCGTTTCTCACTGGGAGAGCTTCCTCTCCTTTCTTTTGATGCCCATCTCAAACCTAGTGAGTATGGTAGACCAGACAAACAACCTGAATATCAGCCAGGTCTTGGTCACATCGTCACCATTGGTCTGCCCAATCAACAGACTAATTTCATTTACGGTGGTCTTGATACGCCTCACTATCACCCGGATTCTCCTCCTAGGACCAAACCTTATTTAACAGGGTTCGATTGTCTACAGAATCCCACGTTTGCAAAAACTTATTTATATCGATGCGCGTGGAAGGGCTTTGGCTTGGGAAAATATGAACAAGGTGTGCATGACCTCGCATCCATTCCAACTCTCAAGCCACATCAAAAATTTGGTTTAGGATTTAAACCTCTTTCAAAAGCCACCGTCATTGTTCTCAATGAGCCTCTTCCTATTGAGGAACCATCTTCTCCCGCTAGGTCAGAAGCATCACTCGATGTGGACGACGCCATTTCCATCCCGTCTAACTTTTTTTTTTAGTCAATACCATTTCCTTAGGGCCACTAGCCTATAAGACTAATGACAGTCCGCTTCCATACCATTAATTTTCCCTGAAATAGTTGGAGACGACTCTCCTACTATCAACATTATCCACTATGTAGATGATGATTCTATCCTCACCTATCTCAAAGGCGAGATGATTCCTATCTTCCTAAAACCATTCCTTCGACACGTCTACGCTTCTCAACGAAGCCACTTTGTCGACCTTAATATAGGGACTTCTAAAGACCTCGCATCATTAAGGTCGGCCAATCCCTTAATCCACGGGAGTTAGGAGACTTTACCACTTTTCTTTCCAACCATTGTCAAGCCTTTGCTTGGTCATATGAGGATATGCCAGGACTCGATCCCGATATCGTGGTCCACAATATCGTTACTCTTCCTGACATCAAACCAGTTAAACAAAAATTGCGTAAAATGCACCCTAGAGTAGCCCTTCTTGTTAAAGAAGAATTGCAGTGCTTGCTCTCGGCTAACTTCATCCAACCCATCGATTATCCACAATGGGTTTCTAATGTAGTACCAGTAACTAAAGCTACTGGGAAAATTTGAATTTGTACCGACTTCCGGGATCTTAATCTTGCTTGTCCAAAAGATGATTTTCCTCTACCTAATATCGACCAACTCGTGGATTTAACTATGGGTCATGAGATGCTTTCTCTTATGGATGGTTTCTCTGGGTATAATAAAATTCTCATCGCACCAGAAGACCAACATAAGACTTCTTTCATAACTCCTTGGGGGACCTTTTGTTATCATGTCATGCCTTTCGGTCTTAAGAACGCAGGAGCAACCTATCAGCGAGCAATGACCTACATCTTCCATGATCTCTTACACAAAACTGTGGAAGATTACGTCGACGATCTCCTCGGTAAATCCAAACGTCGTCAGGATCATCTTTTCATTCTTGCACCTCTCGAGAGGCTTATTCACTTTTGTCTTCGTCTAAATCCATCTAAGTGCATGTTTGGCATCTCATTTGGTAAATTTTTAGGTTTTATCATTTCCATTAGGGGTATTGAAGTAGACCCCACAAAAATAAAAGCTATCCTTGAGATGCCTCCCTCTTCTAACTTAAATCAACTCCACGCTTCCAGGACGTCTTCAATCGTCGTCATTTTATCTCACAATTATCATACCGTTGTCAACCTTTTCATCATCTCCTCCGTAAGAATGTTCATTTTGAATGGAATGAGCATTGCCAAAAGGTCTTTGATGATCTCAAAGCTTATCTTCTTTCTCCACCTGTGCTTACACCTCCACGCGAGGGGGAGCCTTTCTATCTTTATATCTCTGTGACTGACCATGCTCTGGGAGCCATGATCTTGCATCGGGACGCTTGCGGTAAAGAACAAGTTGTCTATTACATCAGTCACACCCTCCATGAGTATGAAACACGTTATTCCGAAGCTGAAAAGCTATGTTGTGCTCTCTTCTTCGCAACTTCTAAGCTTCATCATTACCTCCTTAATCACAAAACTTACATTGTCACAAGTGTCAATCTACTCAAGACAATTCATGTGAAGCCTTATCACAATGATCGTATCACTCGTTGGCTCATGCTTATGACAGAATTTGATCTTGAGTTTATCCTACAAAATTCTATCAAGGGTCGGTCATTGCGGATCAATTGGTGATGCTCCTCTTCCGGACACTCAAGTCCCCGATGAATATATCCAACAAATTGATTTTGGTCTGTCTCCATTTAAAGTAAAGCTCTTCTTTGATGGATCCAAATGCCAGGAAGGGGGAGGTGTAGGTTTCGTGATGATTCCTCCTTGGGGTATGCCTATCCCGATCATACACAAATTGAACTTTGAGTGCACCAATAATGTAACATCCTCATTATTATACATTAGAACAAGTAATATTTTTTTTTTTGATAAATGCTTCCTGGTTCTAAATACATAATTTAGAACTCACAAATCAAAACAACCATTCTTATAACAGATAACCATATGCAGCTGTAATGACTCGGAGTACCTCCGATCTATTCATGAGTATTAAGAGTTGGCGTTTTTATTTTAACACAATACTCTTGCGGTTCTCTTCCCTAATCTGGGATTTAGAATGCTCTGTCCAAGGAACCTATCTGAATAATTGTTACCATTATTCATCGGCATCTCATCCCTTAGACTAGGTGACTTAGGACAACGCAATCAGTAGCTTGCGATACTTTGGCCAAAGATTTGAAACATACTGCTTATGTCTCGTATTCCTTGATGGCATACTCGTCAATCTGGAATACGTCCTTCACCCCATTCCTATGTTATGTAGAATGTCTTATACTGACTTCTGTCAGTCTCTCCTATCCCAAGTTATTCACTCAGGAATGGATTAGTAAGATGACAACGTTATAGGGATGCTCCTAAGGACTAGGGATACGCTGACATACTGGGTCAACCCTAGTTAATCTAGTGTGTCAAGATACCCCGAGTCTCCTAGGGCAGCCTTATAACGTGACCACGTTCCTAATCAGTCCCAGAGTAACTTGTTCGAGTTTAAGGTGTAAATCTTAACGATCAATGCAAAGGGTGTCATCAAAGGTCACCTGCATTGTTGTATCTTCGAGAAGATCCTAATCTTCTCGAAGGTACAACCTTGCAGTTGACTTGTGCCGTCAACCTTTAAATCCGCCTCGAAAAGATCTACTTATTAATAAGTGTTACGCACGTTGAGTTAAAATTATACTAAAAGACGCTCCCCTAAGGTTAGCCTTTCCCAATCCCTGGGTTCCTCACCTTAGAATGACCTTTCTTAATAAAACCCATTACACAAGAGAAGTTATTAAGACTAGAGGTCCCATCAAGGAGTTCATAGAATATACATAATTCTAAATCAACGAAATTGGACAATAACCCATAATCTTCACATGAGATTGCCAACCAAACCCTTTTTAGGTTTATATCAGTTCTCATAACTAAATTTATATCTTACTTATTAGTATCGAGATATAGTGATTAAGAATCCAATTAAACGTTGTCTTGACTTAGATCAAGACTAGGAAGTAATAATTTATTCAACTTGTTTAGCTTCCTGCTCAGGTTTATTTTAACCCTAGCTTCCAGAAAGACAGTGATCTAAATTCCAATTTAGCTTTAGATAGAACATACTAGAACTACTAAACAATCATAAGTATTCAGTCACATATTCTTGCAAGCTTACATTGATGATCACAAAAGTCTCCAAATTATACAATAATAATAATGCTCTCAAGATCATTCGAACCGAAGAAGATCAACCCAACAAGATACGAATGCCAACACATAAGTAACAAATACCTCTTTCCATTCCTTTCAGAACTAATCAAATACATTTTATGCATTCAACATACTTGATACAATACTCAACAGAAAAAGAACATCTTTCTTCAAGTAGTACATTTAGAGAATCAAGCTGTAATTCATCATAAAACCAAATTAAACAATCTGATCATCCTATCAGATCTGCGTGCTTTTACCACTTACGAACCATCTGCAAAAATTGTCAACACGGGTCAGTTCGATGAACTGAGCATGATAAGCACTAACTCTTAAAACAATTGCAATCCACCAATTGTTTTCATTAAACAACCTGTTTAAATGAAATCATTTCACCAAACATGTAAACATATTTCAGATTATGCTTTTGTAATACAATAAGACTATACAAGCGTAACTCATATTTTAGTTACTAAATAGTCCTGGATAATTTCCAGATATTTCATCATAAACGTTAGTGACCAAGAAGAACAAATGCATCTAAAACAACTATCCATCTGAATCCCAAGGACAAGCAAACATCAGACAGACCATTACATTCAACATAATAAAATGAATATCATAACAATACATGATTCCATCAGTATGTTAAAACAATTCCAAAAGTTAGATAAAAATATATCAACAAATACTTTACAACAGAAGAGAAAGAAAACGAGTCATTCATATTTCCCTTCAAATCAAGCTCATGACTGTACCGTCTCCTCAAGAGTAAAGCATTCACCTTATACGCCTGCGACTAAGTCAGTCGAGATCACGGGAAGAATTACCATTCTTCAAGATACAAATATAAAATTTGCCTGTAACTTACTTGAACAATACAGTAGCTATCGTGACAAGGCAGTGATAAATAATCCATCATATAGACTCCACATAATCTTCCATATTATTCAAAAGAAACGAGAAAATAACCAGCGCAAACGCTTGTCAAGGCACAGCTGTTAACTCTTTATCTCAGTCAAGCACAAGACTAGATAACCTCAATAACAAAGACGTAATCATGCACAAACACGACAACAATCCCTCTCAGCAACTTACAGCTAAATCTAGTCCCTACTAAAACACTGCAAGGACTTAGATCCCAAGGCCGAAATCAAAAGAACAACCTTTTTATCACAGTCAAACAAGAGGCTCAATAACATTAAAACAAAATGATGTTTCCTTATGCTTATGTAGTGATATTCATACTGAATCTAACACAACATGCACAACCTCATTTAACTGGAACAAATTCTTATAATAATACAGCCATGACTTATATTAGAAGTCGTTTTCCAGAAAACAATCTCAACAAGGTCTCAAACCAAGTATAGTTTGAAAAGAAATCCCTTCCTTTACTTTCCACAGAAGCGGACAGAAAGGGACTCTAGAATATAAAATAGGAGTCTGAACGTTATGCACGCACAACGAGGGTTTAAATCAAAAATCAAGCCAACTCGCAACATTTCAAAACTCCAACAGTATCCATACCACTAATGCTCAAAACAGGGTTTAGATTGAAGTTGATTTCATGCGACCACAACTCAAGAATCATAACAGTATTCACAACTGAGATTATTCAGAAAGGATAACATAATATACGCCTCTAGGATTAAAAAGGAGTCTTACCATGTGGTATTCTTCAAATAAACTTCTACAGAAGTAGAAAGATACAAGATACATATCAAATTCAAGAATTCTAACCAAAATAATAACATACCGTATTCACATCTGAACTCCTTCAGAGGTAGAAACGTATGGCATTCACGACTCACTTCTACAGAAGCCAAAATACATGATATATATATATATATATATATATATATTAAGGATTCCAACAGAGCCAAAAACAAAAGTATTCACAACCAGGGTTATACTGAAATCCAAAATATACGAAACAATCCAAGGACTCCACAGGGTCATTTCATATGTATATTTATCTTGCAACTTTCAACGAATTAAATCCCATAATTGCAACACAGGGAGGACTTCTACAAGTCACATTCGAATACCATAAACACACCAAGTTATCCGCTCAAAAGTAACTTAAGTATTATAGCGAGACCCTACAAGATTCATAAATCAAAACTTATAAGAAGTCGAAATATACTGAACATTCAAACAAAAATCCAACAGTATCCTTTTCGACAAGTGTCAACAGCAAGTATCGACTGTAGTCTGAATCCAACAAGGAAACAATTCATGGACTCCCACAGAGCCGATTTCATATACTTTCTTGCAAGCATTTCTACAAACTTTATCCGAAAAGCAAAACACAGCGAGATAGTACAACCGTTCGAAACAAAATGCACACCCATCAAGGGTTCTCTAGACAAAAATCCAGCCAGTAAGAAGATACAGCAACTAAATCACACAAGCTACCATAAAAACCAACTGAACCCAAAAATCATCTGAACAGAGTTGTTCTAATGAAATCATTTGAAAGAAAGCAAGATTTTTAAAGGTTAGGGCCTAACATGCCTGGTAATGCCGCTTAAAAATCGAAGAAGACCACTGAAAGAGCTCGAGCCTTCTTCTCTTTTTCCACGTTAGATTCAACATCAATAATTTGTTATTTCCATGCCTTATAAACTTTCCTTGACAGAGAAAAGAGCGAGTTACACTCATATTTGCCATGCAACACCAAGTAGACTGGTGCGAAGAACCAGTGATCAAACAGAGGGAAAACCGGAGCGCATGAAAACCCAAACAAACTACCAGTTTTCCATTTTGCATGTCTTCCCGAGAAATCCGAGCTCGAAGACCGAGTTCATTAATTGCATTAACTCCAAAATTCCCGCTCAATCGCCATTGCCACCGACCGCCATAGTTGGCGATGGACAAATGCAAGTCAAAGACCATTTCTAACTTTGGCGACTCTGCCACGTCGGCTTTTGCTAGCCGTTTGAAACTTCCACTAAATCCCTATCCTTCATACTTATCCATCCCATTTAATGCCATAGAAACTGCCGCCCATGGCTCGCACCCCTTCATAGGTCCCCTTTCTTCCTTGTTCATTAGTTAGGTTAGAAGCATAGGTTAGGATTTAAGATGTTACTTAGTCTAACCTCCTTAGCGCTAGGTTACTAACTTAGAACATTTAGCTTATAGCTTAGGCCTAGGTTAGATTAACATTAATCTAACCCATAGGTTATAGTTTAGTTTTAGGTTACTAACCTTAATAAATCCAGTTTAGGTCTAACATTTAAAATGTTCAGAATAAGAACCTACAGACATACATTCATGAAAAGGATTCACTCCAGCACTGCCAATAGGCTAGTTGAATAAATGTATCTGAATTTATTACCTGGCCCACGATCAAGACCTTCCTGATATTACGATATCAGGAACCAATTCATTTAACACGATCAACCTGAGTTAGACTCCGGAATAGCTTATTCAACGCATTCAGACCTTGCAACCTGCGTAAGGTCTATAATTTTAGTTCATCCCGAATAAACTTAAAGCATCACTTGGATCAATGCCACTGATCCAAGGCTGGGTCTTATAGATGGATAAATCCACAATTCATTCCGAGGTCAGATTAAACTCAGGTGCAAAATGAAAGAAATAAAAGAGTCCAATCATATTCCGACTCAGTCAAAGATCTTCAATTACAAAGAAGATACAGTCCATATCAAGCATGACTTCACAATCAAAGGAACACATCCTTTTACAAAAGAAATCACATATCAACACTTGAATGCTCAGGAGGAAGTAACAACAGTTCAGAGTGTTACAAATAATATGGCTGAATATGAAGCTCTTGTCTTGGGTCTTCAAAATGCCATTAATCATGGCGCTCGTCATATTGACATCTTTGGTGATTTTGAACTCATCGTTAATCAAGTCATGGGCGTCTATCAATGCAAGAATGATATCCTTCAAAAATATCGTGATATCATTCTCGTTCAGCTCCAATATTTCAATAAATTCACAATCCAAGCTATTCCTCACTGCGCGAATTGATTCACGAATACAATGGCTTCATTAGCCTTGCTTATCCCACCTTTTACCGAGGACTCACGACTTTATGTGGTGTGTGCAGCGATTAGATCAACCATCTCATCTTAGGCAACTAACTTCAATCCATGTTGTCACAACCAATACTCAGATGAGTGGTATCAACAGATCGTTGATTATCTATCTCATTCAGTGCTTCCTCCAGATCTGACTTCCAATGGTAGAAGATCTTTTATCCTACGCGCTAATCACTATACTATTCTAGGTGGGATCCTCTACAAACGCGGCTTTGATGGTATTTTGCTTCGATGCCTCAAAACCCTTGAATCATCTAAAGCTATCCAAGAGGTCCATGACGGTATCTGTGGTGGACATTTTAGTGGCTTGGCCGTAGCTAAACGCATCTTACGTTTGGGATATTATTGGCCTTCTCTTAATCGAGATTGTTGTGAATACACTAAGAAATGTGTCAAGTGTCAACAACATTCCAATCTCACACATATCCCTAGTCAAGCTTTACAACCTACAGCGGATTTGTGGCCTTTTTCGCAATGGGGTCTTGATCTCATTGGTCTCATCAATCCCCGTTCTTCACAGCATCATCATTCTATCATTACTACCACTGAATACTTTACTAAGTGGGTGGAAGCTATCCCTCTTTCTTCAACAAAAGCTAAACCCATAGTTGATTTTGTCTATCAACACATCATTTGTCGCTTTGGTGTTCCACACAAACTCATCACAGATAATGGTAAGTCTTTCAAGAACGTTGATTTGCAGAACCTCTGCGATGCTTTCAATATCAAACTCAACTTTTCTTCTCCATACTATCCTCAAGCTAATGGCCAGGCCGAAGCTTCCAATAAAACTTTGCGTAATATCCTCGCAAAGGTAACTAGTCGAGCTGGTAGGGATTGGCATTTACATATCCCTTTTGCTCTCTGGGCTTATCGGACTAGCATTCGTACTCCTACTAGTGCTACTCCCTTCTCTCTCGTCTATGGGTCTGAGGCTGTTCTTCCTTTGGAAGTCCAAATCCCATCTCTCCGTGTTTCTCTCAGAGAATTTGTCTCTGATGAGGGCTATCGTCAAAATCATCTAGCACAACTTGAATTATTAGATGAGCGGTGTCTCAATGCTCTTGAACATCATCAAATCTATCTTGAGCATGTCAAACATGCTTATAACAAGCACTTGCAGCACCGTGACTTCAAAATTGGTGATCTTGTTCTTAAAGAAAACCAAAATGTCACTACACTCGAAAGGAGTCAGCGTGGTAAGTTTGCTCCCAACTGGATGGGTCCGTACGTTATCACTCATAAATATGGGTCTGGGGCTTATCGTCTATCTTCCATGGATGGTATACCTGAAGTGGAACCTCTTAATGCCTTGCATCTACGGCCCTTCTACTGTTAAAATCTATCTTACACAAATTTAGTCGCAAGACAGATCTTTCATCCATCTAACAACCAGTCATATACTTTCATGGTGATTTGAAACTATGTGGTTCTCCGCCTATTGTCTTTTTTTACCTTAAATATGAGTATCGCGGCTCTACTCATAGCATTTTTCTTCTGGATATGTTTCTCCTCATGGTAGGAATACCTTAATCACTACTTCATTTTTCCCAAGTGCTTATCTTAATCGGATCTACTCGGGGCATGAGTGCGTGCTCTTTGTACGTTTTCTTCCCCTCTATCTGATCTATCTAGGTCTAAACTCAACTTCTTCCAAAAAGCTTTTCAAAAAAAAAAAAAAAAAAAAAGATGTTATCCAAAAAGATTGATTGATCCCTCGAAGGACAGCTATCCATACATTATCAAATGAATCAAAGGATATAGACCATGCCCTCGAAGGATGGCTATCATTAAAATTCAAAATACCGATTGCTCCCTTGAAGGACGGTTGTTTCTCACAGAGAATTCTCAAGGCTTCTTGCATTGATCAGCCTTTCGATCGGTTTGTACACTTTATAGCATCACTGAAAGACTTCCGTATTGATCATTCTTTCCATATCTAGAAAACTTCCCACATTGATCAGTTTGCTTTTTCCGTCAAAAATAATGAAGCTGAGATATAAGACCTTTTGTCGATCATATGGAGAATCCTTTTCCCAAAGTATGACCATGTATTCTGTCCCTTGTAAATTTCGACAAGATACCTACTTACCGCTTGCTCCTTCCGTTTCCTCCTAAATCTGGTTTGCGGCTAGTTAGTGTCAGTTTATTTTAACCTCATATAGGGCCTTGTATGCATGATCTTTTGGTTTCCTATCCAGATTCTATTTATGGTCGGTTAGGAGCCCAACTTATCATTTTTCTTCTTATCTGGGTGTATTTCCTTTATTTCTAATCAAGGTCATTTTCATTACATCCTTGGCTCTCACAGAGTATTTCCAATTATTTCATCTAGTTAAATTAACATTTAACATGTTAATTTAATCAAACTCTATCATTTATCTAATTTCATCTGATCTACTTTGTCCAAAACACATCTCATCGCCTCTATTATAAACACATGTGGGTCTATCTATCTATTTTCATCAAAATTTAATTAAAATCTCAAAAATATCAAATCCATTCCAACTATCAACTCCCACCTATCCATCACATCATCTAAACACTTGCCCATCCAAGTAACATTACATCTATCTATATCTATTTTCTCATCCAAATTAAATCCACATATCAATCACATCAAATCACATCTATTTATATCCTCTACATCTATGTCTATCCCATCACATCTATTCATCATCTATCAGTCTATGTCTATATCCATCATAATTACGCTTCATCATCTATCGGTCTATGTCGGCGCCGATTTTTGTGGTTGGCGCGATTGTTCTTATCTTTTTCTGTCGGTGCCGATTTGTCTAAATCGACGCCGATTTATACTCATTTTTTCCCATGGGTTATAGTATCACTTATCCACGTCGTTTACTTCCATCTCCTAATCTTCTTGCCATGGTGTTGATGCTTGGCTTATCTATCTGGTCGTCATCCTACCCTGAGTGTTACCTTTTGGCGCATACTTTTTTGATATTATCATCCATTTCGAGTTTGTTCCCTTTGCATGGGGCACTCGCACTTTTTTGGCAGCTTAGAGTTGGACGGGTGCAGTAGGCACTAACGTCATCGCGCTGGAGACCATTTGTTTGTCCCTACCAATGTGTCTCTCTTTAGATGCTGACTATTTTGCAGCCCTCCTTACACTCATGGGTCTATAGGTACTAACGTCGTCTCATGAGGAGACCATCTAGTCTGCCCTACCAATGTGAGTTCCTTAGGTTGCTGCCTCTTTATTTATTTTTGTGCGTCATTAATGATCCGGTCTACTCTAGACATCTAGATGGGGCATCCTACATTTTCATCTACCTTTTTCAAACTTGGGATCGTTTGTTCTATCACCCATCCCATCCCTAGTTTGAGGGGGATCACATCATCACTTTTTCTTCCTTTCTTCCACCTCCTTGTTTTTGTCTCACAACCTTGCTTATCGCAAGTTACTTGACAAAAAGGGGCAAAATGTAGACACCTAAAATTGGTTATCCAATTTAGTGTCCCTCATGCGCGTTTACTCTCTCAGGTAACCTGGGGCACGTTTATATCACCACTATCCCCTTGGGGTATTATTCAATTTGTGATTTAATCACCTATCCTAAGTTTAATTCACCCCATTTTGTTTTACTCGTGAGTAATTAAATATTAACTATTTAATTACACCTTTTTACATGTATCCTAACCACTTATCTACCCCATATCTATTCTATCCATATATCCCCCCTATTTCTCCTCCTCCCAAACCAAGCAATGGGATATTTCCTGTATTTGAGGTGGAGGGATCACTCTTATCTTTCCAGAAATCACTCCTTTTGGCCATTTCGGGAGTCTGTTCCATGATCGGCGCCGATCGGTACTCGGTCGACGCCAATTTTCAGAATGGTGCCAATTTAATCTCGGTCGGCGCCGATTACAAATAGAAGCCCATAACTCCGCCTCGGTTAGACATACACATGTAGAGAGAGAATTAGACGGTGAGATAGACAGTGAATCAGACAGAGAGAACAAGAGAGTTTCGAGCATCAAGTTTGAACATTATCTATCGAGTGAGAGTGAATCTTGTCCAAATCAATCCCTGAGAGGAGCACCGTTACTCTACTCTTATCACATCAACATCACATGTCTCCATTGATTTTCTGGTGACTCTGTTCCTACATCCAGCACAGGTGGAGCCTTGCCAGTATCTCTCGGCTTCTGCAGATCTAGCGGACGTTGACGATCTTGCCTTCATTTTTTGATTCCCAAACCTTCTCGCACTTTGTCTCGGATCGACGCCGATCTATATCAGTCGACACCGATCTGAACCAGTCGACGCCGATTCTACATAATCGACATCGATCATCCTGCAGATAGGTAAAAGGACACAGGTAACACAAATCTAGCTTTGTTTTCACAGTTCCTTGTTTTCTGTTGCTTTTTTCTCATTGTTTAGATTTTGTTTATTACTTTGATTAGAAAATCTAGTCCTGTATGTACATCTTTTATCATGTATGCTTCTTTACTTAATTGAAAATGTGGACTGACATCCGCCGAGGGAGCTTATCGCTTCCCAGACCCACTTCTCGGGTAGTCCACCTAAATATCTTTTAACGTGGTCTTTTTCTATCAAGCATCGGTGTCTCGCAGGTTACTTGGATCTACTGTGCAGAATTGCTCGTGTGCGCCCATCTTATCTACATCAGCTTCCTTATCCATCTACATCTTCGGATCTTGTCCATCAGGTATCAATTTCATTTGAGTTTTTCAAGGTTTTTGTGTTTAGTTTGGTACATTAACTTGGACAGTAATGCGAAATTCTTGATCAACAAAGTATGAAGAAATATTACATTACTCTGTTCATTTGAACTGCCAGAATTAAAATGATAATAAAATAATAATAAGTTGTTTGAGTTGTTGTGCTTGCTTAGTGACATTTTGTCTAAACCTGGGGTAACTAAGAATGTCAGATTAAATTGATTTTGTGAACTTCTAGTATAATGGAAACTTGGTTCCCCTTTGAAAATGTGTTGTTTTACAAGTCCTAAAACTTGATTTAATTGTATGATGCATTAAGCCCTTTGTTGAGACCCTTCCTTATTGGAGTTGTTGGAATGATGAGTTGTATGATGTGATCCTTGTGGTTGGATAGTAGTGGTTGTGTTCTAGGTTGGGAAGAGTTAATTAGAAGCTATTTAGAGCTTCCTCCTTGAGTGGTTAAGGAAGATGGTCTGGTTGTCAGTTTTCTATGTTGTTACCCGTATGAGAGGGTGGACACTAAGTCTGGGTGTCGTCTAGGACCCAATCCTGTGTATGTGTTCTTAGAACTAACCTCAAGGTAGAGTACCCCTATTGGCGGCCATGAAAGGCTGTGGAGTGAATGTGGTGTTAAATTTTGTGTTTTACATTCGTAATCTTGTGTATTTTATCAAGGACCAGCATCTTATTTTATGATTGGATTGAGAAGCTCTGAGAATCTTTTATTTATTTATGATTTCTATAAGAATTTTCAAACTTTGCAATGTGGCTACTTAGCCACTTTTATTGATTTTTGATATTTCTTGGAATTTATTTGATTGATGACTCAGAGCTCATGATGTTGTTGGCTACTTGGCTAAACGTACTCGGTATTCCTTCTTGCATGTTGTTAAGTTGGTTCTATGCTTCATGTATGGTGACAATTGTCGTATGGGGGTACACCCTGGGTGTCTTGAAGGTCCTTTTAAGTGCTTAGGGTCATGCCTTGGTTATGGATGCATGGAACCTTGACTATGTCTAAGGTCTTAGAGCGACCCTTTTTTTTTCTTGACCTTGCAAGAAAGAAGGTTTGTTGTGTAGTTGGTCTAGAGGGCAGCCTGACAGCGGTTGTTTATCAAAGAAAACACTTAGCTGAACTTGCACATAGAGTCCACATGGAAGAGCAGCACAGGAGCAAAGATGTGAAGGTATAGGAATGCGTCACGCACTGAGGTGTAAAGTCAAACTTTCAGAACTTAGCCAATTTTTGATATCAGGTATATTCTTAGAGATTGGCGTGTGGAGCACATAAAGCAATGCTGAGACTTGTGCGCCACACTTTGTGGAGACTTTTGAAGAACATGTCAACTCACTCTTGCATGGGCATGAGCTAAGAATAGATCCACCGCTTTAGTTAGCTGTCACTATCTATAGATAGCATACTTGCATGTATGGCTATAGTTGTAAAAGGTGTGTGGCTGTTATTAGCATGTGACCTATTTCTGGTAGAGTTAAGTGGTGAAGGGATAGTTCCCCCACCCTATATATGTAATGAATTACTTACTAGAGAGAGAGAGAGATGTTTTGAAGAAAGAGAGATACACTAGTATATGAGACTAGATAATTGTAACAGATCCATGCATGCATGTCCTGGTATTGTATGAAGCTTTTTTACTATTAGTGTGATGAATATATAAAGAATATTTGTCGAATAATAGTGTCTGATGTGTTTTGTCAATGTATATTGTTGTTATCATGATGATTTACATTTAAGTGCTTAGATCTAGCTCAAGTATAATGATGAATAGATGGATTAGCTACTAAAGATATATGTGTACTACTTTATCATGCCACCATTCTACTACAACAACTCTTAAGAGGGACCCATTACCTTTGTGCGCTTTAGGTGAGTGCTCAGCCTAGGCTGAGTGATGTGCCAGCGTGACTAGGTGTTAACTAAGAATTCTAGGCTACATCATTGATTCCATTGTCGGGACCTCTTTTTCAGTTGTTTTTAGAATGGTTCACGATGAAGACATGCCAGCTAACTTTGGAAAGTGTTGAAGAATGGATTCATGATCTAGAGGAAGAATACGAATGGAGGTTTGACATTGGATCTGGATTTAGCACACGTACTTGGGTAGAGAAGAATCTATATGACAGTTTATACAAAAGCTTCTTTGTTATCTTTCCAGTAGAATTATATGAATGGTTAACTGCATATGCATCTAAGTGGAATTGGAGGTATCGTACACTTGTTTGGACACGAGGAATTTCAAACACTATACGATGCTGACTTAAGCTAGACTCACATGGTAGATACCTGGTTTCACGGTGTCCTAAACAGCTATATTTTAGAGTATTCAATTTCAACTTATTCGTGTCCAGAGGTAGCGGAGTTCCAGTTCCTACGGTATCCTAAAGGGACATATTTGCAAGGTATTCCACTAGCTATCAAAATACTAATGGTAACATTGAACTTGGAAGCTAAACCCATGAAAAGCTAAAAGAATCTCCACACGCGGGGGTAGGAACAGGATTGGTGAAAGATGGCAGATCTAGTGGTAGCACAACAAAGGGAAGAGAGGTTGGCTGAAGTATGATGAGCCGTGTGAGAGGAGATTATGCAAGAGATAAGAAATTGCAAAATGGATGGTGTTGTGGAGAGAGATGGCTCGTGAAGGATTTAAGGCTCATGGGGAGGAAGAAGAGCAAGAGCATCAGGAACTCCCCCATCTAGGAAAGCATGACAGAGAACCCTCTTCAGCCTCACATGGAAGCATGCCAGTAGATATGACCTGGGCCGCGGGTGCACATCTAAGCCAACCTGTTGACCTAGCCCTTGCGCTTGGTTTTCCAGTATCTAGTACAACAAGTAAAAATAGTTTTAATCTAGGAGGTGAAAGTGTAGAAATAGGTCAAACCACAAGTACATCAATGGTAGCATAGACAGCTTCATTATTCTTTGGGGGTACATTTTCAGGCTCATCATCTACATAGAATATGAGTGCACCGAGTGTGGGATTCACCTCTAGAACTGGGACTACTTCACAGACTATAGGGGTCCAGTATAGTACCACTATTGGGACATAGGGAGTGCATCCATGAGCCCTATTCCAAATCCTGGAGGAGGATCGGGTGGTTTGGGTAGTTCTAGTTCTAGTGGTTCGAGTGGTTTTAGAGGAAGAGGAAACCAAGGAGGTTCTGGCTCGGGTGGTTAAGGCCCGCAGCAACCCCAGAACATTTATATGGAGATGTCCCTTCATCTCCCAGAATATAGGGGTATTGAGGATGTTGCTGAACATGTTCATATGTGTGAAATATTGTGGTGCACAAAAGGTATTATGGCCTTTGAGCACAAGGAAAGTCAATTTTGCTACTACATTACAAAGCGTGCACACTTTGGTATAGGAAGTTTGATCGCAACCAAACTTGTATTGACTATGCATCATTAAAAGATGCTTTCTTAAAATAGTTCCATATCCTAAAGTTTGAGTAGAAGAGTATAAGCACGCTCAAGGATATAAAGCAAGGCACTACTGAGAGTGTACGTGAGTATGATGCCCATTTTAAAACTCTTCTATCCAAACTCTCTTATGACATTCATGCGAGTCAAGCATGCACAATGGTTTTTCGGGGATTGATTACCCCATTTCGAAGAGCATTGTCACATAAAACTTATACCGACCGCGTGAAGCATTGGAGGCCACTTTACACACTGAAGAAGTTGGGAGTATTGACATGGGAGTTAGTCCATTTTTGGAAGCTCAGATAGCAGCTATGGCAAAATAGTTAGAAAAATTATCGGCAAACTCAGCTCATGAAACGCGCTTAGGAATCTGGTGTATAGATTGTGAAGTGGAAGGCCACACCAAGGATAGTTGCCCCTGTAGAATTATACATTCATTTTGTTGGACTGTGAGATTTTCCATTTGAATCATGATGCTAGTCACTGCCCCCTACTACAATTCATGATCAGAAAGAATGTATCCTCCTTTTGTAAAATTTGTAGGTCCACAACCCCGATACGAGGACTATAGATTGATTGGCCAAATCCATGATGCCATTGATATTGGGGTCTTGACGGTGAGTGTGGTGATAATTCTAAAGGGAAGAATGAGCATCAAGATAGGGATTATAATAAAATGCATGCTATGACAGAATGACGGAAGGTTTGAAGGGGTTCATGAAATGGGATGAGGATACCGAGGTGGCTATGGAGGATGAGGCCAAGGTGAAGGAAGGAGTGAATTTCCTGAGGAACTTGCTATACATGTGGTTCGCCTAACCATTATAGGCGCGAATGCCCATGTAGAATATTTCTTAATCATTTTGTGGAAAGGGGCATAGTTATGAAGAGTGTCGGACTTGTATGAGCATCTTAACAAGCAAGCACAAGCAAGAAAACAAGGTCGCATGGATGGATGGTTAGAATCTACTGTGTGATAGATAATCAGTGGATGCCTAAGTTAACACCAGAACATGAGGTAGTAATAGTCAAGATAACCACATGAGATGAGGCAGCACACATAAGAGAGGTGTTGCAACAGAAACCGACAATCACTAGGGAGGAGGTTTTGCATGCTAGGTATCAGATCTAGCTCATCAGAAAGAAGTCTATCAGGAAATGATGGAGGTCCTTAGAAGCCTCCAAGGTGAGATACAAGGTTTGAAAGAGCAGTCTTGGAAATTGGAGCACAAGGATACATAACAGGCCCCATCGGATATTGATGACATCAGAGAGGTATGTAGAATGTTGTGCCAGGAGAATATTATTCCTTTATTAGGAAATTGGTTGAAAGGGAATACTCCACGCATGGGAACTGAGACTAAAAGACAAATACTTCATGTGAATCTTCCCCCAATAGCATTGATTATGACAAGGAGATCATGTTGAATGTTGTTGTGGATGGGTGGTTGTTGAGCAATATTTTGATTGATACAGTGTGGAAGTAAATGTACTTACATTGGATGCATGGGAACAAATGGGGAGACCCCCATTGCAGCCATCATCTAATGTATTATTCATGGAAAACAGAATGAAAGCTACTCCCATAGGAGTTTTGAAGGATGCATCTATCACTATACAAGGGGCCAAGTTCACAGGAGACTTCGAAGTGCTAGCACTTGCGGAAGTAGATAGCTTCCCATCTTTGCTTGGGCGCCCTTGGTGTTATGCGAACAATGCTGATTTGAGGTTTAACAAGGGGTATATCAGCTTTGAGAACAAGGAGGAAAGGGTTATAATACCATTGACTGATGGGAAATCCATGCCATATGTGGAACCTTTAAGTGAAGAGGACTTGAACATAATTTATATATGCGTTATTCGGGACCCAGAGGTCCAGGATCCATCTAAGGAAGGAATCCTTCATTGGGAAGATTCTTAGTCAATTAGTGATACTACTAGTATTGCTTGTGATAATTGGGCTCATGGAACTTATGAACTGGTGGGGCACAAAGTTAAGCATGCGGTTACTTGTAAAATGGGTTTTCATTCTATTCGATGTATAGGTCACTCAGTACCCGCTATACTGGATCCGAAGATTTGGCTGGGTTCTTACAGGCCATGGAAACAAATTGGGCTGACCAGCTTAAACGACATGCTATGCTATCATATACTTTGGGTGGGATAGCCATTGCGCATTGGTGGGTAGTCCATAGGGATAATCTCTTAGAATGGGGAATGATTGGGACCACCTTATCAACCAGGTTTTCAAGAAGTAATGCACCTACAAAAATAAGCCCTTATCATGGTGATCAACTTGCTCAACATCATATCCAACAAAGTGTGAGAGACTCTGGATAGTAGGACAGGAAGCATTTCCACCCTCACTTTGGGTGCATCAATTTTATTCTACTCTACAAGGTTGTGTGCATGTTTGGTATGTATATGCTGAATTACATCGCAACACTAGCAATTGGCAGACTTTGACTACAGGATGATCCAAAATTTTGACTTCTTTTCATCTACACCACCATTGAACATAGCTTTAAGCTTTATCAAGCACTTAACCATGGGAGACAAGTGGGAAAGTAGAAGAACTTATTCAGGAATTATTTGGTGAGATAGAGACAGGGGCACATTTTACGGATGAAGAAGATGATGTCATACTACTTGAGCGCTTCCCTGGAAAAAGATAAGGGGAAGATGGTTTACATAATTGATGAGGAGGAAGTTGAGCACTTGGACATGGATCATTCACATGGGACACGTGAAGTGTTATCCAGTGTGGATGTAGATGTGCATGCATATCACGAACCTATGAAGACAACAAAGGTCAATATAGGCACGGAAGTTGAACCTAAGGAGGTGATAATTGGGGATTACTAGTTAGAACCAGAGGTAGCAAAGATCATAGAGTTACTTCAAGACTATGAGGACTTATTCCCAAGAGGATACCATGAACTTAAAGGCATGCATATATCACTCGAGAGAAATGAAGATAAAGCTCAAGGAAGGTGCACGCCCTGTTAGGAAGCGACCATATCGGATGAATCCCAATTTGCGAGAAGGTAAAAGAGGAGATTGACAAGATGTTGAAATCCGGGATCATTCAACCATTGGATGAATCAGAATGGGTCAGTCCTATGGTAATAAGCATCAAAAAAGGATGGTAGGATTTGGATTTGTGTTGATTATAGAGAGTTGAATGCAGCATGTGTTACAGATCCCTTTCCTACACCATTCATGGAGGAAATATTAGGAGTGGCTGGGTGTGAGATATATTCATTTACAGATGGGTTTTTAGGGTATCATCAGGTTAGGATTTCCCTGGAAGATCAAGAGAAGACCACCTTCACTACTGAATGGGGAAGCTTTTCCTATACTATGATGCCCTTTGGATTGAAGAATGCACCTGTTGTATTTTCAAGGATAGTGGTACAAGCCTTCAAGGATTTTATTCATAACTTTTTACAGGTCTATCTTGATGATTGGACCATTTATGGGCTAATTAAGGACCATTGTGACAATCTGCACTTAATGTTTGAAAGATGTCGATAGTTGAGTATCTCATTGAACATCAAGAAGTGCATCTTTGCTACTCCCTTTGGCACACTTTTAGGACACATTATCTGTAAGGAAGGGTTGTTGGTTGACCCAGCTAAAGTTGCAGTCATCATAGGCTTGAAAGCACTAGCCAGTCAGCGCAAGGTGCGTAGATTTTTGGGTCATACAGGGTATTACAAGAATTTTATAAAAGGGTATGCAAAAGTTTCCACGCCCTTGGAGAAATTCTCAGGGAAAAGGTACATTCTACTGGGGAGTCACAGCAAGCACATGCGTTTGAGATATTGAAGGAGAAACTTACTATCACGCCTATCTTGTGCTTTCCTTCATGGGATAAACCTTTTCATGTTCATGTGGATGCCTCTGGCATAGCCATTGGGGCCGTCTTAGCTCAACCAGAGAAGGTATTATGGATCATCCCATTTTCTTTGCTAGTAGGAAGTTGACCCCTGCAGAATAGAATTATACCACTATAGAGCGCGAGGCCTTGTCCATGATCTATGCCTTACACAAATTTTTTCATTATTTGTTGGCTACACCACTTTTGTTTTATACAAATCACATGGAATTAAAGTATTTGGTGAACAAACCCGTCTTACAGGGGTGCATATACTGCGATGGATACTCTTATTTCAAGAGTTTGACTTTACAGATTGTGGTAAAACCAGGCAAAAGCAATTCGGACCGGATCACTTGTCTAGAATTCAATCAAGAGAAGAGGCACAAACAATAGAAGAGACCATGCCTCGATGCACACATTTGTATAGGTTACAACGTGCACCATCGAATTAGAGGACATTGTTGTCTTTCTCAAGACTGGTATGGCACACCAGAAGGCATGAAAGCTTTAGAGAAGAAACAACTTTCTATTCGCACAACACCATTCATGTTAATCAGTGGTGATTTGTACAAGTTAGGTAGAGACGAGGTGTTATGCCGTTGTGTATTGGAGCATGAACAAAAAGATATAATGGAAGAAGCACATGGTGGTATTGCAGGTGGCCACTATGCAGGTGATGCAACAGTGCACAAGATCCTCCTTATTGGTTTATGGTGGGAAACATTGTACAAGGATTGTAAAGAGTATTGTAAGACCTGTGACCATTTCAATGCCTCATTCAACCAGAAAAAGGGATGAGATGCCTCTATGCCCAATTACAAGTGTAGAACCCTTTGAGAAATGGGCAATTGACTTTGTTGGGCCTATTTCACCAATCACATGTAGGACTGGATCACGCTATATCATCACCTATACAGATTATCTTACCCAATGGGCAAAAGCAGCACCTACAAAGGACTGTATAATGGCTACACAAGAAGTTCTTATGGGAGAATGTTCTTACAAGGTATGGTTATCCTTTAAGTTTAACAAGTGATAGGGGCACACATTTTTAAATGAGACAATACGAATTCTTTTAGATGAGTTTATGGTTGCCCACCATAAAACTACACCCTATCACCCTCAGGAAAATGGGACTGCTGAGGCTTTTAACAAGATTTTGAGCCACACATTGACCAAGATTTGTGATGTTGGAAGGAAAGATTGGGATGATAAAGTATCTGTTGTTCTTTGGGCTTATAGGACAACATACAAAAGATTGAACAAAGCCACACCTTTTCAATTAGTGTTTGGCACGGAAGTTGTTCTTCCTATAGAATTTATGTTACCTTCTTTGTGCATTGTGCATGTGGAGGTCTCACTGATGAGAAAGCCTTGGAAGAACGGATCAAGAAGATGGTTCAACTAGATGAGTGTCGAGCCATCGCATGCTAGAGTCAAAATAGGAGAAAGTGTGCCAAAAGGCATGGCATGATCGCCACATCAGAGATAAGAAACTTGTGGTGGGACAAATGGTACTTTTGTATGACTCCAAGTTTTTGCGCCATCCAAGAAAGCTCAAGGTACATTGGTTGGGGCCATATGTTATCACTCATATACTTGAGTCAGGTGCTTGCCAGTTAGAAACAATTGATGGCACCAGGTTTCCCGGTTACTTTAACGGCGTAGTAGGTTGAAGCCCTACTATAAATAAGTCTTCTTGGTGTTTGTAATAAGGTAGTATTGCCAGATAAATTAGGTTTCCCTTTATGCATTTCCTTAATGTGTTTCTTTCATCGTCACTATGCTTTGTCAATTTTAGCTCTTGTTTGTGTAATAAGCGCGCTTGCGCGCATGAAGCTAACTACAATATGAAGCATGTTGATGCGTAGAGGACTACACATCCTTTTCATGTGGGGTGGATTGTTGGTGACTCTCAGGTATATGCTGTGAAGATGTCATGTTGTGGGTGTTGAGAAAGAAGGTTGCTAAGGGTAACTGACAAAAGATTACTTCTCAAGATAAGAAAGGATGAAGATGGATGAGGGAAAGTATAACACGAGGTAAGTGGCAGGCCATGGTAATTACCAGGAGATGGTGTAGTGATGAGGTACTCGGGTGCTAGAGTGCATCGTTGAAGAGAAGTCTGTGACAGAGGGTAAAAAGGCACTGCTAGAAGGTTATAGCTTTTGGCGCGAAGATATACCGCGTGGAAATGATAAAAATGGGTAATAAATGAGGAGAATTTGGTAGGTGGAGGAGTAATTAATGCAGTGAAAAGTGGAAATCTATATAAGGAGGGGATGTGATTTCATTTTTACCCTTGCGACTATGAGAATTCAACAAAGAACTACACGTGAAGAGATAAGTAAAGAGATTTAAGGTACGAAGCAAGCGAACCAGGTGCGGAAGAGAGATTTGTTTATTAGAAGGGCTTGAATCCCCTAGGAAAAGGGTTTGACGAAGCAGAGTAACAAAATAGAGCTAGGGTGCACAAGTTCATGATTGCAAATTAGGGCACGGTTGGATCAAGTAGGGTTTGAAGCAAACCATGAAAAACTTACAAGCATAAAAATCTAGAAAACAAAACCCTGAAAGAAGAATGGCACCAAAGAAGAAAGCAAAGCACCGGTAAAGGAAAAGAAGAAGGTGGTGGTGGAAGAAGAGGAGGAGATGGCCCCGAAGAGCAATTTTTCCAAAATGTAGTACCCTGAGGAAGTTATTGTGGGGCAGGAATGGAATACCCACATAAGACAGAGTAAGATAAGTGAATATAATCACCAGACCAATGAAAACTAGAAGAAATTAGATGACCTACTCACTTCTCGAATGAACAGGCACACTGAGGATGACATGCCGATATATGATGATGCTAGGGAAAAGCTACTCAAAGGAAATGGTGTCTACCAGCTTTATGAGCTTCCATACTTTGGAAAGTATGCACCCTTGTATAGATGGCTGATGAGCCGAGTCCATGAGGACTTCTTCTACTTTGTAGGATGGAGGGTAAGATTGACACCCATCCTTATTGCCATAGTTACTATGGATTACGGGAAATGGGTGAAGATATTAAGACTAACTTAGCTGACAAAAGTGCCATCTTGGAGACATAGAAAGGTTGGGCTATCAGAAAGGACCGCGTGGAATGGACATTGACAAGCTGAAAAATTGTCCAGTAGTACAGGCAACAACACACTTGGTCACAAAATTGAATGACCAAGAACGTTGGTCCCAAGTTAATTCTATGTGGTTGCATGTGGCCAAGCACATGTCAGAAGGAACCACTTATAACATTGTTGGCTTCATTGCAGAGTAGATAGTAGAGGAAGCACACGAAGGGAATAAGATAAGTTTTGGCTACATCCTACTAAGTTTGGTCTTCATGGAGATTGGGGTACCAGATGGCCCAAAAGAGAACATATGGGAATACCCATGAACCATAAGTCTCCAGTTGAATGATTCAACAAGTATCTTTGCAAGGGGTCAATGACAGAAGAGGTGAAGGAGCGAGTAGAGATGTGGTATGATAGGCTCCACATGGTGTTTTGAGAAGAATGGCGTATACCCAAGGACTTTCCTTCGGTCCTAGGGAAACAGGTACAGTTTGTAGTCTACCAAGCACTTCTATATTGTGTGACTTTCCAATGATAGATGGGTCGTGGAGCCCCTAGTGCAAACTACCATACGCATTTCCCGCACAATACTTCCAAGTCTGCAGTTCATCGGTTCACCAACACATGGAGGTTGGTGTTTAATGCAGACAAGGTGGACTGTGAATATCACACCTACAGGAAGACATATGGATATCTAGGGAGGAATGCATACAATGAGAATAACATCTTAGAGATCTTGAGCATTAAGCCAAAAACACTGGCCATTGCGGATATCGGGGCCATGCTAATATACCTCCAACTGAAGCCCAAAATGGAGAATAACAAGTATGTGGAGAACGAATTCACGCTTCCAGGGCCACCGAAGGGAAAGCATACTATGGAGAACATTCCAACACCTAGGCCCTCTGCACCAAGCAAGATGATGAGGAAGAGGATGAAGAACACAAAGATAGTGGTGGCCTGGTGCAAAGGAGGAAGCAGCCATCTGGCCAGGAGGAGGAGCATGTGACAACTCCCCAAGGAGAAGGAGTTACGGGGAGGAGCAGGGCACACAAAGATTTAAGAAGGTGTTTAAGTGCACAAGGGCATAAGGAGGAACCCCAGTGAAGGAGCTAGAGGAGAAGAAATGAAGAAAACTCAGGCTGAGTGAGGAGACAGAAGAATCTGAGGAGAAGGCACCTTCATCTCCAGCTGAAGAAGAGCCTCAACACAAGGAGGAGAGAATGGAAGGAGAAGAAGGGGATCAATCAGAGGCTACACATGAAAAGGTGGGGATAAAGCTAGTATTCCTAACCTTGATGTAGCCATTCCCAGAGGACCCCAATCCCATCAAACAGGGGAGGATGCCAAGGCACATACCATGGGGTATGAAGAAGACCCAAATCTGATTATTCACACTTGGTTTTAGAGCACCATCAAGCAAAAGGATTTATTCAGATGGGTGCTCATGGATGAGGACAAGGTGACTCTGCGCACAAGGAAGTAGCTTTCATGGTCAATGCACACCCATATGGACGAGCCCGATTTTGATATCGGTGAAGAATCATGTGTGTCGAGACGATTGAAGAAGGCCCCTGAAATGTGCCACATGATGATTAAGCCAACAATGATGACAGATGAGCAGGTGAGCAATGCTCTGGTAAAGGTATCCTCCGAAGTAGCAAGAAGAAACATAGATAAATCTACTACCATCAAGGTGCTGACAGAGAAATTGAAAGCCAGGATGTGGAGATAGCACGCCTTGTATAGGAAAAGGATTTGATTAAGAGGAAATATGACACTTTTGTTAATATGGCAGAGGAAATTGGGGATGATGTCCTCAAAGTACGCCCGCATTTGGAATCCCAAGTGCCAAAATAATTTCCTTCTGCAATGCATTATGTGAAAATAATGATAACATTTGTGTTGGAGGATGAAAAGGTGCATGTATCCTCACATCCCAAGGACTCTGGGAAAAGGTAGAAAAAGCACAGGTTGTAGTAGCAAGGAAGATTGCTACTTATGAAGGCCTACTATAAGCCACTCATGACAAACTAAAGAAAGCTAATCATGTGCTAACAATATGCACAGCCCCAAATGCGCTGATCACAGTGAAAACATTGGAGGAGGAAAATGAGGTCCATAAGGCTATGAAGGATGCTACCCTTGGCCACACTAAACGGTTGGTTCTGGTGAAGCAAAATCACGAGGCACTACTAGCTGCATAGGCACCACATAAGGAGAGGTTAGAGGAGCTTGGAAAGCTCATTGCTCAAGAAGATGGATGTACTTGGAAGGGGTGCAAACCTCTATGTCAAGCGTAATGCTTGTGATACAAAATGAGCAAGGGAAACTCACTATGGAAGAGCTGCAGTCTATCATTGCAGACATGGTGCCTGAGGTGGCAGGAGTGGCGTTGATGGCGTGGGAGAACCTAGAAGCCGATATCAAAGAAGAATATCCAGAGTTGCTGCTTCAGGATGAAATGGAGGGGCCTGAGGCTTAAACAGTTTTGTTAGTTATGTGTATACCTTATTCAAAATTCTTTATTTAACCATTCTTTATTTATCCATTCTTTGTGTAAGTTTTGGACATCACCATTTTTGGGGTGACAATGAGATTAGTGTGGGGTAATGTTGATCAGAGAAAACACTTAGCTGAACTTGCACATGATTCTACATGGAAGAATGGCACAGGAGCAAAGACACGAAGGTATAGGAAGGTGTCACGCGGAGGTGTAAAGTCAAACTTTTAGAACTTAGCTGATTTTGGAGATCAAGTCTATTCTTAGAGATTGGCAATGGAGCACACAAAGTGATGCCGAGACTTGCACGCCACTCTTTGTGGAGATTTTTGAAGAACATGTCAACTCACTCTTGCATGGGCATGAGCTAAGAATAGATCCACCACTTTAGTTAACTGTCAGTAATCTATATATAGCATACTTGCATGTATGGCTATAGTTGTAAAAGGCATGTGGTTGTTATTAGCATGCGACCTATTTCTAGTAGAGTTAAGTGGTGAAGGGCTAGTTCCCCCACCCTATATATATGTAATGAATTACTTAGTAGAGAGAGACACATGCTTTTAAGAAAGAGAGATACATGAGTATATGAGACTGGATAATTGTAACAGATCCATGCACGCATGTCTGGTATTGTATGAAGCTTTTGTACTATTAGTGTGATGAATATATAAAGAATATTGGCTGAATAATAGTGTCTGATGTGTTTTGTCAATGTATATTGTTGTTATCATGATGATTTACATTTAAGCGCTTACAGATCTAGCTCAGTATAATGATGAATAGATGGATTAGCTACTAAAGATATATGTGTACTACTTTATCATGCCACCATTCTACTACAACAACTCTTAAGAGGGACCTGGTACCTTTGTGTGCTTTGGGTGAGCGCTCAACCTAGGCTGAGTGATGTTCCAGTGCGACTAGGTGTTAACTAAGAATTCTAGGTTGCATCAGCGGTAGTGGTGATTCTATTTCAATCTGGTAAGAGCTTGACCATCGTCAAAGTAGAAGTGGTTATTTATGGGCTTTTATATTTTGTTAGGATTGGATTGCCTCTTTGGTTGGCTATAAATGTTACTGGAAAAGTTGTTGTTTTGATAGTGACTTTTCATCAATGGCATGTTAAATTATATCTTGGGATGCTGGTTTCATCATAGAAAGTTTTGACTCATGGAATGTATGCATCTTGGTAATTATGGATAGATTTAAGCCTTTTAGGTAGTGTGTTTATTTAAGTGTACTTGTTTTACTCTCTTGACTTATAAATAAGTTTACCCTTACCTTAAAATTTCCTTTACTATGAATAACATTCTATGACCTATTAATATTTGGGTTATTTGGAAACACTTATGGATGCTTTGGGTCTTTTGGACCTTTCTCTTAGAGATGTTAGTTTGGTAGATCTTAATAGTTAATCTCGATGGTGCTTATATTGTACTTCCTCTTTTAAAAATTGTAACTCTTGGTTGTTAAGTTCATGATTTGGTAAATTATTTGGTTACCCATTGCATTGGATGCCTTTTAGTGTGGATGTGGTTCCTTGGAGTATAGTTGCATTGTCATCTGGTTGCTTGGCTGGTGTTATCTTGTGGGGACATGAGTATTGATTGGAAAACCTTCTTTGGTTATTAGGAGAGTAAAATGTTACCATCCTAAACCACAAAAAAAGAGATTTGTTAAACCTCTTTAATGAGCCTTTCTTGAAAATTTCTTATGAAACTTGTGGAGACCCACTAAGAATGTTTAATGATGCTTGAAATTATTTGGTGAATTTTTGAAATCTTGGTGTGATTCATGTTGGTTCATTGTTTCCTAGTTCTTACAGAAAAATTAATAATGTGTTTTCTATGTTGAATGTCTCTTGATCCTTTAGAATTAAAAATGTGGTGTGTTGATTTACATCTCCTTCCCATAAAATTAATTATGTGGTATGATTGAACCTTCCTTCTCATAAAAATTTGATTGATAAGACGACTCAACCAAAACACCATAAAACTATAGTTAAATAGATTTGACCTTAGAACTTAACAAATAAATTACAGCATAGAAAAGGGAAGTGATCCTTGTTATACTCTTGGTAGATGAAAGAAGAAATTAAAAAAACCATGTAGAATAATAGAAAGGAAGTCTTGTCCATCCACCTTCTTTGCAATTAAACTAGATGTTGTCTACCTATACGAGAATGGTGCTACATCGTGCCCACCTTAGTGGTTCTCTTTATAACATAAATCGACAATGTCATAAGAGAAAGAAATTTGTAACTAAGGAAGCATGAAAGGAATGTTCTTATCAAGAAAAGCTATAACTTTTGACTTAATAAGTTGATTTATAAAATGGGTAAAATTTATGTGTATTGAGTGCAATATATAGTTGAACTCGTAGTTCTGTCACCTACCTAAAATTGTGAAACACCCGGTGGATAGTAATGTGTTCTAGTTGCTTATTACTTCTTGTCCATGGATGTATGTGCCTTCTTGTGGGAGTTTTGGGTCGTCACACCCTTATCGTCCCGTAGCTTGATGGATGTGAGTTGTGGTCCTTTTTGGATTGAGACTTATCTATTTTTGAGAAGCAACCACCGTGCGTGTTGTCTTGTCCTTGGAGACCTAAGTTATTGTAATTTTAAGGCAACATATGTTAAGGATATAAAATAACTTTGGGAAGTCTTCTTTTCTTCATATTTTCTTGGGTCACCTTGTTGTTGAATCCCTTCTTCCCATTAGGATGGAAAGTGCAAGATGATGTTATTCACCCTTGGATTTGATTGGACCCCGTGTTACTTGCTCTTCTCCCTAGCAACCTTGAGTGGTCCTTGGTGTTTCTTGTGCTCTCTTTATGGTTATTCGAGCTTGAGTAGGAAATAAGATAAATAATCCCCATTGTGCTTTAATGTATGGTGCTTGAATTGATATGTTAGTTCTAGGGAGATATATATATATATATATTTCTTTTTCTATATGGTTGACTTCTTTAGATTTGGTTGGTATGGTGTGTTCGATTCTTAAAACAAAAGTGTAAAAATCAGACTATAGGAAAACCTTGTGGTCTTGACTTCACTTGCATTACCATGAAAAGTTAATTGTGCCCTCTCGAGTTATAGAAATGATTTCCTTGATTAGTTTCCTTGATGGTAAATGTTTTTGATTTAGGTGTCCTTGTTGATCCACCTCATCCTTTGTGATCCTCAAATTGTGGACCTTGAGTAGACTTTTTCCTCGTGTAATCTTGGCCATGGTTGATTTTGCTAGCCTTGTCTAAACAAAAACTATGAAAGCATAATTTAACCCTAGTGGAAACCTCAATTTTGGTTAATGTGGTATGTGTATCAGTGGGAAACTGTGTGGTCATCTCAAGTTATGGAAATTTTCCCTATAATTCCCTTACTTGGTGGTTACTCTTGATGATATTTTGGAACTCTTCTTGTTATATTGTTATGTGTTGTATCTTGTTTGATAGCGTAAAGTTACTCCTTAGATTCTTATGTTCGTAGCCTTACATGCTAAAATTTTAGAACTCATCCCTTGCAATATCCCTTCTTCTTGCTGAATTATATTGGACCAAACTAGAGTTCTATAGACCCACACTTGTTAAAGAAAACAATCCCATAATGGGAGTGACCCTTTTTTTGTTACAGTTATTCCTATCTCTCTTTCCTGTGACTTCCAGGAGGAAGTCAAGTATAAGGGGAGGGGGATGTAGTGCCCACTTCTCTTTGGTACCTTTTATTACTAATCATGGTACTATAGACTATATGATAGACATTTTAATAGTTTTGATTTAGTATGGTGTTAGATGTCAGATCCTGGATTATTGTTGAATCTAATTATATATAATTCGTGGTGATTATTAGAGACACTCACATGTGATGATGATAGACTATTGACATGGATGTTTAATGGAAGTTATTTGGACATGTGATTTTGGAGATTATGAGTAAACCTAGAAAAGGAAAAATTATTTGATGATGATATAGTTGTTGATATGAATTGTAAATAATTTTGTTGATTTCCTTTATGATTATTGTGATTCATATGTATAGAAGATTTTGTGATTTTATTATATATTCATTTTGGACGTTCTGATATGGCCAAGAGGCCAAATGAGGTATTTGTGTTTTGCAGGTTTAAAATATCACAACAAACATTAAGGGATTGGAGACTAACCAAAGTGGAATTCTAGGAGAATTTGACAAGGTCACCATGGCAACTTGTTTTATATTGTGTGTTGTAATTTTCACATGATTCCCATGGGCTAATATTTACATGTGACCATGGGTTTGTGTATTTTATTAATGTGTTTCTTTTATTTATTGTTGTATGTATTTTATTTGTAATGTGTTCTCTTCTTTTAATAAATTAATTGTGATAGATTAATGTGGAAATCATATGATTAAAATTTAAATAAATCAAATGGGGATATGGGAAAATAATAATGGAAGTTGTTGGTTTGTGTAAGAGTATGTTTAAGTCTGTTTTGGAGTATGAAACACTCCACCTCCATGAAAAAATTGAATTTGTCCTTGGGAGCTGTTTTTGGATGCTTGTGGGACAAGTAAAACTTGTCACATACCTCTAAATTTAATATACCAACAATACTTATAGATGGAGATGTGATTTGTGAATTTTAAATGCATTTTATTCCTCATGTTGCTTGTTTTGGATTGTACTCTCTTGCATTTCATTTATTTTGTTGTCCCTTGAGGTGTGGGCTCTTTTGAGTGTGCAAGTAACTTGTCATTTTTCACCCACCTCTTTATTGAGCCTTGGAGTTTGGATTTTGTCTTTTGTGTTGATTTGAGGATGTGTGATGTGGCATCCTACATGGATCCACATCATCCTCTTTTTCCCCTTCTATATATTTCAAACTCTCTTCTTGTTTTGGGGTTGTTGAACCTTTTTGCATTCTTCCTTGGGGGCGCATTTTCTTGTAGGAGCTCTGGTTTTTGAAGAAAGTTTTGGAGATAACTTTACATGCTTGGGAGCTTTCTGTTTTGGGTTGTGTTTTGAATTTGAAGCTTTCTGTTTGGAGACCAAATAACCATGGAAAGGTATAAATTTAACTCTCTTCTATTTCTGTTATTTTTTTGTTGTGTTGTGCGGAATATGCATGCTTTGTTTTATTTGTTGCTTGGTTGGGTAGAATGCCTTAGGGAAGGTGTAGGAGAAGGCTATGGGGAATTCTTGTGGGGTGCATAAGGCAATACCATTGGCATAAGAATTTTTGGAGGGGGTTTGGGTTTGGGATTCACCATGGAAAGGAGATAGCTTGTATTTCTTACTTTGTGGGGGCATAAGGAAATATGTGGGGGCATAAGGAGGGATTTTGTGGGGGGCATAAGGAAATGTGTGTGATGAATTACTTGGTAGTCTATATTTGGTGGATGCCCAATTCCCAATTGGGAGGCATAAGTAGCTTCCCCCATAGGCCTTGCTCCTTTGGCTTGCAAGATCAAGCCTGAGTTTTGCTTTGATGTGTTTCTAAATGCAGTTGTGAACTGTTGTTTGTTTTTTGTTGCATTGTGTTTCAAAAATAAATGTTTATGTGAAAGAATGTTGTGTTGTGGAATCCATTTGTTGTCATGGTTTAATTACACCTTTGATTGTACATTGGTTGGGGCTTGGGGGCCAATGATGAAGGAAGGCTTCTCCTTTCATTAGATGTCTTGGTTGGGTGGAGAGTGTTTCCTTTCCCCCTCTTTTGTTGTGATCAACTTGGAGAAAAGAGAAAATGAGCATGCTAATATTCTAGAGAAAAAGAAAACATAGTTTGATAGTCCCTTGTGGAAACCCATCCATTTGTAATATTTTCCCACATGATGTGGATGAAATTGCAGTAGTTATGTTATGAAGAAATGATGTTGTGAATGATTATGAAGTTCTATATTTGAAATATGAAAGACACTTGTGTTTTGTCCTACTTATTGGAAAGAAATAAAAATTCTGTTAATTGCATTCAAGGAATGAAAGAATGTAAAGATCTATCTCTTTTGAATTAATAAGGAATTATAAGACCTTCCCTCATTTGCATTGTTGTGTGGAATTGGAATATCAAATTGTGATCAAAATCCTTGTTTTGGGAAAAGGAGAAACACGTGAGATGTAATTCTATTAAATTGCCTATTTTAAATATATGAATTTGGGAAAGAAAGAAACTATATTCTTGTTTTAATGATTTCTTGAAGAAGGAAAAACACTTAAGTCTACCATGGATTGAATTCAATGTTCTCTATATGGCAAAAGAGATAATTAAATCTCGGTTGAAAGGAAAAAATGTATATGGGAATAATACAAGATTATGTCTCCCTTAGAAATGTATAAAATTAAATTCAATATTGCATTTGATTTAGAATAGTTTGTAAATGTATTAGATAGAAAAATAAATGAACTTCCATACTTGGAAGAAGAAATGGAAATTAAATTCTCAAGAAATTGATCTCTTCCCTAAATTTAAAACTAGCAATAATTCAATTAAAAATGCACATTTAGGCCTGCATAATATAAATAACTTGGGCTATATTATTAAGAAACTAAAAATTTTCAAGGAAACATTTAAAACATTGCAAAATCGACTAAACCTTTCACAATCAATTTACGGTCTTTTTCCACAATTGATGGAAAAATGTGAATTGAAATCAAACAAGTGAAATTACCTCCTAAAACACTTTAAATCCTTCCTAGATTGATCCTCCATGTTTGTTTGGTATGTTGAGTAAAGGAGGTAAACAAATTGAACAAAAATGATAAGTTAAAAATTACCAATTGACTATTTAAAAACCGCAGATCATTTTTGTAAAATTGACCCTTTAAAACTTACCAAAAATTAAAAAATTTATTTCCTGTGGAAAGAGGGCATTGAGAGATTTCCAAAAAGTCCTTGTTTTCCCAAAACGGAGCTTCCTAGAAAAATTTATGACACTTTGAAGTTTTGGACCTTGGCGGGAAAATTTGGGAAAATTTTCCCTAGCGAGCTCGCGGCCTAAAAAGTTCCCATTTTAAAATCCTTAGGAAAAAATTTGAAAATTTGGCTCGAGGAAATTTTCACCCTTTCCTTCACCGGCCCATAGCCAATCAGAGGCCGCCACGTTTCCTCACGGGGCAAAGTGGCGGAGGTGCGGCGCTTTTTCTTCCTTTACACTTTTTGGAAATTTTGGAAAAATTTCACCTTCCTCCCCGCCTGCCCACAACCAACCATAGTGTTCCACATGGCACCTTGGGGCATCAACAAAGGAGCGAGAATTTCTTCACTTTGGGAAGTTTTTACTTTTGGAAAATTTGCGAGAAAAGTTCCACATCCCCACACCCCCACCTTCACCATGGGGAATCCCTTCCACGGGCGCATGGACCCGTGTGACCATCTTTCCTCTCTTTCCCTCCCTTCGTAAAATTTGTCCAATGAACCCCGCCGCTCCGCCCTTTCTTCTCTTCTTCACCACTTTGGCCCGTTGGGTGACACGTGTCTTCCGGGGACCCACGGAGGCATGGGACAAACTTTAACTTTGCTCTTGCGCGAGATGAAAAAAATTCTAAAGCCGCTCCACAACCCGCCAACCTACCAAGGGGTTCTTCCTCTCCTCTTGCCATGTGTTCCCCTTGGGGAGAATTTGACCTAAAACTTCACCCGCTCATATCTTGAGTTCTGTAAGGAGTTAGAAGGACTTATTTATATCACCGGAAAGGTGAGAAATTTTCCTATCCAATGGAAATGGTTTAGAGAAATTTTGGAAGAATTAAGTATGACAAAAATATAGTTGAAGCTCAGAGCCTATTAGAGAGTGGGTATGGGAGTAAAATTTCTCCCTGAACCTAACTAAAACTTCTAACCCTAAAATTTGAACCATGTGACCTTGAAAATTGTTAATAAATGGAAAGCATGTCCTTATGCAATTGAATTATTCTAGAACCTGTCAGTGTCAACTGTTACATTGCAACTTGGTGGTAGACACTCTCAAACATGTTCTGGGAGTGGGTAAGTGAGACCTTGTTCTTTTGACTTTAATTATGTATTCTTTTCCTCACTGCAATTAAACCCTGCTCTTGTCTTGATCTTGTGGAATTAAATACCTTGGGTATTTAATTGTTTTGGGTCCCTTAACCCTAATATTTCTAATTAGGACATATTTAGCTAAAATGTTGATGTAATCTGTAATTAAATTAATCCCTAGGGAGATTTGAGCTAGGGTGGACTTTTTGCACTTGTTGCTCTATAATGTGAAATTAGTAATTATTATAATGGGAAAAATTATCAGTTGAATTTAATTGTCTTCAAGACTTTGGTCGTTAACTCCTAATCAAAAAAAAATTATTCCATAATTTTCTAACTAAACCTAGGTTGTTCATGGTTCTCAAGTGGGTTGTTTTAACCGGGCATCACAACCTATATTTCTTCATTTTCCTTCTTTGTTGCTAGCTGATCCGATGAAGTAGAGTCATTTTGTATCCCTATGGATCAAGGAAGAGAAATTTGTAGACAAGCCATGAAGAAGGTAACAGCTTCTCAAAGAACAAGAGGATATTTCTAACCTAGAGGAGGCTTCTCACCAAGAGGGTGTTTATTATTTAGAGGAAGAAGACATTTCCAGAGAGAAAGAGGTAGATTTTTGGGGTAATTGTTTTAAGTGTAACAAATATGAAGGTTATAGGTATTATGAGTGTCCTAAAAATCCTTTATCTAGCCATGAAAGAGGTGCTCATGTGGTTCAGTGGTGAAGAAGAAATATTAGCGAGAATCGAGGTCCAAGAAGACCTACCAGAAGTGGGTGAATCACTCATGATGAAGAGGATTTTCTCAAGTCTAACAAAGAAGTCACAGAGCCACCAAAAAGGAATATTTTTTTAGAACAAATTGCAAAATCAAAGGAAAGTGCTACAAGATAATCATATATAGTGGGAGCACAGATAATCTTGTTTCAACAGAGATGGTGGAAAAGCTTGGATTAAACAAGGTAAATCATCCTACTCCTTATAAAGTTTCTTGGCTACAAAAAGGACATCAACTTTTGGTCAATGAACAGTTTCAGGTAGAATTTCAAATAGGAACATACAAGGACTAGATAATTTGTGATGTTATGCCCATGGATGCATGTCACATTCTTCTTAGAAGACCCTGGCAATATGACAAGAAAGCAATGCATGATGGAAGGAACAACACATACACCTTTGATAAGGATGGTAAGAAGCATGTTTTGAAACCTTTACAAGAGGATAAATTTGTTGTTGAATCTAGTTCTATAGTGTTGATGTTGACTGGTAAGGAGTTTCTACATCAAATGAAGCAAGAAGAGGTAAATTTTGCTTTGGTAGGCAAGCCTAAAAGTGTAGTTACCAATACTAAGCTTGTTGATTTACCTCAGGAAGTACAAGATGTGCTAAGTGAATATCTTGTTATTGTATCGATGATTTACCAAATGAAGTTCCTCCATTTAGAAGTATCATTCATCACATAGACTTAATTTTAGGGGCTAATCTTCCTAATAACGTTCTTTACAGGATGACTCCTAGGGAGAATGAGGAAGTCAAGAAACATGTGCAAGAGCTATTGGAGAAAAGATTGATAATAGAAAGCTTGATTCCATGTGTAGTGCCTACAGTATTAAGTCCGAAGAGAGATGGATAATGGAGAATGTGCATAGACTCAAGAGCTATCAACAAAATCACTATCAGTTATAGGATTCCATTACCTAGGATAGATCATTTATTGGATTTCTTGAGCGGGGATATATATTTCTCTAAGATATACTTGAAACATGGATACCATCGGGTTAGAGTCGAGAGAAGGAGATGAGTGGAAAACAATCTTCAAGAACAATGATGGACTCTATGAATGGTTGGTCATGCCATTTGGGCTAACCAATACACCTAGTACTTTTATGAGGCTAATGAATAAAGTTCTCAAATATTTCATATGTAAGTTTTTAATAGTCTATCTAGATGATATCTTGGTGTACAATAAGTCAAAAGAGGAGCATCCTAATCATCTAAGATTGGTTTTAGATAAATTGCATAATGACAAGTTACTAATCAATTTGAATAAGTGCACCTTCATGAAAACAGAGATAATCTACCTAGAATTTTTCATTTCTCAAGAAGGGATAAAGATGGATAAAGAGAAAATCAAGGGTATAATTGAATGGCCTCCTCTTGGGAGTTTATTTGAAATAAGGAGTTTTCATGGATTAGCTAGTTTTTACAGAAAGTTTATAAGAAATTTCAGCGGTATATGTGCTCCAATAGTGGATACTATTAGAGGTAATAAGAAAATATTTCAATGGTCGAGGCGGTTGATAGAAGTTTCCAGTTAGTTAAGAGAAAAATTATAGAGGATCCGATCTTAGCCTTTCTTTATTTTTCTAATTTGTTTCAAGTTGAATGTGATGCCAATGGAAATGCTATAGGGGTTGTTTTGAGTCAAGAAAACAAACCAATTGCTTATTTCAGTGAAAATTTGAATGATGCCAAGAAAAAATATTCAACTTATGATCAAGAATTTTATGCTATTGTGCAAACTTTGAAGAAATGGAGGCATTATCTTATGCCTAAAGAATTTGTTTTGTTCATAGATAATCATGCTTTGCAATTCATTAGTAGTCAACCTAAGCTTAATCAGATGTATGTTAAGTTTTTTGAATTCTTGCAAAGTTTTACTTTTGTTATTAAACATAAAAGTGGACAAAATAACAAGGTTTCTAATGCGTTAAGTATGAGAAATTTGATTATGCAGAATCGCATATCGTATCCTTGGATTTGAATATTTGAAGGAGATGTATAAGTCTGATGTTGATTTTCAAGGAGCATATGAAGCATGCATGAATCCAATCAACATTGATAGAATTCCATGGATGGACTATATGATTCAAGAAGGTCTATTGTTCAAAGGAAGTCAGTTGTGCATACCAAGGGGTTCTATGAGAGAAAACTTGGTGAAGGAGAAGCATGGAGGTAGTCTAAGCAGGACACTTTGGCTGAACAAAACATTATCAAAGCTTAGTGCACATGATAATTGGCTAGGTGTGTATGATAATGTAAGAAAATATGTTGAGAAATGTAAGATATGTCAGCATGTTAAGTGCATCACTCATAATGTAGGTTTGTATCAGCCCTTACCAATTCCTAGGAGGTCATGAGATTCAAGAAGTATGGACTTTGTTCTTGGGTTTTCTAGAACACAAAAATGGCATGACTTCATATTTATATTGGTTTATATATTTTCCAAAATGGCCCATTTCATTCTTTGCACAAAGACTAGTGATACTACTAATATTGCAAAAAAATTCAAAAAAATGTCAGGTTGCATGGATTTCCCGTAAGGACATTTCTAGAGAAAATTTTGGAAGACATTGGGCACAAATTTAAGTTTCAGTTCAAAGTATATCATCCTCAAACAGATGTCCAGATGAACTAGTGAACAGAATCTTGGGAAACATTCGAGATGTTTAGTGAGTATGCATCCTAAACAAAGGGATCTAGTGTTTGCTCAAGTTGATTCGCATATAATGATTCTCCTAATAGGAGTATAGGTTTGAGATATTTTAAAAAAATTATGGCATGCATTCTAGAGGTGTTTTTAAACTAATAAATTTAGTCAATTTAGAAACTAGAAATGTTGATGGTGAATATTTTGCAAGTGTCATGTTGGAATTACATGAACAAGTGAAAAGAACACTGGAAGAAAGTACCATGAAGTAAAAGAAGATAGTTGATTAGAAAATAAGAGAAGTTGATTTCAATATGGGAGACTTAGTGCTTGCTCATCTCAGAAAAAAATATTTCCAAGAGGTGAGTACAACAAGTTAAAGCTTAAGAAGATTGGGCCTTTCGGGATCCCGAGAAATTTTTCAAGCAATGCATATGAAATAAAACTTCTAGAGGGTGTTGAAATTTCCCCTCCTCAATGTAGCTTATTTCTATCCATATAAAGGAGAAGAACCAGTTGTACATGATGCTTAAGTGAATGAATAATAACTTATTGCATGGGAAAAACAATTACAAAAAGGTACTCCTAAACAACTGAAATCCATTCTTGATAAGAAGGTGATAAAGAAAACCAGAGGCAAGGAATAATTTAAGTATTTAATCAAGTGGATGGATGGGCCTAGAGAATATGCCACATGGTTGAGTGAGAATGAAATTTTGAATGTGGGAAGCAAGCTAGAAGACTTAGTAAATATGATTGCATAAGAAGGACTCTTTTTGTAGGTGGTAAGTATGATGCGGGAGAATCAATGGTTCAAAGTTTCCAAGAGTCCTTCCATGTCTTGAAATGCAAAATTTGAGTTTGAATAGCATAATTAGTTGAGGTTATTTTTTAATTCCTAGAAGGTAAAAAATAAGGTTTTCTTTACATGTTGGGTGTTGTTATAAATTTGCTCATATGAGACATAATAAGTCACTTCATGTAAAAATTGGAAGTGAGTTGGATTGTTGTACAGAATTAAATTATCAGTAACTCCTTGATTAAGTTTAGGGATGTTTTTGTGTTTATACTCCAAGTTTAGAGTATGGTTACCTAAAATTAGGGAGTTTGGTTCAATTGTAGTGGAAGCTAAATATGGCTTTATTTTTTAGATTGTTTTGGTAGGAACAATTTTGATGTGTGTGTAATGCAAGTAATTAAATGATAGGATTTGAGATTCAAAAATAAGTTCATGAAACGAAATTAAAGGAAAAAAATGGAAAATAAAAGGAGACACGGCACTTTGTGATAGGGACACTATTAGTTATCTCGCTGCATTGAATTATGACTCCTCAAGGCATTCTTGTACACAAATTATATGTTTTTTTAGTAGATTTGAAATCAATAAATCAAGTTTTATGAATAGACATTAGGATTGTTTTTTGAGTGGATCAAATTGTAAGTGATGATAGATATGAATGATTAAAATCAGTATAGTTGTTATAATTTACTACAAATAGAGAATGGTGCAAATTGGGTCATAGGGAATAATTCAGAGGTTCTCATATGAATTCAAAGAGTAGATGAGTGCTATCACAGTCATATTGACCTCCAAAGTGTGAAAATTAGAACAAAAGACATAAAATGTGCGAAAAATCGGCTATCTTTAACTACTATTTTGACACAATTGTGAAAGTTTGCAGTTAGGGCATAAAATCGAATTTCCCACTATAGACACCTAAATTCTACTTTTGCAATCTTATTGCCAAATACACACAAATCAATCTCATTCTTGACAAATCCGTTATAATTACTAGTTTTCACTAATTAACTAACGTTCCTTACCAAATTATCCAATTAACACTATGATGTTGATTGCATAACCCCTTTCACATTTAGGATGAAAACTTTTCAATGAATCGTAAGCCAAAACCTCTTTAAAATAGACAATTAGCGATTGTAAGCTAATTAAGCCTATTTTCCCCTTGATTTGGTCAATATGCCCTAATATTGACTCAAACCCCTCTTCCAACCACTCAAAATCACCCCATTCACCTCCACAATGTCTCAACAAGCTTCAAAAGCTTATCCTAGCCTCTTAGTTGACCCTAAGCAATTTATTAAGATTAGTAGATGAATATTTAAAATGACTTAACTAGTCATTTGGAGAGGTCATTTCACTATTATTTGGAGTAGCAACCGTAACCATTTGATTTCCCTTTTAGGTCTATTTAGTCCCATGTTAGGTAATTAAATAATATTAGTAGGCATGTTTAGTTATATTTTGCATTGTTTTCATACTAGTTAAGCATTCTTTTTAGCTTCTATCATAATGTTACATTCCTAAAATTAGAACCTTGACTAGAGGTGGAAATAGTGTTAGCCTTCCTTAGTCATACAATTTTCTTTGTAAATTTTAGGGTGCTTTCATTTGGCACGCTTGGTGGGACAATACCCCATTGTATTCAATTTTTTAGCTTTTTAACTTAGTTTAAGGTAAAGTTTTACATTTAAAGTTTTTAAGATTAGTTTCAAGTTTCCTAGATTAAATTCAAGTTTTCTAGTTTAATTTCAAGCTTTCTAGAGTATTTTAAATCTTTTTATATTAGCTTTTCAATATTTGTACATTAATTTCAAAGTTTTAGAGCAATTTTAAAAGTTTTAGATCATTTTTTTCAACCTAGGTAGTTGTTTCAACTAGATTAGTGGTAGAAGTTGTGTTTTCATGTTCATTGTAGGATATAGTGAGGAGAATCCTTGTCAAAATTGACCCAAAATCCCAAAGAATGGACCTTTTTTCAAGAAATCTACTCAAAAATTTGAATTTTTGACCACATACAAGAAAAAGGTATATGTGCATGATTGTGAGCACATGTGCATCCAAAGGAGCACCTATGCATTCGAGAGAGATGTATTTACATCCAAAAGAGTACCTATGTATGACTATGAGTGCCCTCAGTAGCACTTGCATTTTCCTATTCTGAGTGAAAAATGGGTCTCGCATGCAGAAATGCACATGTGCCTCACTAGAAGTGCCCATTCGGTACTCATTATGAAAAAGTGACAGAGGGAGGCCTATGTGTCACCTGACTTTGGAGTGCCTATGCATGACTATGAATTCTGTGCATGAATGTGAGTGCTTGTCTATCTGAGGGGTGCCCATGCATCAAGGTAAAATTTTCACAAATTTCAAAATTTCAATTTTGGTGTTTTTAGGATTGTAGTCATTTCTTAAGGGTTTTTAGTTGTTGTTTTTGTCAATTTATTGATTTTAGAGAAATGTTCTTAACAAAATTCACTTAGGGTTTGATAAGTAATCTTTGTTAAAATTGACTTAGGTTTTGATAAGTGATTTTTCATGCTTTATTTGAGTTTGGAATAGGGTGTGTATGCTCTTCCCTTGCACTTAGTGTGATATTGGGAATCAAAACACTTCTAAACCACTTTTTACTATTTTAGAGTAAGTAAGAAAAATCATCATCATTGATATGCTTGATCTTTTAGTTAATATCTTTTTCACTTGATAAGTAATCAAGGCTAAAATTTGTGTATGCTCTTCCCTTGCACCTAGTGTGATCTTGGGAACCAAAAGAAATTTTAGTCTTTCATTAAGAAGCACCGAGATTAATTAGGAATAAACCTTTGTAAATTTTTATGATAGTTAGTAGATTTACAAGATTTTCATTTCTATTTAGTTGGATTATTTGTTGTGTATGCTCTTCCATTGCACCTAGCGTAATCTTGAGAAACCAAAATAGCACTTAATTCACTTTTTATGATATTGTGAACCTTTTAAACTACTAATCATTTGTGTGAAGGACATAAAAATCTTTTCAAAGAAAGAAGGTCTCTCTTCAAACCAAAATGTAACATTCACGTGTGTTATAGGTTGTCATTGGTGATCTAAACCAAATTTCTTAATCCAAAAGATTAAAAATACACCAACACACCATTAGAAAACATTATATTACAAGTTTTGGTTAAGAGCTATGGCTCGTCGCTTAACTAGGACATAACCCTTTGGCATAATCCTTAAGATACAATAATGGGGGTGGTCCTAGAATGCTAAAGTAGTTCACACAAGAGAGGAGCTTTGTGAATGAAACAATAAAGTGCTCCACACTACCGACTTGATTAGTACACCTTGGTGAGATTAAAATCAAAGATATTTGTATTGCGACCCTAGTGAAAGTATAATTGAATGGACTTTGGTGCTCATTATACTTTTGAAGGGGGTAAAGTAAAGATGAGATAATCCTTAGGAAACCTTGGTAGATTGATCTCGCCATAGATATCTTGTGATACCTAGAGAGAGAACTACCTAGGAATCTTTTCATCTTGGAGCGATTGTTTTTGTCTTAGTTGTTATACTTGAGAGATCTCACAAATTTACAACTTTTTATATTCAAAATCTTTTTGTTCGAACAAGAGAAAGAATCTCTTAAAGTTGAAACTACGTGATTTTCATCACGAAATCTACTAAGTGTCATTTTTTCCTAGTTTTTCACTTGTCTTAGGACAAGGTGTAACTCTACCAAAATAACACCAAGTTTATTTCAACACCACTTGGTCTACACCCTTGTTTTCTTGTTTCTCATTTTTGGACAAAAGGAAACAACATATACCAGATACCACTAGATATCACATGTCCACCACTTTTGTGTTTTTCTTGCGCGACTAGGTTTCAATGCCAGACCGCAAGTGTTGAAAGTGTGCATGGTACGTACTCACAATCTAGTAGGCTCCCTTGTCTCAAAAACCCATATTTGAGACATTATCATCATAGTTAGGGAATTTAATCCATGTCTTCTTTTGATTTGTTACACTGCCCACATTATAGCCATATAATTGAGATATTTATGGTTTGTTTCCATTGTGAAATTAAGCCTAAATCTCTATATTGTAGAGTTACGATATTCACGGACATAGTAATTTCTTGATATAGTTAGGCGTAGTTTTTACACCCTAGATTTTTGTTTCAATGGATTCTTAACAAATTAATGAAACATATAGAGGGTGATAGGCCAAGGGGAATAATTGTTGTGATGTTGGTTGAAGGTTGTGTGCGCATTATAATTTCCTAATCCAAGTTGACTATGAGAACTCCCTTTTGTCTAAGAGGAACTACGAAATGCAAAGCAAGACCACAAAATATAATTAATAGTAAAAGGTTATTCGATTTCTGGAACAAGCTAGATCTAGGAAGTGTAATACTTCTCTCAATGGTACATCAATCCACTAATATATATATTTCAATACAAAACAAATGAACATATAGATAAATGAATCTATTCTTTAGTAGTCTAATTTAGGTATCGCAGATTACTTATCAACTTTAATCCACTTAAATACTTCAATATTAAAGCACAAAGGTCACAGTCAGCTCACGAGAATAGACGGGTGGTCCTGGAAGTCATAAACAGGGGTTTGGGTAAGGCTTGGTATAATTTGGGGCTGATTTGGGTGATTGGGGTGCTTTCGGTTTGAGGTAGTTTTCCCAACATAGACCGATGCCATTCGGGGTGTGACCGATAATGATTTAGATATGACCGATATCGGCTAGGGATAACCGATCTCGGTTTACGTGAGAATTGAAAATTATCGAAACAGTTTCTAGGTTCTCTCGTGTCTATATAGAGAGATGGGGAGGTTTATGGAGAGGTTTCAGGTAGGGTATCTGGCTTGGGTGAGACTTTTGTGAGGTTTTTGGGGTGTTAAGGTCAATTTAGTAAACATTTAGCTAGAGATACAAGAACCGACATCGGTCTAGTGACCAATGCCAATGAAGGGGAAACCGATGGTAATTAAGGTAACCGGCATCGGTAGGGGAAATTTGGTGAAATTTGATTAACATGTGGTTTTGGATTCTCTTGTGATTGCACAGAGAATGAAAGGGGATTGGTTGGGTTTGTGATAAGGTGATAAAAACTTAGAAGTGTGTAAGAGGTTAGGAATAAGGATCTAGAAGGTTGTGGTGGTTGGATAAGGATACGGGCTAGAAAATGGAGGTGACTGAACACAGGGAATAACAAGTTCAAATAACAAAGAGATAAATAACTTAATGAATAAGTACAGGAATGATACAAAATCAAATGCACTTACTTTTTCCTGTAAGATTGGTGGGTGAAGGAAGGTGATGGTCGATCTGTGAACCTGGTGGTCAGTGCCATGACAAAGTGCTTCCCAGAATGTTACCGTGAACACCAATGCCTTCATATCAGTCCTGGTATTTTCTTGGGTCTCTGTTTGTATGTATTCTATCATCTTGATACTTGAGGAAACTCTGGTTCATGCTTGAATGAAAATATATCTCTCCCAAAACTTGAAGTGACCAACCTGGGTAAAAGGTTGCCAAATTGTATATATGGTGACCAACAATGGTCAAGGTGACCGGTGTCAGTTGAGGATTAACTGGCATCGGTCAAGGTGAGATATCCTAGGTTTACCAAAAATAGCAGATCTTGGCTATTTTTGGTGAGCTATTCCTATTGGTCCAGGTCTAAAGTGATGGTTAACACTTAGATAAGCAGAAATGTTATTAGAGAAAGAATAGGAATTTAATGTTAGTGTTAGATTAAGTCTCAAGTGGTTAGGATAAGTGGAGACCGAGTCTTAGTTAATTAATATGCTAAGAACAAGTCCATGGTGAGGTGTTTAGGTGATGTGGTTGGGTGATGTGGCTGGGTGAGGTGTAAATTAATTTAATTAAAGTAATTAAATTAATAAATTATGTGAGGATGGGTATTAATTCAATTGTAAGTAACTAAATTAATAATATGTGTTAAAGGGATCATGGTTAGGTTAACACGTCATGCGGTTAACTAATCAAAAGAGGATAAAGAGGGGTGTGACCTAGATTTGGTGTCTACATTTTCCCATTTTTATAATGTAGTTTGTAATGATAAGCAACACCGACAAAAACAGAAGCGGTTACCCCAAATATAAGTGAGAGTGGAATTTCCCCAAGTAGGGATAAAGGTGAGGTTTCCCAAGTGTGGGTACAGTTGATCCCCCTCAAACCAAGAAGCGATGAGGTGTTATATGGATTCAGTGAGTGGTTTGATAAATGTGTAGTCGGTGAAGGCTAAGGTAGGTGGAGAAGGGTATGGGTACTTTGGGTAAAGGGTACTAGTCAAATCGGGTAATATGTAATGGGATAGGGTCAAATTGGGTAATGGGTAATCAAATTGAACCTATGCACACGTATAGACTAAAATACGGTAAACTCTACATCGTCCAAGGTCAATAGGTTTATTTAAAAAGGTTAAAGTGATTCGGGTATCCAGGGTATAGGATATGGTCCGAAACACAATGTAGATTAGGTGCGGGAACATTTAGGTATGATCCGGTATACCATATGTTTGGTCGGGATAAACTACATGGCAATACGCAAGGTAAGGTTGTTAGGATAAAACAACATATGTAACATCATCATAAGGTATAGGAAGTACACAAGTTCATTGGTCACAACAATTAGTTTAGATCAATGTAAATGGGTCATGGCATAGGTAAGACTCGAGGTATAGGTAAAATAACAATTCCCAAAATGTAATTAAGGAAATGTATGGGAAGTTTAGGTGTGTAGGTAGGGTGCAATGGGTATTGGTACTATCAAAAGGTATTTGGTAGGAATTAATTTTGGTAAAAATGGGAAAAATGGGATTTTAATGGTAATGGTAGGTAATTGATGTTAGTTAAGGTCTGACCGACATTGGTTTAGTAGGGCATGACATGACCGGTGTTAGTTAGCTCAATTGGGGATTATAAGGTAGAAATTATGTATTTTACGAGAATCATTGTTGTCTTGTAACTTTTTAGAAAATGACAAAGCTCTTTGAATTTTCTTTTTCATGGAGAAAAAGGACAAAGGTGTTCATGGTTGAGGTGGAGGTTTCTAAGTGGTGAGAGGAGCCAGGTAAATGGTTCCATGAGATCATTTGGAGACATGTGATTGGTGGAGAGATTCGAGGTATATTTTTGTCATGGTAGAGGCGGGAGAGGGTTCAGGTGGACCACTAGTGTAGTGGTCGGACATGAAACCATGTAGGTGACACTATGATGAGGTATGGCATGTTTCCTAACTTTTTATTTGATCCAATTATGTTTTAAAATGTAGAAATTTTGGTCCAGAATATTAATTTTTAAATGTGGGTGCAAAATTGATGAAATCATGAGAAAAAGGTCAAATATAGGATAAGTAGGGTGAGAAATAAATGTGGGGTGTAAGTGGTTAGGATTAAGTAGGTTTGTAGGTTGTGTTTGTCAAATTTTAAGAATTAGGGGAGGAGGTTTTTCAGTTTTGGGTGTCGCAATAGAGACCGATGTTGATCTAGGTTTGGTCGACATACGTCAACTTTAGTTGGAATCGATCGGGACTAAGGTGACCAACACTGGTTAAATGGAACCGATGTCGATCAAGGAGAACCAGTGATGGTTAAGGCGACCAACACCGATTAGGGTGAAGGAGGAATGTGGGTAAGAAGGGTTAGGTATGAAAGGAAAATGGGTAAAGAAGGGGAAAATAGAAAAAAATTGGAGAGGGATAAGGGTAGAGTATGAGCTTTGGCGATATGGGATAGGTGAGTAGGTGAAATAATGTTAAGGTGATGAGTCATGATTGTAAAGGGTAGGAGGTTTGTATGTGAATTAGGTAAATGGGGTAATCATGATTGGTGTGATTGGGTATGGTGTTGGGGTTAATAAGTAATTGGAGGTAGTTAGGTCTTAATAATGTTGTGTTTTGTTGGATGCAAGCTAGGGACCAGCTACGTATGTGGGAAAGAGTACCACCTCTATTGGTAGAGATGTGGTCGAGTGTGACTATATAGGAGTGGGAGCATATGAATGATGTTAGATGATTGGGATCCGACGCTACATGTGTGTAGCTTGAGATCCTATTTTGATGGTTGCGCTCATTGATAGATGGGATTTTGTAACCAATACTTTTCATTCTTGTGGTGAGATTACTATCACCCTACGGGATGTATACATGATCCTATGGCTACCAATAGATGGAGAGAGTTTATTTAATTACTTTGGAGGCATCGAGGAGCCAATAGTGGTTCTTTTTGGAAGGCGATGGGTAAGATGAGGTACCATGTAATGCCTAGTTAAAACAACCCACTTGAGAACCAAGAACAACCTAGGATTAGTTAGAAAAATTATGGAACAACTTTTTTTGTTTAAGAGTGTTAACAACCAAGTTACAAAACAACGAGTTAACAACAAGCTTTAAGAACATTTCAAATTACTAGCTTGTACTTTTCTTACGTCAACATCTATTAAAGGTCACAAGGTCAAAATTTAGTGTCAGAAGGTCTTAAAAGGCTAAGAGGGTAATTTCTCACCACCCCCTACTCACTAACAGGATTAAAAGACTTAACTTGATTTGTCTCCAAATTAACATCATTAAAACTTTCCTAAATCACACCCATTAGATAGGAAATTTTCTCACCTTTCCAACCATATAAAGAAGTCCTCCTAACTCCTTATATTTTTCAAGTTATGGGTCGGCAGACTTTAGGGGAGAAATTTTCCCAAGGGATAGTCCGCAGGCCTAGGGAGGAAAATTTTCCCCATGCACGGGTTGGCGGGATGGGGAAGAACTTTGTGGAATTTTCTTCCTTTGGCACAAAAGCATAAATTTCCTTCACGCACCCGCGAGCCGGATGAGGGAGACGCGTGTCGCTCAAGGATAGGTGAGGGGAAAGACAAACAGCAGGGGTGGCAGAAGAATTAGGAATTTTAGGCTTATAACACAAGGGACAAATTTCACACATGCCTCAACCTGATGACAAGGTGGTGACACGTTTCATGACCCTATTGGTGAGGGAGATGGGGTGGTGGGGAAAATTTTGGATTTTTTTTTTTTCAAGCCAAAAATCCCAAACTTCAAAGGGGAAAATTTCTTTGCTTCTCCGACGATAGAGAGTGACGCCACGTGTCACCCAAATGATTGGATGTGGGAAATGAAGCACCGAAAAAACTTGAGGCATTTCACCCAAAAGATTTCAAAGTCCCAAAATCTCACACAGGCCCGCACGTCCACGACAGGAAAATTTCCAAGCAAGGCGAGGTTGCGGGGCCGCGGAGACAAAAGTGAAAATTGCCAAAAGAGAAACAAAAAAAATGCTAAGTCCAAAACTCCCTGCACTTCCTCCTAGACATGTGTCGGCATGTTATTCATCACGGGGTTATGGGAAAATATGGGAAATTTTTCCCAAAGGAAAATTTTGTTAAAGTTTAAGTTTCAATGAAAAGCCCATCCCTCCATTGTGCCACGTGGTAGCACCGATTGGTGTGGCCAACGGGGATGCGGGAAAAGTTTAAAAAATTTCCCAAGGAAAAAAATTTCAAAAATATTAAGTTAAAATAATTCCCCTCCGCCATGCCACGTGGCAAAGACTTGATTCAGGGTGCAGCCGACGAGGATGCGGGGAAAAGTTGGAAAATTTTCCAAAGACCAAATTTTCAAAAAGTTAATTTAAAATTTATTTCACCCCTCTGCCAGCCACGTGGCGTACTCGATTGGATGCGGGATGGCGAGGGCCGTGGAAAATTTAGGGAAAATTTGTTCCAAGGTTAAAAATTAAAGTTTAACAATTTGATTTTTTTTTGAAAGCCAAATTGAAGTAAAACTTCAAATGGCCATAACTTTTGATAGGAAGATTAGTTTTGGGAAAACAAGGACTTTATGGAAAGATCTCGAAGTCCTATTTGCATAAGAAACATTAATTTTAGATTTTTATGAATTTTAAGTGTTCAATTTTTTGAAAAGGATCTGCAGGTTTTGTAGAGCAAATTGGTAAATGTTAACTTATGAATTTTTGTTCAAATTTGATCTTATACTTTCTCAACATGTCAAATAGACATGAGAATTTTTTTAGGTGGATTTAAGAAGGGTTTTGTTGGTGTAAATCAGCAGCACCCTTGGATGTTGATCAGATTTCTAGTTTGACATTTTGGACATCCAGTGTGATTGCACAACATTGAATCTTTTCCCCAAGTGTGGGACTTGTAAAATGGAAAAGAATCTCCAGATTAGAGGTTGGTTCCTCAACTCCTCTTATCAGGTATATGCATGAAATTTGCAGAGGCTTAAATTCCTAATTCCTACTCTAAATTCCAAGGGGACAGAGATAGGGAATGCAAGAAAAATGAGACTAATGCTGATAAGGTGATGCACCAAGGGAGTAGTAGACACCTGCTACTACAAAACATACACATTCCAGGAGGAAATACAAACATAAAAACATGCAAAAATTTCCAAAATGTAATGAGAGGTTAGGAAAACAATGATAAACATATGAAAGGATTGAGAAAACTTTTAATCATAGAGCATATATTATCATTCCAGGTCTAACACAGTGCATTACAATGACCAAGAGGCAAAAGAGGTGTTTATTTGCATGGAAAGGTAAAAATTTCCACAAATTTTTCCAAAAGGGAAGAAAAGGGAAGTTGCAGAGCTAAAAGAGTGTCTCCTTTTAAAAAATGAGCCCATTCTAGCTTTTACAATGCAAAAAATGAACCCAGGAGAGAGAAATGTGGGAAAACATGGGAGGAGCTTCAACCACCAACCAAAATGCAATAAAACAACATGGGCATCCTTATAGGTCCATTCCCTGACATTTTTCACCATGCTGGGAGAGAATGCGAGCCATTCTTCATTAAAAATGGTGGTTGAAATGTCATTTCTGTTGATTTCCACGTGCCAGAGGTGTTTTCAAATTTTCTCTCTCTAAACTCCATCAAAATACAAAATTTATCCTAGAATCATGTAGAGAATTTCACCAGATTTCTGTTGATATAAAGAACGTGAAAAACTGAGCTCTGGATCAAAAGTTATGGTCATTTGAAAATTTAGGGAAAAACAGGGCCAAAACGGGTTGGCGGGCCGAAAATTTGAAATTTTCCCACTTTTTGCATTTGGGAAAATTTCCCAAAAATCTACGCGCCCACCGATCTAGTGCCACATGGCATGATTCCATTGGTCGTGGGCTCTTCCTGCTTCATTTTCCATCATTTTGGCCATTGGAAAATTTTCCAAAAATCTCCACCGGCCGATGACCTGAGGACACGTGGCGTGATATGATTCGTTGCAGGGCCTCTGCTTTCAAATTCTCCACCTGCTCTGGACCATTTTCCTTGACAGGATGCATGGTGAGATCCCATTGGATGCGGGCCTTTATGCTCATTTTTCCCTGTGGGCTTGCCTTGTGTTTTTTTGCCGCCACATGGACACGTGGCGTGATTTGATTGGCTCGGGTTTTGGGGGCCGACTCTCCCTTTCAATATTTCCTTTGAATTTGCTTTGGGAAAAATTCCCAACTTTCCCCACGTTCCACCGGTCTTGGGACACGTGGCGAGCTCCCATTAGATGCGGGCCTTGGGGGCAACATTTCTCTTTGCACTAACCTTTGGGAAAAATTCCCAATTTCTCCCCGTGGCCGAAGCTCCGATGGCCCTTGAGACACGTGGCATCATCTTATTCATTGGCGGGCCTATTGGCCAAAATTTTCTCCTTTCCTCTCACCAAATTTTCAATTTTACCTCTACCCTCTGCCACTCCTTTGGCCTAGAGACACATGGCATAATGTGATTGGATGCGGGCCTCATGGCGAAAATTTTGTTTGTGTCAACCCTTAGGAAATTTTCCTAATTTCTTCCCCTTGGACACGTGGTGAGCTCCCATTGGATGGCGGGCCATTGGGCGAAAATTCCTTTTGAAACCTTTCCAAACACTTGGTAAAAATTCCAAGTTTACCTCCGCCTCCGTCCTTCGAGGACACGTGGCCTCATCTTATTGGCTCGGGATTTTCAGGGGAAAATTTCCCACAAAATCTCCACCGAGCCATAACTTCAAAAATACATGGAGTTAGGAGGAAAACTTTACCTTTCTGGAAAGATGAGAAAAATCTCTATCCAATGGTGCCATTTCTAGAAGGTCTTGAGTGCCTGAAAAGCAAAAAATTATGACTAAGGCACAAGAGAGGGAAGAATGAAGGGAGTTAGCCACAAAATGTGCAAGGGGCTCATTTTGGATAACAATTTTGGTGACTCAGAGGGGTCATCTGCCTGCTGGATGAGGTTACCAGTTTCCTGAAACAATCCATTGGGCATGGAGTCATTAAATTCTCTACTTGGTACCCCAACTGATTAGAGCACTACAAGGAGGAAGATGGAGGGTAGAACACCATCTGATTAGGGCAAGGCCTGTAAAACACATTTCCTGGAACAACAAGCTTGTGCCAAAGCACTTAGGGAAATCAAGCTAATCTACAACAAAACAATGTGCACAAGCACTTGGAGGAATGAAAACCTAAGCTAATATGTACAAGGTGGAGAGTTTCTTTCAGTAGTAATGCTTCAGATGGATTCCATTGACTGGAATCTGCAACTCTTCACCATCCAATGTAGACAATTGGAAGGCATTGCTATCCTTACACTTTGTGACCATGTATGGGCCACTCCAAATGGCATCAAATTTTGAATGCCTCCCCGGTTTTTCTCTGTCTCGCATCCCATTTTAACAATAGATCTCCAACGTGGAAAGATCTACCCTTGGCCTTTCTATCAAAGGTCTTCTTGATCAAAGCTTGATCCTTTTCCATTGCTTGGGATGCCTGATTTTGATTTCTTAGAGCTCCATCAATTCTACATATCTAACTCTAGGGCCCAAACTCCAACAACTCCAATCTGTTTCATGAGTTCCAATGTAGGCAACTCAAGTGACATGGGAAAATTACCTCTCTTCCATAAACAAGATTGAATGGATAGTTACCTGTAGATCTCTTGGGAGTTATCCTATTAGCCCATAAGGCTGATTTCAACTTAGTATGCCAAGACCTCTTATTTTCATCAAGAGTCCTCCTAATGATCCTTAACAAGTTCTTGTTTGTAGATTCAGCAGCCATTATCCCGAGGGTAATAATTTGATGAAGTGCTTAGATAGATCCCATTCTTGATAGCCCATTCAGTTACCTTGGACCTAATGAATGCCAATGCATTATCCGATATTATTGAAGTCCCGGGATGATAGATTCATTTACTTCCTCGAGCTACTACTACTTCATCTATTTGGTGAAGTAATTTGTTGTTGTTAGAATCCATTTGTGCCCTTGGATTGAATTTGGATTAATGACTCAATGAAGTCTAAACCCCATTGCATAAATGGCTGGTCAACTGAAATTGGATGCAATGGAAGGGCAGATAGCCTCTCCTTACCCGTGAAGAATACACAATTCTTGCACCTCTTGATCCACGCATAACAATCACTAAAAATATTGGGCCAATAATAGCCATCCCTCATGATCTTCAAAGTTGTCACCCTTAGTGCAAAATGACCACCAACTGATCCACCATGGAACTCTTCCAACACCCTGTGAATCTAATTTGTACCAATGCATCTCAGCAGCACTCCATTCACATCCCTTTTTAACAAAACACCATCAACAAGGGAATATGGGACAGCCTCGCAATCAAGTGTCTTCTTTTGGTCTTGTTCATCTCTAGAGGACATAGACCTATGCTTAGGAAGTGCATTATGTCTTGGGTCTAGAAAGGAGTGAGGAAATCATCATTTTCCTCTTGAGTGCTTCCTTGCTCATGGTTATCTTGCAACGCCAAAACAACCTCCTTCTCATTGCATGCTTCCTTGTGTTTGTTTAAGACTAGCCTGCTTACACAATAATTTTCATCCGACCAACTTGGTGACTTTGATCTCAATGTCATACTCCATGACACGAGTAATCCAACCCGCTCTTTTTCATTCAGTCTTTGTTGAGGAGGAAGTCTTTAACTCACACATGAGAAACCAGCAATTGACCCTTGTTGTTTAAAACTAGATGCTTGAATTTTTCAAGCTCCGACACTGCAAGAACATGCTTCTCAATGAAATAATTCCTCACCTCATAGTCCTCCAGGCTTTGGCTAGAAAGAAAGTAATTGGCTGCTCATCATTGTCTTCATTACATTGCTGTACCAAGATTGCAGAAATAGTATCATCACCCCCAAATGCATAGAGGATGAAATCCTTGGAGAAATCTAGGTTAATGAGAGTTGGGGCTTGTGAGATGGCTTCTTTGATTACTCCAAAACTTTATTTTCCTTCTTCTGTCCATTTGAAAGCTATGCTTTTCTTTAACATCTTGGTGATAGGCTTGACTAGGGCTGCAAAATTTGGGACAAACCTCCAAACAAAATTTATTCTTCCCAAGAAACTTTGAAGGGCCTTCTTGTGACTTGGCAATGGTAGTGCTCTTATGGCTTCAACTCTTTCTGGATCAATTGCTAATCCTTCTTTGGAGACAATGTGGCCAAGGAGCTTTCCTTCATGGCCTAGAAAAATACACTTCTTGGGGTTCAAGGATACTCAAAATCTTCTCGCACCTTTGGAACACTTATCTCAAATGAAAGAGATGGTCTGCTACATTTTTGAAAAAATAGTGATATCATCAAGATATATCAGCACCATGTTGTTAATCAAATCCTTGAACGCCATGTTCATTTCCCTTTAGAAATTAGCTCCAGCGTTGGACAGCCCAAATGGCATTTTCCTGTATGCATAAATTCCCCATTTGGTTGTAAAGTCTGTCTTGAACTGATCCTCTTCTTTCACCATAATCTGATTATACCCTGAATAGCCATCAAGTAATGAAAACCTCTCAGAGCTGGAAATAACTTGTAAAATATGCTCCATAGAAGGAAGTGGATAATGATCCTTGAGAGATGCTCTATTCAAATCTCTAAAGTCAACACACACGCCCTGATTTCTCCTCTCATTTTCCTAACTGGAACTAAGTTGGCTACCCAACTAGAATGCTTGATAGGGAATATGATGTTTGACTCTATCAACTTATTCAATTCTTTTCTCATGAGAGGCTCCATGTGTGGATTGATTGGCCTTTGTCTCTGCCTAACGGGTTTAGTACTTGGATCCAATTCCATGGTGTGTTGAGCTAACTCGGGATTAAAACCTTTCAAATCTTCATAACTCCAAGCAAACCTATCAAGGAATTCTTGACAAAGTTGTATGAACTCATACCTTTCTCTCTCATTGTCACTTTACCAACTTGGAGTGATTTACCTTCTTCCACCAAGATGGACTTTGAATTTTCTCCCTTGACTTGGATGTTTGCTTTCTCCTTCCTAAACCGATCATTAGGATTGAAAATGGACTCCAAAGTAATAAGTCCCTTTGGTAGTTTGTTGGTTCTAAGCTGTACCACTTGGTCACCATATCATCGTTATTCCAACTTTTCCTGATTTTTAACTGAGAACTCAGCCTCTTCTTGTAAGAAATGGATGATTTGTTGATCATTTTCAAACACTTACCAACTTACATTGTTGTCGGCACTAAAGGCCTTACAATCACATGGATGTTTGGTTGTACTTAACTTTTGGATGCTTTCAACAACATCAAATGCTGCTCCAACTGCTGCAAGATTATCAGCAGCTTGGTTCTCTTTTCTAGGAATGGATTTGATGCCAAAGCCTTCAAAATCCTCAATAAGGTCCCACACCCTGTTTTTGTAGCACTTGAGCAGATCATTCTTGACAAAGATCTTTGCCCCTTAACTTTGTTGACAATCAACCCACCGTCACCAAAGACTTGCAAGTTCTTTATTCCTCTCTTGATTGACTAATGGAATCCTTGTATCAAAGCTTCATATTCAAGCAGTGTTATTAGAGCATGTAAAATGAAATCTAAAAGTTGAATAATACTTAACTCCTCGAGGTGAAACAAGCATAGCTCCCCTCCCGCACCTTGTCTACTCCGTGATCCATCAAAAACAATGGCCATACCTCATTGTCATCCTTGTGGTCTGGCTTGGTGATGCTAGGGATAGGCTGATTTTCTTCATGCATGCAATAGAATCCTAACTCAGATTCTTCTATTTCTTGATAAGGATCAAAAGCATGCACCTTGTTTTCCCTTTCATCAAGAGTCAAATATGGATGCTTCCAACCTTGGTGTCAGCTTCATCAGTGCTTGGATAATCCTCTTGATCAAACGTTGAACAATTGGTATTTATTTGGCTTGGAGTGTGAGGCTCAATGTGAAATTTTGCAATAGGCTCAGACTTGATTGTGGCTTTAGTTCCATATCTTGTTCGAACAACATGTGTGACCAAACAAAGAGATAAATAACCTCCACTCTTGGCTGTGAAATCCCTTGATAGACATAGGGCAAAGAGTGGTGGAAGGTCTATTATCGAGACATCTTGCAAAACAACAACATTAGGGCATGCATGAAAAATAATACTCAAGTTTTTTTATCACTCCAACTATTGTTACTGCTGTCCCATCCAATTGCACTACCCCTTTGGATATGAATTTATATTGAAGCCCCAACTAATCAGCTATTTACTTGGGCATTACTGAACTACTTGCCCGGAATCAATCATGCAGTTGTGTACTAAATGGTTTCCAATGATCAATGAAACATAGAATGGAGGGGGCTTCAACATTTTACCTTGTTATCCTCCATGATTCCCCTCAAGCTAGGCAGCATTTGTGAGTACCTTCTCTTGCATTTGGACCTATTGATTTGAAGTTGACCAGTCCTTCATGGCAGCTTGTAGCAAATCTCTTTGGCCTAGGATGGATAGTGATTCCCACATTGATATGTTTACATTTGTCTTCTTCATCTGATCAATGATGTTGAATGGAGATGAAGCATCTCTCTACTATCCCTTGGCCTGCACATTCATTCCTTTCACATGGGTAGCAAAAACTAGTAATTGAGTTGGCCTAGGAGTTTTTTTAGGCAGCCCTTGCGTGTTTGGAACTGAATTTTGTTTGCCAATAATTTGTGGAGTGGTAGAAGGTTGTGGATTACTTGGAGCCAATGGCTGTTATTCACCCAAATTTCTCCTTTTTGACCTTGTGTTGGCTGCAACACTTTGGGAGATTGTTTGATTCATGCCAAAAATCTTTGCCTGCCAGTTTACAAGTGTGGTATCATTTGGAGCTGATTATTGCTGGAATGTTTCTTGTTGTTGGTTATTTCCTTGACTCCCTTCACCCTCCACACTAGTTGTTGTCACCATTAATGCTTGATTTAAGGCACCATTGAAGCACATAGACTGGTTGTGAGGTTCATTACATGGGAAACACCAATCATACTCTTGAGCTATGTTGTTTTACACTGGCACTATTGCTTTAGAGGCAGATGTAGCATTGGGATTATAGGGATGAAATGGTCTATTGGCAAGAGGTCTTGCTTGATTTTGATTTGCAACTAGATTGGGTGGTCTTTGAGGCTGGTATGGCTACCTGTTAGGCTGAGCTTGAGGCTGGAAAGAAGGTCTAAAACCTTGGGCTTCTTTGCACGCTCTTGAGTGTAACCAGCTCATTGCCTAAATTTTACAATTGCTTCATGACTTCTTGAAGTTCATTTGAGGCACTAGAAGATGAAGTAGAAGCTTCACTTGAATTCTAATTTCTAGGAGTGGGAATAGGAGCTAAAATAGGCACTTGACTAGTACTTGGGCTCTCTAAACTTGGATACAATGGCATTGGAGGCCTAGGAGCTAGCTTGCCAGCTTGAATCAAACAATTTTCAGCTCTAATGGCAATGTTATAAGCAATGGGATAGTTGTGCCCCCATGGATTGAATTAACATAGAAATATCAGAATTTAGAGCTTTAAGGTAATATAGAAAAGCACCTTCTATTGTTGGCCTTACTACCACTAGAATTCTCTCCCAAGTCATTTGAAACCTGAAGTTGAATTCAATCAGCTACTCATTGGGAGCTCTCTTGATGGTTGTCAACTGCTCCAAAAGGGACAAGTTATCTCCCTTTTCTCCAAACTACTCATGGAGGGCTATACATAGCTGGTTCCAATTTTGGATAGAACCTGAGGCAAGACTCCTGAACCATTACAAAGCTTTCCCTTTGAATGAAGATGCCAACAGTTTGATAGCAACTTACATCTCATTAATCTCATGGATTACACAAATATTAGCAATATCCTTAACATGATCACCAAGAGTGGTCTGATTCTCTCCAGTAAAGTATGGAATGTTCTTCAATGCTACAACTAGGATTGGATTTTGTGCATTGAGAGAAAGTGGGTTGCTGCTAGTGAAATTGACATAGGGGTTGTTTTGTGCCATTCTGATTGGCCTTAGAACCCTTGTTAATTGAATGAAAGGCCTACCAGGTGGAGGAGTTGATAGAGTTATGTTTGGTGGAGATGGAGACCTTTGAATTCTCCTCCCTCTTTGCCTTCTTCTTGGAGATAATTGTATATACTCAAACAGCACCTCTTCTTCTCCAACTCTTGACCTTGTGGTGATTCTTCTCATGAGTTTTCAGGCCTACATTGCTAAAACAAGTTGATTCTTCTTCCTTGGAGTCACCAGATGTGCAATTTAAGGCTATTTTAAGCAAGAAACCTACAAAAAATGCACATCAATTTTGTTGCAATGATAATGAAGACCTCTAAGGTCCCACCGGGCGTGCCAAAACTGTTGGTGCAAATCAGCAAAGCACCTCGGATGTTGATCGATTTCTAGTTTACCACATTTTAGACATCCAGTGTGATTGCACAACATTGAATCTTTTCCCCAAGTGTGGGACTTGTAAAATGGAAAAGAATATCCAGATTAGAGGCTAGTTCCTCAACTCCTCTTATCAGGTATATGCATGAAATTTACAGAGGCTTAAATTCCTAATTCCTACTCTAAATTCCAAGGGGACAGAGATAGGGAATGCAAGAAAAATGAGACTAATGCTGATAAGGTGATGCACCAAGGGAGTAGTAGACACCTACTACTACAAAACATACACAGTCTAGGAGGAAATACAACACAAAAACATGCACAATTTTCCAAAATGTAATGAGAGGTTAAGAAAACAATGATAAACATATGAAAGGATTGAGAAAACTTTTAATCACAGAGCATATATTATCATTCCAGGTCCAACACAATGCATTACAATGACCAAGAGGAAAAAGATGTTGTATTTACATGGAAAGGTAAAAATTTCCACAAATTTTTCCAAAAGGGAAGAAAAAGGGAAGTTTCAGAGGTAAAAGAGTGTCTCCTTTTAAAAAATGAGCCCATTCTGGCTTTTACAATGCAAAAACGAGCCCAGAGAGAGAAATGCAAGAAAACATGGGAAGAGCTTCAACCACCGACCAAAAATGTAATAAAACAGCATGGGCATCCTTACAGGTCCATTCCTTGACATTTTTCACCATGTTGGGAGAGAATACGAGCCATTCTTCATTAAAAATGGTGGTTGAAACGTCATTTCTGTTGATTTCCACGTGCTAGAGGTGTTTTCCAATTTTCTCTCTTTAAAATCCATCAAAATAAAAAATTGATCCTAGAATCATGTAGATAATTTCACCAGCTTTCCATGATATAAAGAACATGAAAAACCGAGCTCTGGATCGAAAGTTATGGTCGTTTGAAAATTTAGGGCAAAACAGGGCCAAAACGGGTTGGCGGGCCAAAAATTTGAAATTTTCCCACTTTTTGCATTTGGGAAAATTTCCAAAAAAAAGCACGATTCCATTGGTCACGGGCTCTTCCGCTTCATTTTCCATCATTTTGGCCATTGGAAAATTTTCCAAAAATCTCCACCAGGCCGATGACTTGAGGACACATGGCGTGATATGATTTATTCTGAGTGCCTCTGCCAAAAATTCTCCGCCTTCTCCAAATCATTTTCCCTGACAAGACTCGTGGCAAGATCCCATTGGACATGGGCCTTTATGCTCATTTTTCCCTACGGGCTTGCCTTGTGTTTTTTCCGCCACATGGACACGTGGCATGATTTGATTGGCTCAGGTTTTGGGGGGCCGGCTCTCCCTTTCAATATTTCCTTCGACTTTGCTTTGGGAAAAATTCCCAACTTTCCCTGCGTTCTACCAGTCTTGGGACATGTGGCAAGCTCCCATTGGATGTGGGCCTTGGGGGAAACATTTCTCTTTGCGCTAACCTTTGGGAAAAATTCCCAATTTCTCCCCTGGCACCGAAGCTCGATGCCCCTTGAGACACGTGGCGTCATCTTATTTGCTCATGGGCCTGCGGGCCAAAATTTCTCCTTTCCTCTCGCCAAAACACTTTGCCAAATTTTCAATTTTACCTCTGCCCTCCACCACTCCTTTGGCCTAGAGACACGTGGCACAATGTGATTGGATGCGGGCCTGGCGTCGAAAATTTTGTTTGTGTCAACCCTTAGGAAATTTTCCTAATTTCTTCCCCTTGGACACGTGGCAAGCTCCCATTGGATGGCAGGCCATCGGGCTGAAAATTCCTTTTGAAACCTTGCCAAACACTTGGTAAAAATTCCAAGTTTACCTCTACCCTCCGCCCTTCTGAGGACACGTGGCCTCATCTTATTGGCTCAGCTTTTAAGGGAAAATTTCCCACAAAATCTCTGCCGAGCCATAACTTCAAAAATACATGGAGTTAGGAGGAAAACTTTACCTTTCTGGAAAGCTGAGAAAAATCTCTATCCAATGGTGCCATTTCCAAAAGGTCTTGAGTGCTTGAAAAGTAAAAAATTATGACTGAGGCACAAGAGAGGGAAGAATGAAGGGAGTTAGCCACAAAATGTGCAAGGGGCTCATTTTGGATAACAGTTCCAAGATCCAATTTGTTGAAAGAGTTGCAATTGAATTTGTTTTACACCATTGGGTAACACATCAACTATACAAGTTTGATTTTAATTTTACAAAGTTCAAGGTCTTTCTTAAGTGTTAAAGTAAAATTGAGTTCCTTAGAACTTACTATGTATAAGTTTTGATGTTTCATTTGTTATCTCTTATTGCAGGTTTGAATTTCTCATTTCTAATAAATCATTTCCAGATTGAAATTTCAAATAGAGGTCCATCTCTAAATGATCTATTAACCATTTTTTTTCTAGTATGGAATTTTGTTTCCATTTTAGTCTAGTGCATTAAATTGATTCAAACAACAATTTAATAGTCAATATGGAAAGTCTAATTTCCAAATTTTAACCTATTTCAAATGTAACACATGAGCATTGTCTTTTATTCACATGTATCCCTACTTTTCAACAGAGATTCAAACACAATAGATGATCAATTCCAATGCAACAATGCAAGTTGCGAAAGATAGTGCAATGCTTTATTGATTATCAAATACAACTCTACAACTTTTTCTTTACATTTGGTTTCAAAATATAGTTTACAAGATACATATCATCCTTTCATATTTCATCTTTCAACATTCCAAACAGAGGTTTCCTATTCCAAGTAAAACATAGATTTCCAATGGAAGAGATATCATATGAACAAGGTAAAACACTTTCATTGCTTCAATTGAATTTCTTACAACTTCTTTTCCAAGTATTTATAGATTAAAACATACAAGTACGTATCATTCCTTCCCAATTCTTTCCACATTCAGAAAACAAAGCTTAACTCTTTTACATTTCAATTTCAACTTTCATTTGACAATACCAAGTATCGTTCCAAATTAATTAACATACAAATCATCCAATTCAAGTCCGTAATGTTACAATGATTTCCACAACAATAAGGACGTCAAATTGTCCATTTTCTTACTCGTAACAACAACATGATAGTTTTCTTCATCTTCAAAATTTATCACAACAAAGGCGGGGAGAGGCAACACTCTCCACCTAACCAAGATACCCAATGAGAAGTAATAATCCATCCTTCCCCATTGGCCCCTGAGCCCCAACCATAATGAAATAAGAGATGTGATTCAACTCATGGAAACAAGCCTTCCATGAAACACACAAGCAGCATTTCACATTTACAAAAACATAGTTCAAGAAGAATGTAGTTCACCACTACATTATATACATGCAAACAAAATTGAGGCTTCTTCCAAGTAAGCCAACAAGAGCAAGGAACTATGGGGAACTACTTATGCCTCCCAATGGGAAATGGGAATCCACCTAAGCAACCCACCAAAATAATTCATCTTCCATACCCTTATGCCCCCCCAAACTTCCTCCTTATGCCCCCAAAGTTTCTCCCTTATGCCCCCCAAGAGTAAGAAATGCAAGCTATTTCTTTTCCATGGTGGATCCAAATCCCAAACTCCCTCCATAATAAAACTGATGCCATTGGCATTCCCTTATGCCCCCCATATGAAATCCCCATAGCCTTCTCCTACACCATATCCTAAGCAGTCTACCCAACCAGCCAACAAACACATAAAATATTCACCATTTCATACATGCATGGAAAGAGAAAGAAGCATTTTAAAAGGGTAAAGTCCCTACCTCTCCATAATGGAGTTTTCTCCAAGATCAACAAGCTTCCCAATGCCGAGATACAGTCCCAAAATCAGTAACACACAAGCATGCAAATGTATCCAAACTCCTTCCACAATCAAGACTCCAAAACAGCAAGAAAATTTTCCCCAAGGGGAATAAGCAAAGTTTCAACAACCCAAAACAAGTAAAGAGTTTGAATTTTATAGAAGGGGCAAGGGAAGAGGATGATTTGGAGCCATGTAGTATGCCACATCACCCATCCTCAACTTCAACATAAAAGACAAATTTCCATTCTCCCAAGCACGATAAAGAGGTGGGTGAAAATATGACAAGTTACTTGCACACTCCAAAAATCCCACACCCCAAAGGATTGAATTAATAAACTGTAAGAAGGGTACAATAAAAACATGCAACGTAATTAATAAAAATGCATTAAAAAGAGATAAAAACAGCCTTCCGACCATATTTATGGTTGAATAAATAAATTAAGAGATATGGGACAAGTTTTACTTGTCCCACAAGCCTCTAAAAACAGCCCCCAAGGACAAATTCGAGTTTCCAAGGAGGTGCGGTGTTTCATACTCCAAATTCTGCCTTACATTATCTTATACACATTCTTACACATACTTACGCATACTTACACATTCTTACACATAATTACACATCACTTACACACTCTTACACATACTTACACATCACTTACACGCTCTTACACATACTTACACATCACTCACAACATTTAATACCAAAGCCAACAACTTCAATAATTACTTTCTTATGTCCTAATTTGATTAATTAATTAGTTTAACAATGTGGTTACTCACAACATTTACCATAATTAAATAATTAATGAAAGGGATAACACATCACTTAAAACCACATACAATCTAAAATAAAGTGATACATATAATCCCTTGGTCACATTTTAAAAGTGATTCCCCCATGGGAATCCATAACAAACACAAACACACAAACAAATACAGTTGCCATGGTGACCTTGTTGAATTCACCTAGAATTTCAATATGGTTGGTCTCCAATCCTCCGATATTGTTGTGATATTTTATCCCGCAAAAACACAAATACCTCCTTCAGCCTCGTGGCCATATCGAGAACATCCAAAATGATAAAAATATAATCACGACATCATCTATGTATATAATTCACAATCACATCAAAGTAATCAACATTATCATTTTCAGTTTAATTAACAATTATATCATCATCCAATAATTTCCATACTAGATCTACTCACAAAATCTAATATCACATGTTTGAACAACATCCACAACATATTCATGTCAAATAGTATACCATTATCAATATATAGAAATGTCTCCAATAGTCATCAAGCATCATATCTGAAACAAGATCAACAAGTAATCCATGATCTAACATCTAATCCTCATACTAAATCAAACCATAACAATGACCATACTATAATTCAGAAGATCAAGATCAATATCAAAAGGTGGCAAAGGGAAGTGGGCACTACATACCATAGCGCGAGCCTTAGCTATGGAGACATGTATGCGGCCCATCCTTAGGAGATGAGGTTGGTTGTTTTGATGATGGAGGTGGTATGTTGTTTCACCTTACCAGATGTGGAGGGTGGGAGATTCCCACGAGCACTGATGGGAGTGCTTCAGGATATGAAGGAGGAGCGGATCTATTTTTCCGGGCACCGACATTCCTCATGTAGCTATATATGGAATTTTGGGCCTATGGGAGGTTGTGGCGGTTTAGTTTATGTTGCACCTTTTTACTACATTATTGGGCATACGAGCATATCCTATGTGTTCATCTTGTTGTTTTTCCTTGACATGATTGGTTTGGGGGTGGCTTAGTCAGGGTTGGCTACAAACGGTGGGTACCACTTGGTGGATAGCACAAGGTGGCTAGAGCCACACATCATGTTTCATATTATAGGAGGATGTTGGAGGGATTATCTAGAGTTGATATTGTTTAGAGGTCGTATGTTGGCTATCCTTCATATAGAGACATGGCAAAGGAGTTGGAGGAGTTACAACCGCTCAGTGGATACATGGGTGTTATGCCCAGCAAGCACGAGATGATACCGTAGACAAGGTCGAAGACAATTTGGGATGCTACAGGATGTTCCTCCATCCTTCCCACAATATAGGAGAGATGATGTGAAGATACATAAGATACCTATGTCTCCACCATGACCGAGTGTGCCTACAGGGTAGGAGGAGCAAGCGGTGGACAGGCGGATTGATGATGTTAGGGACACCGATAGATATATGAAGTTGTTAGCAACATTGCTATGAAAAGCACCATCAAGGCCATGGTGGTCGACTTAGCTACCATCACAGTACATAGGGATACCTTGCAGGGTCAGGTGGCTACCCTTCAGGCACAAATTTCAGCTTTATAGGGGCAACTTACCGGGTCAAAGACATAGGTTACAATTTTAGAGGCTCAGGTAGTGGCCTTACAGGCCTAGGTTGCACATGGATAAGTACCCGTGACAGGTGGAGATGGAGATGGGGGACAAGTAGCTACCTTACAGGAACATGTAGCAGGTTTGCAGGCCATTTGGCCACTACACGAGCTCGAGTTGTGTCCCTACAAGCCCAAGTTATAGCGCAAACACCTCCACGGTCTCGGGGTAGGGTCCCACACTACATGTAGCTATAATGGGATAGGTTCCATTGGTATAGAGAGGAGGATAGGAGTCATAGGTACAGTGGTCCAATGCCATCCCTAGCGAGGATAAATCTTGTAGGTTACTGTGAGACCTATGGAACCACCTCAGATGGTACTGATGGCGAGGTTTATGGATTCCCTGAATGAGACATGGTATTACCAGGATCATCTAATGATGAAGGGATAGAATTCCCCTCATATGTTAAGTGCGGGGCATAGAAGAAGCGAATTAGAGGAAGAGATCTCACACTCATAGTTCAAAGAGAATAGGGGGTCGAAATCCCAAAGACAAGGTCACGATGAGGCTACAAGTTCACGGAGGCGGACCAGTGCGAGGCCGTGTGGATATTAGATGAGACCCATGCGAGGTGGAGAGATGCTAGTAGGAGTCATACAGGTATAGAGGAGGAGGATACAGATGAGACAAACATGGATATCGGGTGGGGTGATGATTAGTCACCTAATATGATCAATGTACTTCTTTTTGGTATATATCAGCCCATGTGCTGATGATAGTGATGATGTACATGAGATTTTTGTGATTTTGATTACTATGTCGGCTTGTGTGTCGAAGATAGTGAGACTGTAGCTGAGCATATTTGAGATGCTTGTATTTATTTGTAGTTATGTACATATATATTGATATATAGACCTTTTTTTTTAATATAGATGGTGATATTTATGGTTTGGATGTTGTACTTGCATTTTTAAATTCAATTTTTATTGTGTATATGATGGAAACTAGGTTAATTATGCATGTTTGAGTCGAGGTCACATAGGAACGGTTGAGTTAGGTAGGTTAGGCATGGTGGAGTCAATTCATTTAGTCATGGTGTAGTTAGGTCAGTTATGCATGATAGAGTTAGCTCAATTAGGCATGGTGGAGCTAGGTCGGTTAGGCATGGTGGAGTTTTAGGTTTGTCTATTTTTATTTAATTTTTAAGTTATTGGTAATATGGGAAATAAATGATTATGTATATGTATATGTATATGTATATGTATATGTATATGTATATGTATATGTACATGTATATGTATATGTATATGTATATGTATGTTATGGTGTAGATTTCCAAAACATTTGATATTGTGAAAATGTGAAGTGATGGATGTGTGATATGATGTTGTAATAAAATGGTATATTTGTTGATTGTTTAATTTCCATGTGTTGTGAAAAATGGAAACTAAGTAAGGTGAAATGTTAATTGAAAACATGGGGAATTGGTTATGGTAAAGAGTGGTTGAGCTAACCTCCAAGGGCCCCATGCCCTCGGAGTGTTTCCTACATAGCCCGGCGAAAAGCGGCCTCAGGCTGATGTAGTTCTCCCATAAGCTAGGGAAGAATATGATGGGGTCAAGGAATAGGTTGGTAGGCTGGGCATGATTGATTCTAGGTCATTTAATCATGGTTGATTTTAGGTCATTTAGGCATAGGTGATTTTGGTGAAAGGGGAATCCTTAAAATGTAGGTTTCAATGGTCTAGTCCTATATAGGATCATCAATAAGTAATGAAGAAGGTGAATGACAAAAGGAGACAAAAGATCCACCTAATTCAAAATAACCATAACAAGTCTACCATACCATAGATTGGCTTATGAAAATAAGATCCTAAAGGCATTGTATGATTAACTATTCTAAGGGTGAAGAAAGTCACTTGATCACGAAATTTCACATTTGTGGCATGTCCCTTGAGTAGGCTGAAAGGTGATGAGATGAATGCAAGTTGGTTTTAATGTAACTTTGGTATAAGACAAAGCATGCCTACATGACAATATACCCAAGATCAAAATAGGAAATTCCATGACGAAAAAGCTAGATTTTTCTCTCTTTTTTTGCTTTTGTTTTGATAGACTCCGATCAATTTGGGAAGTCTATGTGGAATGAGTAGATTATCTCCTTGATGTCTTTGTGAAGCTGAATGATGTGGGAAGCTTTGAATATTTTAGTTTATATTTACAAGAATAGTCTTCTTTTTATGATAGACTAAGTACAATATGGCTAGCTTTGTATAGTTGTCCTTTAAGGGAGCAATCTATTTATAGTAGCGAGATAGAGAAAATAGATGTCCCTTTTTAGAGAGTCATCTTTTTTTTGGAAGTTTGACTCAAGGAGTTGAATCCCATTGTATTTTTTTGAGATTATTTTGTTTTTGGACTTTTAGATCATGGACAAGACTATAGAGAAAAATAAGGATCTATTTTTAAGACAAAATTGGAGCACACAGAGGTTAACTATGATGGATAATTTTCAAGTGATGAACGACTATGGGATTCCATCTTGAAAAATACAAAAAGTATCCATAAGAATCATGCCATGAGTAGATCCATGATACTCATATTGAAGATAAGGTTGAAAAAGTAACGGGTAGTCACATGATTCTTGTTTAGTCGTTGATTCTTAAAATAGGTAAAATGAATGGTGCTCAAGGGATGAGAGTTTGAACTTGAAAAAAGGTGATATATGACTAGTTTCAATAGTAGGATGGTCAAAATGTAAGAAATTAAGGGACACACAGGTTCTAGTTTACCTTCAAGTGAAGACAAACGATAAGCAATTGAGCTGTAGGTATGAATAACAATATAGGGTCCAAGCCAATTAGGAGAAAATTTTCCCGTTTACTTTTTTCCTCTTTTGTTACATGTTGATTTTCTTTTAGGACAATGTTTCACACTGGAAGGTTTGTTTGTGGACACATTTTTCATAGGAACTTTTGATACGTTTTTGGTAGATTTGGAGATGATCGAGATCATTAAGACGATGTTCGTCTAATAACTCGAGTTGTGCCAAACGGTCCTAGTGAAATTCATCATCGTTGAACATCTCTTTGGACCGAGATATGAAGAGACAGAATCTGGACTTCCAAAGGTGAAATAGCCTTTGTATCTTTGTAGACCAAAGAGAAATTTGTAGCTGTAGTTGAGGTACGAATACTAATACGGTAAGCCCACAAGGTGAAAGGAATGTGTGTGTGCCAATCCTTTCCATTATCACCAACTAATTTCATAAGAATTTTGTTCAAGGTTTTGTTTGTTTATTCTACTTGGCCATTTGTTTGAGGGTAGTAAGGTGAAGAAAAACTAAGTTGAATGTCGAAGGTGTCATAGAGTTTCTGTATGGTTTTATTTTTGAATTGTTTTTGTTATTCGGTGATGAGACGGTGAGGAACACTAGAGCAATAAATGAATTGATGATTGATGAATTCACATATTTTCTCATATTTTGTACAAATAAGAGGTATAGATTCAACCCATTTAGTCTAGTATTCGGTAGCGGTGATAATCCATTGATGGCACTATGAAGAATGAGGATTGATCTCTCCAACAAGATCCAAACCACATTGAGAGAAAGGAAAGGTCTCATGCAACCTTTAAGGTGTGACTAGGTGTGTGATGAATATTAAACTGTTGTTCACATTTCACACAACATTTGACATAGTCACAATATTCATGGTTGAGTTTTGGCTAATAATAGCCTAGGTGAATGATGTGTTTAGCGGCAGTTAAGCCATCAAGTGACCTCCACAAATTTCGTCATGAACTTCCTTGATGGTGTAGGGATTTTCAGAACTTGTAAGGCATCCTAAGAGAATACCGTCGAAGTGATGTTTATAAAGAAGACCACCCATGATGAAAGGTATGGAGGTAGAATTAAAATGGAAAGGTAGTCCGCAAACTACTTATACCAAAGGTCACATGGGTCGGGTTCAATGATTCGACAAGGTTGACGTCCCAAAATAAATAAGAAGGTTATTGTAACCTTTGTATTGTGACAAAGATTTTCAATTTGGAGGTTGAAGCTGGTATTTGAGATGCAAGATAGGCTATGGTATCCATAAATTTGTTAGTGGAATGTGGGGTTATTTGAAGCTCATAATGGTCAAAGGTAGTCAAAAGTATGTCAACATGATGTTTATACTTTTGAAGTATTTCATTACGACACTGATATGTGCCATTGACTTGATTTACGACCAGTTGATAGTCACCAAAGATATTAATCAATTTAACATCTAAGGTGATGGAGGCTTGGAGACCTAATATGATTGCTTCATATTCAGTGATATTGTTAGTACAATAAAAATCTAGTTTGAAATATAGTGGCATAGGTTCACCGTCAAGAGTAATGAGGATAACACCTACACCACCCCCATGCTAACATTTGGAACCATAAAAGAATAAGGTTATTTGGTAAATGGTATAGTCCAAAGATAGGGTAGCAATGGATTTGTCTAGAAAATTGAAGTTAGAGGATTGATTTACGGATAGGGGTGTGTCATAATTTGGTCGAGGTAGTTTGGCCTTTGATAGATTTTTGATGGATGAATTTGAGGTCAAGGTTTGTGAGAAGCATTAGCCAACGTGCAGCACATTGATGTTGGTAGGGCTTGGCATACATATAATATAAGGGGTTAGTATTGGTGACGAAAAAGGTTTTGTGATTGAGTAGGTAGTGACAAAGTTTAGTGGCAACAAAAAATAAGGCTAAGTATAATTTTTCGGTGTGGGTGTATCTATTTTCATAGTCCAAAAGGTTACGGCTTATGTAATAAACCATTTTCTCCAAAGTGTTGCTCATCCCGATGAGCGAGCATGGCACCTAAGGAATGATCAATAGCATAAAATGTAAAGGTAAAATGTTGTGCAAAGAAGGCAGCAGTGCATTGGTATTTAGGCAGAGATTTGGCTAACTCTCTTATACATACCTTGTTGATTTCGAATGTTGGTGGCGGATAAAAAGGTTGTGGATGTAGAGATGTGGGTGCTCAATTTGTAATGGGTGAGAATGTGTGGTGATTGGTGAAGAGGGATAGATTCCTCATCTAGAAGATCATCATTTTCAAAATTTGCTTCAGGAGGACATAGTTGGAGTAGAACATTTTTTAGAGCCTTACAATTCTCTACATCATGTCCTGTCACACGATGGTAGACGTAAATTTTAGTCTCATCAAACCCTTTTAGTTTGGGTTTAAGTGGTTCATAAGGTCTAAGTGGTGGTAATGTGATGACATAGGTCTCTAAAAGGTTAGCTAAAATGTTGGTGTGTACAACCCTCGTCAATGGATCACAGTGTGAGGTGAGTGTGGGTTTGGGTTGAATGGTGGGTGATTATGGTGGAAGAGGTGCTATAGGAAGTGGAATTAGAGGTGGTATAGGTCTAACCACCTTTGGTTTGATATGTGGTACTATTTTAGGCTTGGGTTGTACCTTCTTGGGTAAAGGCATAGTAGATGAACTAGCAACGGAAGGGGTTATAGGTCTAACTACCTCTTTGGAGGGTAGTGGGTTTTTAATTTTGGTTGTGCCTTCCTAGGTAAAGGTGAAGGAGGCGTATGTGATACGAAGGGAAAATGGATGGTGGAAGAGGATAGGTTAGCCAAGGTGATAAATGAGGTGCGGTGAAGGTTACTTGGTAGAGGCCAGGTGGAAGGTATGGGTTGAAAGGAAGAAAGTCTCATAGGTAGTGATGAAGTTATGGTAGTTGGTGGGGGTATAGGTGGTAAGAAATTTGTGGGTGATGGAAAAGCTTGTGCAAGTTGATTAGGTGTAATAAAGGATCATGATGAAGAGGCGGGTTGTTATGTTTTTTATTTTCTTTGGGTAGGACGTTGCTTGACTAGGGTAGACGGGTGAGGTATGAGGATAGACGAGAAGGAGAAGGTGAAAAAGGCGTGGTGGGTGAAATTGGTTTATGTGGCTTAGAAGGTTGGGTCTTCCTTTTAGGAGGATGAATGATATTTGTGTCGGTTTGGGAAGATGTGGCTAAGTCTTATTTGATGGGTGGATGGATAAGGCTTGATGTCGACATGACACCCGGGGTAGTGATACCTCTATATATGGGAGAAGATTTAGGTGGAGGTAGGTTCTTAGGCATAGGAATGGGTTTGGTTATGGGTAAAGGTTTAGATGTAGGAAAGGGTGACAAAGAAGAAGTTGTTTCAATAGGCATGGTCATGGTTTATTTGGTCACTTGAAATACCTTCGGATAGATCGTGGAGGTATCAATAAGTGACATTTTCATTTGGGTTGAAAAGGGTGACCAAAGGCATCTCCAAAGTATGGAATTATCAACATAATCCAAGTGGTCAGCCAAACATGAAAATGGTACTACTGTAAGAGGAGATGTTGTTGGTTTAGTGGCAATCCCTGTAAAATATGTCTATGAGATAGGGAATTGGTTAGCCTCAGACTCTGTGGGTAAAAGAGTCGAGAGCATATCAACGAGATCCTAGAATGCTAATGGGGAATTATCACCAACAGGAAATGGCACATCTAAAGGATCCCCATGGGTAGGAGAGATGGTAGGTGGGGTGAGGTAGATTCTTCTTTTGGTGGAGAAGAAAGTGAGGATGATTCTCCCATGGGTAGGAGAATTAATATCGTTGATTATTCATTAGACTCGTGAGGCGAGATGGTGAAATGGCATTAGCAAAAAAATTGGACTCCTCCATGGGTGAAGCGGGAGATGAAGGGGACTCCTCTATGGGTGAAGGAGTAGATGAGGTAGGCTCCTCCATGGGTAGAGGAGTGTTGGAGAGGAAATTTAGGTGGACAAACTTGTGGATTTCTTGCCAATGCTCGGGAATCTAAGTCCCTCTACTTAACCGGTGCAGCTTTCATATATGCATGCATGATAAAATGTGGATTTCTATGGTGGCCTTTCGAGGGGATCCAACAGGGGCACTCCACTGACCCTGCGGAAAAGCTAGAAACCTCTTGCTAGGGAATAATTTTTCTGAAAGTAGGAAAGGGAGTGAGAATAAAGGTAGGAGAACTAATGTTGCATGTAGAAAATTAGATTCCTACACACACACTAGTTATAAATTTCAACACATGCATTTATGCGAAGAAACAACCCGAAAATGGCAACAAGATGAGATAAGATTGCAAACTCAAAGTTTCTAAAATATCCTCATCAAAGAGGCTACAAAATTTTTCTTGTTGTATTTATGCTTAAACATAGCTTGTACATAATGTGGGAATGAAATAAATTTGAGAATGGAGGAAAGTAGAAGAAAATGGCTATCTCCTTTTCTTTCTCTAAAATATAATGCACTCGTGAGTTTACAAGATCAATTTCCCACCTTTACAATGGCGTATAGAAGCCATTAAAAATCTTGTAAGAAAGCTGTTACAACGTCTTCTTTATTAGCAATAAATGGTTTACAATCTTTTCAATCATTCATGTTCATTTAGATTCTTGATTCACGAAGAAACACCAATGGTGATAAAAACCATACTTTTCATAATGTAGCCGTTACACTCATTTTGTAACTTTGAATTTCAACCATTCATCTTTCCTTTGAAACTTTAAACAGAGTCATCCATGTGGGAGAAATTTATTGGAGCCGGTGTGGAGGATTCCTTTTACATTTTGTAACTTTATAGAGATTTGGCAGTTTTTACATTTTTGGTCTTCCCACCCACTTTTGATATGGTCTTGACACGTGGCCTTACTTGAGTGGAGACAGAGTCACGGGTCACTTTTATAATTTTACCTTTTTCAATGCGGGATCAAAAACACAAATTTCTCTATTGGCCTACCTCCCCACTTTGACCTTTGATGTGGGCTTAATATTTGACTTTTTCCTTGGCATGGGTGGGGCTGCGGGTCACTTTTTAACTTTAAGCCCCTTTAATGAAAACAAGGCTGAAATTCGCAAATCTCCCCGACACCCCACTTCCCGCCTTGAATTTCTATTCAAAGCTAAATATTTGAATTTTTCCTTGGCATGGGCGGGGTGTCGGGTCACTTTTTTACTTTAAGCCCCTTTAGTGAAAACAAGGCTCAAATTCTCAAATCTCCCCAACAGCTCGCTTCCCCACCTTGACTTTCTATTCGAGCTTAATATTTGAATTTCTCCCTTTTATTTGGCAGGTCATATATCTGACCCTAGACACGTGGAGAGCTAGCGCTCATTTGGAGATTGGCCTTTTGGTTTCATTACTAAAATTGCATCATTGAGGCATGTGGAGGCTTCCGTCGACCCACTCATACTTAGTCAATTTAAGCAATCGGCTCTGTTCCTTTTTGGACCTGGGACATGTGGAGGATTGGCGCAAGTTTGAGAACTGCCCCTAGCTTTGACCCTTGAAATTGCATCGATGAAGCACGTGGCGTCATCTCGTTGAACCTTCCATACTTAGCTGATTTGGGCTTGTTTTGTCTTCATTTTGGACCTTGGACACGTGGAAAGCCTGCACTTATTTGTGGACTATCCCTTGGGCCTTGCCCTTGGAGTTGCACCATTTGGACATGTGGAGGCTTCCATTATTTCTTGAAACATGGCCATGTCGCATCCAATCATAGATATCCATATATTACTCATGGATAATGGGACATAAATTTGTGGGAAGAAAATGCTCGTCATTCACGACTATGGAAAAATGTAGAGAAGAAGAAAACTCCACCATTTCATGCCCGATTTTCAAATTTATTTTGCGAACCAAGGGATTGAAAACAATACAAGGTTTGAAAATCCATGGCCATAGAAATATTGACAATTTCATCCAAATGAGGACAACAATAAAATTTTCACACGTCTAGACAAAAAATAGAAAATTTATCAAAATGTGCAGACTGGAGAGTTTAAACAACTTCAAAGCATGAATTTCTCTATCTTTTCAAACTTCCAACTTTACTTGAACACTTATGGAGGGCGTGAGCTCAAAATTTTGAATTTTAATTTTAAAATGAGGGGGGGATTTTGAGGGTGACAACAAGGATCTCATTCTAGAATCTCCTCAATAAAGGGTATATGAGGAAATTAAGAAATGGTTGTTGGTACGACTTTGAAAACTACATGGACTTCACAGAAATTTCTATCAATGGTTGAAGGTTCACCATTTTGATTAGATGATGGTGTATGGTTAGGGAATGAATTTTTAAAGATATGCAAGTTTTTATTTTCCGGTGCATTCGGGTTGTCGGGGCGAGATCTCCATTATCTAACATTTCTGGACAATGTTCTTAAAGGTTTCTAATACCATCGATGGCCTTTGAATAAGGCTACAATATTCATGTTCCGATTGGAGTGTAATTTTGTTACTCCTATCTAAAACTGAAAATTTTGAATGGGAGAAAGATTGGAGGAGGTTTGAATGGGAGAAAGTTAGATGGATGAGATGGGCAGATTTGAGAACTACCATGTTGGTAGATCCTTTCGATTAGGAATAATTGTTTTGGGATTTTAAAGAGTAAGAGGTGTCATTTGATTTAAAAGCAAAAATTTTATTACATAATTGAATTTTCTTCTCTTTAATGGCATGAATTTCAGTTTTGTGCCATGGCAAATGATTCATCAAAGGTACGAGAAGGTTTGCACTTTCAAAGTTGGTGAGATGTTCTGGCACAAGCTCTAGTGAAAAAACTATAAGCTTGATTTGAGGTAGTTGGAATGTAATTTAGTTGATGAGGATTCGCCAACAAGCAACAAAATTTGTGATAGATTCGTCATTCTACTATCGTGTTGAGTATAGTTAAGTCATGGTGACTTTCTTGACGATATTAATCGAGAAATGGTCCAAGAATTATTGAGCCACTTGGTTAAATGAGTAAATGGAATGTCCGGGTAAACAACTATAACAATATAATGTGGGTCATGTCAAGGACATCGGGAATGTTCGTAGGAGTAAAGCATCATCATGGGTGATTAGATAACAACCATGTCTCGAATGACCACAATTGTTATTGTGGGTCTTCTTTACTATTGAAATGGTTGAATTTGGGAATTTTCCAATGCACATGGTATGGGCGAATGGGAATATATGGATGAATAGGCTCATTACAGATTTTTCATAAGTTAAGGAGTTGTTAGAGCCATAAACTTATGCTTTTAATGTTTGCATCTTTTCCATCATAATCTTAATGAGGTTTTTGGTGGGTTGTGATGAATGGACACCCCCTTCAAAGTATAAGGGGGTTGATGATGAATATATGATGTGGATGACATTCTAGAATATTATGGTACCGAGTAGGAGAAGCTGTGAAGGAGGAATAGACGTGGGTGGAAAATATCCGAATAGGCGATAGACAAGATTGAGGGTTTTGGTGATATGTGTAAGTAGGTGGGGTAGTCATAACGACTCGGTAGTGATTTGGGGTAAGGACTATAGGATGGAGAGGAAAAGGTTTTGGAATGGGGTATGGGTTTTCGACACCATTTGTGGTTGCGATGTAATAAGTATATACGAGATGCCGGGTGCAGACAGGATATGCTCAAGGTGGTCAGTGAAGGAATAGTTGACACCACAGTGTAAAAATGTCTTAGGTATAGTAGTTATAGAGGATGTGGGGTCTATTCAAGACACCACATGTGGTAAGGTGGATGAAGGTAACGTCAAGCTAGTGGTAGCTAATCCGGAAGTGGTGAAGAGGGTAGGAGGGATAGACACGGGCATGCCATATACCAACTTTCCAAAGAGATTCCCAAGTGGATGAGTAGGCAAGATAAAGGTAAAATGATAGTTTATGGGTCTCTACACGGTGTCGATAAAGGTCTCGAATAGGTCACAAGTGAGTGAGTGGGTGAGGTAAAATTAGGTGGGTATGTCTCTTTTTAAGGCTATGTGGGAAAAACACAATAATCAAGCATCGATTAAAGGTGACCGATCATGCGGTTAGGTATAACCAAATACGGTTCTTGTGAGATCTAGAAATGTCACAGAACAGGGTTTTGGTCTCCTTTGTGATTGCACAAAGGATTTTGGTTGTTCGGGACGAGGTAATGGGTGACTGGAGTAGGATTTTGCAAGGTTTTGATGAGTCTATGGAGGTGAAAATGTTGGAGAAGATCAATAGGGAGCAAGATAAACAATGGATGATAAAATAATGATGAAATGAAATAACCAGGAAAGTATGATGTTGTACTTACTTGGATTTCATTCTGAAGGTCTATGTGTGAAGGATGGAGGTGTTGATGATGGGTTTGAAGGATGAAAGTGATCACTAATTGAAAGAAAGCTTCTGCATGGTCTGCATGCACACTCCTCTTTGCTTAGATAGATTAGAATGTCGCGAGGATGGCTGTGCAGAGAAGATCCTCAATCTCATTCCTTGGATGTGAGTTCTTGCTGGAATTAGCTCTTTAAAGATGTGTTATCTCTCTGAGATTTGTTCTTGTTCATCAACTTTCTTTCTTCCAACTTCCAACTTCCAACCTTGAGAATAAGGTTGTTTTGGGTTAAAAGGGGCAAACGACGATCTGGTTTAGCGGCAATGCTTAGGGGTAACCGTCGGTTAAGGCGGGATTTCCTAGGTTTACTAAACTTAGGGAGATCCTCCTAATTTCCTCGGATCTTGTGTCATTATCCCGTGGATTAGACTTGGAGCCTCTTGTGAGCATGCGGGAATGTGGTTAGAGGGAATGTAGGCATTGATTTTAGGGTTTGAGTAAGTCTTAGTTAGTTATGGTAACTTGCTAAGAATAGGTCTTAGGTTGAGCTAGATTGGTGAGGTGTCTAAGTGAATTGTATGTGTAGATATTATTTAAATAAGATATTTAAATAATAAATATAGTGAGGATAAATCATTAATTTAATTAAATTAATATTAGTGGGGTGAAGGGGGTCATGGCTAGGTAAATGTAATAAAAGGTGTTTATATGTTGAGGGACAAAAGGGGAGTGTGACCTAATTTTAGTGTCTACATTTTTCCCCTTTTTGTTGTATAGCTTGTATTGATAAGCGATGCTAACAAAAAATAAGATGTGGTTGCCCCATGTGTGGGTGAAGGTGATCCCCCTCAAATCAGGAACTGATGAGCCAGCAGGTTGAAGCGGTGAGTGGTTTGATAAAAGGTAAATGTGAAGAAGAGGAAAATGGGTTTAGTGGAAAAGGGGTGAAATGTCTACTTGGGAAATCTAGGTAATGGGTCAAGGTCAAAGGTAGCAACAATCAAATGTACACACACATATAAATTGCATCACCCTACCGGGTTGAAGAGCGGGCAAACTCTACATCGTCTAAGGTCAATAGGTTTACCCAAACAAGTTGAAGTGAATCCGGTATCTAAGGTATAGGATAAGGTCGGGAAAAAAACATAAGTTAGGTGCGGGAACATGTAGGTATGTTCGGTACACCAAAGGTAGGGTCGGGATAGACAAAGACAACAATAGGCTAGGTAAGGTCATTAGGTCAATCAACACAGGTAACGGTGTCGTAAGGTATAGTGAGCACATTGGTTCAAAGGTCACAAATAGTTTTCTAGGTCTAGGTAGATAGGTCATAGCACGGGTAAGGCTGAGGTAGGGGTAAAAGAATGAGGCTTCAACAGCAGATGAGGTGAGGTTGAAAAAGGTGGAGGGCCAAAGGGGAAGGTAAAGTGGTCCAGGTAGGTGTAGGGGAGGAAAAATAAAGAGGAGGTAAGGAAAATGAGGTCAATGTGAGGAAAATGAGTATGCGGGGGTAACCAACAATGTGCTGGGATGAACTAATGACATGATCTATGGGAACCGACATTGGTGAACAAGGGCATACGACCGATGTCGGTCAAGGGGAAACCGATGTCGGTCAAGTCGGGTAGGGTATAAAAAGTAGAAAACCCACGGTTTGAAAATTCATTTGTGCATTGTTAAAAAGAAGAAAAGGACAAGAAGAGAGAAAAGAGGAAGAGGACAAAAGAGTACGGCAGAGAGATTGGTTGGCGAGCCACATAGGCGAGATTGATTGGGCGAGAGGTGGGGCTGTGATATTGGATCGAGCGAGGTGATTGGTTGGGAGAGTGAGAGGTCATTCGAGGATGGTAGAGGCTGGAGAGGGATCGGGAGGAGCGGCGCGGAGGCCAAAGGTTCCACCACGATGGTGGCAGTGGGATGTGGTAGGTTCGAACCTTTTGATTCATTGTTTGGTGAATTTGATGTAAAATATAGAAAGTATGAAAAATGGGGGGTTTGGGGGAAGAATTTCAAAATGGGAAAAAGAGGGAAAAGGGAATGGGGAAGGGTAGGGTGTAGAGCAAGAGGGTAATAGAGGGATATTTAGGGGTGTAAGGAGTGAGTTGGGTGGGTAGAATGAGTAGGGAGAGAAAAAGTAGGGTTGGGAAGTCGTGGTGGGTGGCAAAGAAGTGACCGATGTCAGTCGACTTGTGGCGGCGTTGGTGGGTAGTGACCGGTATCGGTCACAAGAACAGTGACCGATGCCAGTCAAGGGGAGACCGTGGTCGGTCAAGGGATAACCGGGTCAGTTGACCTAAGGTTAAGTTGGGACAAAAAAGGGAATAGAGTAAGGGTAGGGTGGGAAAGGATTAGGTGAGAGGGAAAAGGGTTAAGGGAGACAGGAAGGGTTTAGGGTGGCTTGGGTGAGGGGTAGGGTAGATAGTTTCAGGTGGATGAGTTTGGGTAGGTTTAGGTGAGGGTTAGGGTAGATAGGTAGGGTAGATGGGTTTGGGTAGGTTTGGGTGAGGGTTAGGGTAGATGGGTTTGGGTAGGTTGGATTAGCAACAAGGCCAACGGGATGGGGGTGGGGAAAGAGATTAGGTTGGGATGTGGGGTGAAATAGGGTAAGTTGGGAAGGTGTACTAATACATTTCTCTTGTGGGATGTAGGCCCGAGACGAGCTGTGGATGAGGGCTCGGGTGCCACCCTTATTATTGATAGTACAGTGAGCACGACGCAGGAGGAGTGGCAGCATGTTGCAGAGGTGGGGTTGATAGGGGTGCGGTGCTACTGGCATGTAGTTTGGGAGGTGAGTCTGATGGTTTCCCTCATCAACAGATGGGACTCGGCGACCAACACCTTCCATATACCAATGAGTGAGATGACGATCACCCTGGAGGACGTCTATAGGATCCTATGGTTGCCCATATTGGGGGCCTAGGTTTATTCTATCTCTTTAGAGGCGTCTGAGGAGCTACTAGCACCCATTTTTGGTGAGGGTGTAGTAGACCTGACGTTCCATAGCACTAGCATGAGCTATGGAGCAATGTATAGAGCTCATCCGAGAGAGATGAGGTTAGTGGTACTTTTGATGGAGGTAGTGTGTTGCTTCGCACTGCCGGATGCAGAGGGTGGGAGATTCCGAGGTCACTGATGGGAGTCCTTCATGACATGATGATACAATGGACATGGTTCACATGGGCACTTGCATTGCTGACGTAGGTATATAGAGAGCTATGGGCCTACGGGTGACTCTGCGGAGGTTCAAAGCATCTATTGCGTCGTACTATTGCATTGTTGGGCTTAGCACATTGTTTGTGTTCGACCAGTGGGGATGCCCCGGGCAGATACATTCCCACGAAGAGTTTTGAGAGTTGGGTACAGGTGGTGGGTACTTGTCCATGGGAGAGGCCTAAGGTTCCAAAGCTACTCATGATGTAGCTTACTACAGGAGGTTGTTGGAGGGGTTTTGGGGTGGACATCATTTGGAAGCCATATCTGGGCTTCCCTGCATACAGAAAAAAGGCCACGAGCTAGATGGGCTACACTATATCTATGGATAGAGGGGAGGAGAGTGGGAGAGCATGAGTGGATACCCGTAGAGTGGGTTAGGCACCAGTTTGGGTTAGTCCAGGATGTACCACCACCCTTCCCACAATACAGGAGAGATGACGTGGAGAGACCTATGTCTCCACCATGACCCACATAGTGCCGACTAGACAGGAGGAGCAGCTAGTAGATACACAGATTAATGATGCTAGGGTTGCAGATGGGTATAGGCAGTGGTGGGTGGCACAAGCCACAGTAGTACCACCTAGGCCATGGCAGTCGGACTTAGCCACCATGACAGATTAGAGAGATTCCGTATAAAGGTGTGGCTACTTTGGTGACATAGCTTGGGATCATGCAGGGGTAGCTCACAAGTTCAGAGGCACAAGTTTCCATCTTACAGGCCCAGATAGCTACGTTATAGGCTTAGGTAGGGTAGGGACAGGTACCCACATAAGCAGAGGTAGGGGAGATGGAGATGGAGAGGAGGAAGTGGGACATGGAGGGTAGGTAGCCACCTTATAGGCACAAGTACAGGATCTACGAGGCTATTGACCACCACAAGGGTAGGAAGCAGGCAGTTATGGTCCGGCAGGCTAGGCATGATAGCAACACGAGACACATATTACGACCCTACATGCCCAGATACGAGACACGAGCACGTAATTCCGGGGTATCGACTCAGTTCTAGTACCATCACAAGGCTCAGTGCAGGTTCAAGGATAGGGTCCCCTTATACAGGTACCCACGCAGGTAGCGAGACCCATGGCACCCCCACAAATAGTGACCATGGTCAGATTCAGGGATGCCCTAGCAGAGGCACGATATTATCAGGATCATTTGTTAGTTGTCGGGCTAGATGTGCCCTCCTATGCCAAGTATAGAGCACAACAGGCCTCTAGTGAGAGGACTAGATCCTGCACTCATAGTGTGGAGAGTACAGGGGGCCGGTGAGCCCAGGGATAGGGTTGTGGTGAGGCCACTAGTGTGTAGAGGCCAGCCCCAGGTGAGGGGCCATCAGCAGGACGTGAGGCAAGTGTCGGGAACTAGACAGGTGTGGTAAAGGGGTCGGGAGAGACACAATCATAGGGACCATTCCCTGACATTAGATGGGGAGATTATTAACTTTATATGGACTCGGCCTACATGTAGATTCATTTTTGTATGGATTATATATGAGACCGGCTCATGAATGGAGAGATGTTGTATTTATTAGTATTTTTTTGTACATGATACCGGCCTGTGAGTCAAGATATTTTTGTATTGGATAGCGGCCTGCGAGCCAACGATGTATGAGAGACACATGTTTTTTTAGATGAGTGTATATTATTGTGATACAGTGTATGTATATGATGAGATGTATGAGGTTCAGATGATTATGTGTTGTGATGTGTATTTTATTTTACTTTCATTATGATATGAATGGATTAGGTGAGTTAGGCATGACGGAGTCAGGTCGGTTTAGGCATGGATCAAGTCAGGTCAGTGTTAGGCATGGATCGAGTCAGGTTAGTGTTAGGCATGGATCAAGTCAGGTTGGTTTAGGCATGGATCAAGTCAGGTTGGTTTAGGCATGGAATGAGTCAGTTAATTTTAGGCATGGATCGAGTCAGGTTAATTTTAGGCATGGATCAAGTCAGGTTAGTTTAGGTATGGATCGAGTCAGATTAATTTTAGGCATGGATCGAGTCAGGTTGGTTTAGGCATGGAATAAGTCAAGTTGGTTTTAGGCATGGATCGAGTCAGGTTAGTTTAGGCATGGAATAAGTCAGGTTGGTTTAGGCATGGATGTGTATTTCGGTATTTTGGTAATACATGTTAATGCAAATGAATGTAATGGTGTTCAATGTTTAAATATGGGTTATAGATGAATATGGGAAATAATGGTAGTGGTAAAAGAGTATGTGAAACATGAGGAGTGTATGTAGGTCGAATGATGTGGATATGGGATAGATTTCTAGGTTTTTGATATGAACAGGAAATCAGGTAAAGGTGGGGAAAATGGTTAGGGTAAAGAGTGGCTGAGCTAACCTTCCAGGGCCCCATGCCCTGGAAGTGCTTGCCTACATAGTCCCAGTGAAAAGGGACCTCAGACCGATGTAGTTCTCCCATGAGCTAGGGAAGAAGATGAAAATGAGTTGGTAGGTTTGTGGGCATGTAGTGGGTTTAGGTTTAATAGGTATGGGTAGATGATAGTTAAAATGTTGCAGGTGAGGGTGATTATGGCAAAAGTGGAGGATGACCCCCAAAAGTAAGCGTCAAGGACCAAGTCCTGTATAAGGTAATCAAAATGTAAACAAAGATGGTTAAAAGATAAGAGGGGGGAAAAAAATCCACCTTATTGGGTAGAATCATACCAAGTAGATCATACCTTGAAAAGGGGTGATGAATACAAGACCCAAAAGGCATTGCATGATTTAATTGTTCTATGGTGAAAGTAGTCATACGATCAAATGTCAAAATTCCAAGATGTCCCTTAAGGAAATTTAGGAAATGAGAGTGGAAATGGTAAGGTGGGTGAAAGGTAGTGAATTGTATATGTTTTGAGTGACAGGTCTTTTGGGCAAGAGGTCCGAGGTCATAATGGGCAAGTCCATGACTAAAAAGTGTTTTTGTTTTGATAGACTGATCGATGCGGGAAGTCTATATGGGACAAATAATATGGTACTTCTTGAGGTCTTCGTGAAGCTGATCGATGAGAGAAGCTTTGTTCACTCTCATTTATTTTTTTTTAAAGGCTTCACATAGCTGTCCTTTGAGGGAGTAGTCTATTTATAGTAGTAATTTGGTTGAGAAGAAGATGTCCTTTTAAGGGAGTCATATTTTTTATTATAAGTTTAACTCAAGGAGTTTGGTCCTATTGGAGGTATTTGAAATCATGGAAAAGACCAAGGTAAAGGAGAGGACTCTTGTTCAAAATGTGAGGTGGAACGACCATGGGATCTCATCTAAAGGTAGACGAAAAGTATCCATGAGAATCATGATATGTGTAGTGCCGTGGTACACATATTCAAGAGAAGATAACAAGTGATGGGTACTCACATGATTCTTGTTTAATCATTAGGGAGGTGGATAGTGCTCAAGGGATGAGCATGGAGAGAGATGAAGGGTGAGGTAGGACAACGAGTCAAAAATAGAATGGTTAAAGATGCAATGCGTTAAGGGGCTCAGGTTCAGGTTTACCCTTAAGCGAGGACAAATGATAGGCACCCGATCCATAGGTATGAGTTACGATGTATGGTCTAAGTCAATTAGGAGCAAATTTTCCCCGTTTACTTTTTTCTATTTTGGTTACGTGTTGATTCTCTTTCAAGACAAGTTCATTGACTTGGAAGGTTCATTCATGAACACGTTTTCATAAGCACATTTGAGACGTTGTTGGTAAACTTGAAGGTGATCCAGAGCGTTAAGATGACGTTCGTATAATAACTCTAGTTGTGCTAAGCGGTTCTAATGAAAGTCATCATCAGTAAGCATGTCCTAGAGATAAATGTGGAGTGAGGGGATCTGGACTTCAAGAGGCAGAATAGCCTCGTACCGTCAGACTAGTGAAAAGGGTGTAGTCGTAATGAAAGTGCGAATACTAGTGCAGAATGCCCATAGAACAAAAGGAATGTGTGTATGCCAATCCTTCTAGTATCGCCAACCACTTTCATGAGAATTTTATTGAGGGTTTTGTTAGTGGATTCAGCTTGGCCATTGGTTTGTGGGTAATAGGGTGATGAGAAACTAAGTTGAATGTGAAGGTGTCATAAAATTTTGGAGTGTTTTGTTTTTTAATTATTTTCCATGTTAGTGATGAGGTGATGAGGGATACCAAAATGACAAATGATGTGATGGTTAATGAACTCACATATTTGCTTGACTTTCATGGAGATGAGTGGTATGGCTTCCACCCATTTTGTGTAGTATTCAGTAGTAGTTATGATCCATTGATGACGTTGGGAAGAATGAGGATTGATTTATCTGACAAGATCCAAACCCCATTGAGAGAAGGGCCAAAGGTCATGAGTGACTGTAAAGGCATGACTAGGTGTATGACAAAGGTTGGCATGTTGTTGACATTTCACACAATGTTTGACATAGTTGCAACAATCATGGTTAAGGGTTGGCCAGTAATAGCCTAGGTGAATAATACGCTTAGCAATAGCAAGGCCACTAAAGTGACCTCCACATATGCCATCATGAACCTCCTTAATGGTATAAGGAATTTTAGAACTTGTGAGGCATCGTAAGAGAATACCATCAAATCCATGCTTATAGAGGATTCCCCCAGGATAACGAAATGGGAGACCTTTTTAAGGAAGGCACATTGTCCGTTATGGGTGAGATCAGGAGGTAAGATGGAGAGGGAAAGGTAGTTGGAGTATTGTTTATACCAAAGGTCGATCGGGTCAAGGGTTTTGATTACGATTGAGTAAAAATTGTGAGGTAAATAAGAAGGTGAATGGAGGCGTTGTATGGTGACAAATATTTTGGAATTGGCAGGGGGAAGTGGGTATTTTGGAAGCTAAAGGGCCATGGTATCTATAAATTTGTTAGTTGAACATGGGATGGTTTCAAGGGTGTAACAATCAAAGGTGGTCAAAAAGATGTCTACATGATGTTTATACTTTTGAAGTATCTCATTATGACATTGGGTATGCACCATTGACTTGGTTTATGACCAATTGTGAATCACCAAAGATGTGGATTGACTTGACATCTAGGGCATAGGCAGTCTAGAGACCTAGTACGAGCACTTCATACTCAAAAATGTTGTTGGTGCATTCAAAGTCTAGTTTGAAAGACAAAGGCATGGGTTCTCCATCCAGAGGAATGAGGATAACACCAGCCCCACCCCCATGCTAACACTTGGAACCATAAAAAAAGAGTGTCATTTGGTAAGGGGGTTCATCCAGGGAAAGGGTAGCAATGGATTCATCAAGAAATTCAAAGTTAGAGGGTTGGTCCCCGGCAATAGGTGCGTCAGCCAGTTGGTCGGTGATAGCCTAGCCCTTAATGGACTTTTGGTGAATGAATTCGAGGTCAAGATTAGCTAAAAGCATAAGCCATCATGCGGCACACTGATTTTGATAAGGTTTGGCATACATGAAGTGTAAAGGGGCGGTGTTGGTCACAATATAGGTTTTTTGGTTGAGTAGGTAATGGCAGAATTTGGTGGCAACAAAAACTAAGGCTAAGAAAATCTTTTTTGGATGGTTTTATCGGGTTTCATAGTCCAAAAGAGTATGGCTTATGTAATAAGCCACCTTCTCACTATGTTGTTCATCGCGATGAGCTTGAGCATGGCTCCCAAGGAATGATTGGTAGCCTATATGTACAGTGTAAAAAGGTTGATTGTCTTTTGGTGGAATGAGTACGGGTGGTTGGAGAAGGTAATGTTTTAGGGCCTCAAAAGCTTTGTGACAGTCATCATCCCATTTAAAGGAGACATCTTTCCTAAGCAGATGATGAAATGGTTGACACCAATCAGATAGTTGTGACATGAAACGGTGAATGGACTGCAATTTACCTTGCTGGCTACAGAGTTGTTTAAGGTTAGTGGGTGGAGGCATTCCTAGAATGGCCTTGACTTTAGTAGGGTCAAATTCTATACCACAGAGGGAAATAATAAATCCCAGGAGTTTTCCTAAGAGAACCGTGAAGACGCACTTTTTAGGTTGAAGGTGAACGTAATATTTAATGAGGCAACAAAGATGGTTTTGAGGACAACGAGGTGCTTGGCGTGATGTTTAGATTTTGCCAAGAGATCATCCATGTAATATTCCAATATGCGATGCATGATATCATGGAAGATGTAAGTCATAGCACGCTGATATGTAGCACTAGCATTATAAAGGCCAAAATGCTTGACTCAATAGCAAAAGGTTCCCCAAGGGGTAATTAATGCGGTCTTGTGCTAATCTTCGGGGCAAGAAAAATTTGTTATAACCCGAGAAACCATCCATGAGTGAGAGAATCTCGTGACTAGTAGTAAGGTCAACCAGTTGATCAATGTCGGAAAGGGAAATTCATCTTTCGGGTAGGTGAGGTTAAGTTCATGGAAGTCCGTGCAAATGCGAGTCCCCTATTGCTTTAGTAAAAGGAACAATGTTAGAAATCCAATGAGGATAATCAATGGGTAAGATGAAGGAAACGGAAAGAATGCATCAAGTTCTTCTTTGATGAGAAGATAAATGCGAGGTGCATTTTCCTCAGCTTTTGTTTGATAGGTTTGGCATTGGGAACGATTACGATATTGTGGACCACTATGGTGGGGTCAATACTAGGCATGTCTATGTAAGACCAAGCGAAAGCGTGGTTATGCTCTCAGAGAAAAGAAGTGATGACTTCATGTTCAACAACATCTAAAGATTGTCTCATCTTTAGGATTTGCGGGTCATCCCGAGTATGAATTTTGATCTCGATATTCGATTCATTCAACATGGTTTACGTCTCAGAGGGTAACAACCGATGAATATATGAGTCTTCTGCACCAAGGTAGGTGAGTATGGATTCATCATCCTGACATTGAATGATGTTAATGGTAGGTGTGTTGTCATCGATCATCTTAGGATACAGGAATGGGAGAGTGGAAGGGGCCTCACCTTCACGTTGATAAGTCAAAGGCCCCAAGGAAATGGTTTTTATGAAAAAAAAAGTTAGGAGGGATAGATTCAGGATCCATCGACTCTGTCGGTGAGGGTGGTGATGAAGGTGGAAAAGGGCTAGGGTCCTTAATGAGTTCAATGCGGGCCTATTTGGTAGGAGGTTCAGGGAAGCCAATACCACTCCGGCCATTATACTTGTGGGTGGTACATGGAATAACAAGATGGTGGCCTTGTTCAGAAAAATCCAAAACCAAAACCCTTCCACGCACAGCGGTGCAGGAAGGTGTGGGTGAAATAGTGATTGGTAAGTGATTGGAAGTTAGCAGAAAATGGGTGGGGTTGTGATGGTGGTTCAGGTGTGTAGGTGGTAATATCAAGTCCCCCATAGGTGAGACTAGTACGAAGATGAGGAGGACCATAAAGGATGCATTCTCCTATATGGTGATCATAGTGAGGGTGTTGGTGAAGGCTTCCATACTCATACGGAGTAAGGAATGTGTTGACACTATATAGGTGGTACTCCCCCAAAGTGAGGCATTGAAAAACACCTTCCAAGGGATCAGTGGTTGGTATGTGGGTAGCTGGTATGGAAAATGTGTCAGATTTCGATATGGAGGTGGTGTTAACGGATTGGGAAGCTAATGGGTCAGCCGTGGAAGTTATAGTAGTGGTAGGAATAGAGGAGGTATGTGTGGTGAAAGTAGTGGCTGTACTAGTAGGTGGGGGTGTAGGTGAAGTGGTAGTGGTTATGGAAGTAGACGGCTTGACAAGTATGAGCACATCGTTGGGTCGGTAAAGCATGTTGCATGTTTTGAAAGGCGATGGGTCAATTTGGAATGGTATATCATGTTCAAATTTTACACAACGATGCAAAGTGGAGGGAACACAACCCATGACATGGATCCAGGGTCTACCAAGCAACAAGTTATATTGGAATTCCCCCTCTAAAACATAAAACAATTCTTGAATAGTGTAGGGGCCCACACGAACGTGAAGGATGACAAAGGCCTAGTATGGAGGTGATAGATCATTGAATGAACACAAAATGACCAGATGTTTATGCATGTAATTGTCAAGTATGCGTATTTGAGCAAATGCATGGGATGAAATGATGTTAATGCTAGCGCCTCCATTAATCATCACACAGCGTACCCGTATGTCATCAATTTGGATAGAGAAGAAGAGGGTTGGAGTCCGGATCATCATTTTGGTATGGCATGATCTCGCCTCCGAGAAGCCGAGGGAGGCCACTTGGTGAACAAGGTGAGGTGAGGATGAAGGTGGTTATTTGGTGAGAGAGGCTACATGATGGGGTGTGATAATGGAGGCTACGGGAGTAGGGTCATTGGGTAAAACCTCAATAGATTGAAGAACCTCCATGGGCTTGACGATGGGATTCGAGGTTTGGATGAGGTCGTATAAGGACATTTTAAGGGGAGATTGGTGTAATTTTTGAGCATGGTGCAATGTGTGACACCATTAGAAATGGGGTATGTGGGTCCGCGGATAGTTATTTTAGGTATGGGGGTAGATGGTATGTTGGGTATAGGATTGGTTGGTGGGTTAGCTGCCTTTTCTTTACCCTTGTGTGCATGCATAGTGACGTGTACCATGTTGATTTGAGGGAAGTTGTCAAATGGAGAAGGTGTAGGGTAAGTGGTATAACAACATGAAGGGAAAAAACCTACTGGAGGAGAAAAGCCCTGTGAGGTCAGTTGGGCGCAATGACATTTGGGTGGTGGCATGGCAAGTTCTCTAATGCGAACCATGTTAATTTCAAATTTTGTGTGTGGTTCTAGGAGCTATGAGGGTGGAGGTTGTGGTTGTTGAGTGGGTAGTGTGGGAATGGGTGTAGGTGAAGTAGGATCCTCATCAAGAAGGTCATCATCGTCAAATTTGGTTTCCAGTGGACACAATTGGATAAGGATGATTTTCAAGGCCTTGTAGTTCTCCACATCATGCCCTGGCACATGATGGTATGCACAAATTTTGGTATCATCAAACCCCTTTGGCTTGGGTTTGAGGGGGTCGTAAGGTCGGAGTGGCAGTAATGTGATAACAAAAGTCTCGAGGAGGTTGGTTAAAATTTTGGCATAGGACCTTGTTAGTGGATCATAATGGGAAGTGAATGTGGGTTTGGGTGTAGGTGTGGTTGGTTGTCAGGGAATTGTTTTTGGAAGTGTAGGAATAGGTCGAGCTATGGGTTTAGGCACCAGTGTGGTTTGAGGTATCAGTTGGGTTTGTTTGGGTATGGGTACAGTAGATGGATGGGTAGGAGGGTGTGGGGTTGTTTTGACTACGTTGTTGTGGGGTAGCAAGGTTTTGTTTTTGGGTTGCACCTTCTTGGGTAAAGGTGATGTGGGTGTATGAGGTCTAGAAGGAAAAGTAGATGGTGTAAGAGGGAAAGTTACCCATGGGGATAATGGGGGTGTTATAAAGGTAGATGATGTGGGTCATGCTTGGGGTGTGAGGAACAATGACTGAAGTGTAGTGGGTAGTGAAGCAATAGTTGAAGGGATTGGAGGTATTGGTGGTAAAGAGACCTGCAGTGTGGGTATGTGTTGTGTTGTGTTCCGGGTAGGTTAGAGGATTGTGAGGAAGGAATCTTGACCATGTTGGGCAGGCTGAGGTCTTAACGCAGACAGACAAGTGTGGGTGTGATTGGTGTAGTCGGGGTATGAGGCCGATGAGTTTGTTTCTTTGGTTTGGGTGTTGGGGTAGGTGTGGTATTGACATTGGAGGATGTAGCTAAATCTAGTTTAATAGGTGGATGAGTAAGGCTAGTGGTCGGGGTGACCCCTAAAGTGGTAATAGGTTTAGTGGAGGTAAATGTTGTGGGTATGGGTTTGGGTTTAGGCATAGGTCGGGTTATGGGTAAGGGTGTGGTGTGAGCGCTAACAGGTATCGTGGAAGGGGTTGTGATAGTAGTGGTTGTATGTGGTTTGATGGGTGGAAATGTGTTTGGGTAGATAGTGGAGGTGTCATCGAGGGATCTCTGCATCTGTGTTGAGATAAGGAGTAAGAGGCACCCCCATAATAAAGCCCTATCCACATAATCCAGTGATCGGCCAAACGTGAGAATGACACGTTTGTGGGTGGAGTTGGTGAGGACCTAATGGGAATTCCCATAAAATGCATCTTAGAGATGGGGAATCAGCCAGCTTCAGCTTCCGTGGGTAAGAGAGCTGAAAGTAGGTCTGTTGGATGTTGGGTAGCTAATGGAGAATGCTCACCAAGAGGAAAAGGTATCTCCACCAGGTCTATGATGGGTGGAAGAGATGATGGGAGTTCCTCTATAAGTGGAGGAATGGATAGGTGCTCCTTTGTGGGTGGAGGAGGTAATGGGTGCTCCTCTCGCAAGGGGAGAAGATAATAGGTGCTCCTCTATGGGTGGAGGAGGTAATGGGTGCTCCTCTATGGGTGGAGGAGGTAATGGGAGCTCCTCTATGGGTTGAGGAGGTATGGTAGGTAAAGGTTCTCTAAGTGGAGAAGCTAGGGGTGAGATGGTCTCAATGTTAGCAGAAGACTCCTCCATAGGTGATGTAGGAGATGAAGGGTGTTCTTCTATTGGTGAAGGAATAGTGACGGTTGGTTCCAATGTGGAAGGAGGATTTCGGGCTAGGATTTCCTCTATGGAAGGGATGTGAGGTAATTGAGAGGTGATAGGTACCTCGTTAAAGATTGTGTGAACCTCACGGGTATGGGTATCGTGAGTGGATGTCTCACCAATTTGATTGGATGAAGGGGCATGATTCGTAGAAATGTTTTTTGAATATTTGTAGATTTTGGTTGGGGTGGTGTTGGGATTATCCATCAACTCACCTTTCTCGAGCATTTATTGAACAATATTCTTAAAATTGATGTAGTTCCGTCACTATGACCCTTCACTCGGTTGATAGTTACTGTAAATATTGTTCCTTATACCATGCGGGCATGGGGCGAAAGTGGTCAAAACCAAAGGTGTGGTTTTATGGGTAGAAGGGTGATGGCGCTAGCTTTGATAAGCTTCTCGATACGTAAGAGGGTGTAGCCTGATTGGATAGATGAGCTGGGCTGGCCTTGAGTACCACTGCGTTAGTGGTACCCTTAGCCTTTGAATAATTGGTTGGTGGTTTGGAAGAAGAAGAGGTTTCATTCGACTTGAATGCTGAATTCTTATTTTGTAATTGGATTTTCTTCTCTTCGATGGCCCGAATCTCTAACTTTCATGCCATAGTGAATGCCTCATTGAATGTTCGGAAAGTTTGGACCTGCAAGGTCGGGGAGATATGTCTAGCGCAAGCTCATGTGAAGAGCTCGATGAGTTTAGTTTGTGGCAGTTGGAAGGTAAGTTGATTGATCAAGCTGCACCAGTGAGCAACAAAATCTGTGATAGATTCATCCGCATTGACGTGTGGAATATAGATCAGTCATGGTAACCTTTGGTGATATTGATAGAGAAATGATCCAAGAAAGCTTGGGATACCTGATTGAATGAAAATATAGAGTGCTTGGGTAACCCACTATACCAATCTAATGTAGGTCCAGTGAGGGACATGGGAAAATTTCTCAAAAGTAAGGCATCATCATGAGCAATCAGATAACACCCGTGTTTAAACGAGCACAAATGTTGTTGTGGGTCTTCCTTACTATTGAAGTGGTTGAATTTAGGCATTTCCCAATACACAGGGTATGAATGGATGGGAATGGATGGATGAATAGGCTCATGCAAATCTCATCGTAAGTGAGAGTGTTGTGGGAGCCAGAAACTGATGCCTCCAGTGTCTGCATCTTGTCCATCATCAATTTAATTAGGTCGTTGGTGTTGGTTGGTTGTGATGATTAGATGCCTCTTATAGCGTGAGGAGGTTGGTTTTGGACATATAATGGGTGTGGCATTCCAGTGTATGGGGCTGCCATGTAAGGTGGTGGAGAAGAAGGTAATGAAATAGGGGGTACATACCCGAAATGAATAATAGATGAAACAGGCGGTTTTGGTAGTATGTATATGGGGGTGGAAGGGTTGTGGTAACCCTAGTGGCAATAGGGGCTAATGATTGTGGAATGGAAAGAACCACATTCTGAAATGGGGTAGGGGTCACCAACACTAGAGGTGGGAACGTAGCTGTGTATGTGTGAGACATGAGGGGTGGATGAGGTTGTGTTTGGGGTAATCGTCGAGGGTATGGTGGATGTAATGGGTGTCATAGAGATAACAGACGTGAGTCATGGCAGGTATAGAACCTAATTGCGAAATGACCGGGGTAAGGTGGACGTGGGCAGCACGGAGCGATATGGCTGATCCGAGAGGTGGGTGTGAGAGTCGGGGGATAGATATGGGCATGTCATATATTAACCGACCCGAGGCATCTCGAGTGGACAAGTGGAAGAGGTAAAAATGCAAGGCGGCAGGATTCTAGTCAAGGAGTCGTGTGAACTCCTCATCTCCGGTAGAGATATTAGTAGACTAGATAGATCCGTGGCTGGTGATAAAATAGAAGGTGTTGAAGGACTAGGTGGGAGCGGTTGAAACTAACATGGAAAACGAGGGAGTTTTCTTGTCTTTGAGTCAAGCACCATGTGAACTAGTATTGATCAGTAGGGTGCTTCTCCGTAAATAATACAAAGAACAATAGGAACAGTGAATCGATGATAAAAATGGATGAAGTAACAAATAGTAGCTGAAATGTGAAACAAAGCTAACCGATGCCGGTTATGGAAAACGATGTCGATCGGGGTAACCGCTACTACCATCAGATAAAATGGATAGTGAGTAAACAACGAGGCGTAAGGTAAAATCGATGGTATGCCAAATTTGAAAATTTGTAAAACATCAATGAGAATAATGACAAGCGATGACAGACCGTGGAAAGTGGAAGAAAGTGAAGTGAAATGTCCTTTTGAGTAGATTACCAAAATTACCTGGAACCGACGTCGGTTGGGTTTAACCGATGGCGGTCGACGAGGTAAATCGATGACGGTTCATCATCGTGAAATTAGAACGTTGATGATAAAAAGTGGTTGTGAATTAAAATTTGATGTGGAATGAGACCTGCACTCGGGAATGATGGTGATATGGCCCAGGCACACTCATGTGAAGCTGGAATACACCAGCTATGATGAGGAGCGTGAAAGGATAAACAAAAAAATTGATGAACATGATCTTTCACCTCAAAACACAAACCAAGCAGAAACACTAAGAAAATGTGATCCTAAGAGTGCCCTTTTCTATTATGTTTGTTTAGCTTATGCTATTTAGGGACTGACACATGAATTTTGAAATAGATTTTTTGGTGAGGATGGCTTCCTACAAAGAAGAAGATCTAAAGGGTGAGGTTTTAGGTATGTTATGGTGGGGGCGGGCTTTGCTCTGAAGTATGACTTGACAGAGTAGTGAGCTAGGTGCCCACTATGTCGTGATCATGTGATCACCTACAGCTTCTTCCAAGTAGGATGTTGTTTAAGAATGTATATATTTGAATTTTTGTGTGGTTTGTTAAGACTCAGAGAAAGAGAAAAGGATAGAAGTGCTTTTCTACGATTCATTTGTCAACCATGGTCATGACTCTCTAGCAAAGATAGGTTGCCCTCATTTAATGTGAGCTAATGCAAAAATCGAATGAAATGCAATGATTTTAAAACCCAAATCAAAAAAGTGAAATTGGATGACACAATAAGAGGAAGAGGAAGAGGGATTCTCTTTCACTATAATGCGTAAAAAACATGAAGAAATGATTATTTTTAAATACACCAAAAGAAAATTTTCCTTTAGAGAAAATAGAAAGAAGAAGTCGATTACTGTGGAAGAAAATTAGTACGATTTTTTTCTAGAAAAGAAACAAACACCCAATTTTTTTCTAGAAAATGAAACAGGAACACGGGCATGCAAAAATGTTTTTTTCCTAGATTGAATGAAATGCAGGAGGATACCTATTCAAATGTCGGTTGATGCGGGTCCTGATCGTGAGAGCTTCCTTTTGGCTAGAGGCATGTAATGAAAACAAAAATGAATTTTGGATGTGACCTAGCGTGAGCTTCTTAGATACTGTAGATTCTTTCAATCACCTGCTTTAAACAAAATAATGCTATAAAAAGTAAATCGTATTGTTATTTTAAAATGATTTAGGTAACTTAAAAACACAATAATAAATAGATCTAATCTAACAGGCTAAGATAGAATAGAATCCAAGGTCAAGGAATGGTCTTTATTCTGATAAATAGGTCATAGGTGAGTGAGGGTGGGGTAAAATTGGTGGGTAGGTCTTTGTTTATGACTATGTGGGAAAAACACCATGCAGGTGACCGACCGTGGTTGATCGTGAGATCTGGAAATATCACAAAACAGGGTTTTGGTCTCCTTTGTGATTACACAAAGGATTTTGGTTGGTCGGGACGAGGTAATGGGTGACTGGAGTAGGCTTTTACAAGGTTTTGATGGGTCTATGGAGGTGAAAATGTTGGAGAAGATCAATAGGGAGAAAGATAAACAATGGATGATAAAATAATGATGAAATGAAATAACCAGGAAAGTATGATGTTGTACTTACTCGATTTCATTCCTAAAGGTCAATGTGTGAAGGATGGAGGTGCTGATGATGGGTTTGAAGGATACAAGTGATCACCCTGAAATAAAGCTTCTGCATGGGCTACATGCACACTCCTCTTTGCTTAGATAGATCAGAACGTGGCTAGGATGGTTGTGCAGGAGAAGATCCTCAATCTCCTTCCTTGGATGTGAGTTCTTGCTGGAATTGGCTCTCTGAAGATGCATTATCTCTCTAAGATTTGTTATTGTTCATCAACTTTATTGCTTCTAACTTCCAAGTTCTAATTTCCAACCTTGAGAATAAGGTTGTTTTGGGTTAAAAGGGGTAACCGACGGTGGTCCGACTTAACCGGCGACGGTTAGGGGTAACCAATGCCAGTCAAGGCGAGATTTCCTAGGTTTACTAAACTTAGGGAGATCCTCCTGATTTCCTCAGATCTCATGTCATTCTTCCATGGATTAGACTCGGAGCTTCTTGTGAGCATGTAGGAATGTGGTTAGAGGAATGTAGGCATTGATTTTTAGGATTTAGGTAAGTCTAAGTTAGTTATGGTAACTTGCTAAGAATAGGTCTTAGGTTGAGCTAGCTTGGTGAGGTGTCTAAGTGAACTGTATGTGTAGATATTATTTAAATAAGATATTTAAATAATAAATATAGTGAGGATAAAGCATTAATTTAATTTAATTAATATTAGTGGGGTGAAAGGGGGTCATGGCTACATAAATGTAATAAAGGGTTTTTATATGTTGAGGGACAAAAGGGGAGTGTGACCTAGTTTTAGTTTATACACTAGTGTGAAACACAAGGGCATTGGATTGGCTGCAAGTTAAAACCATGTGAATTAGTGTAGACCTTGTAAACTATTCTTTGTAAATGACACAGAAAAACAACATAAATGGAGAAGAATAGATTTTGGGAGGTGAAATTAGTCGGTGTTTTAATTAAAAATTAAAACACGGAAACTCGATTATGGTTAGGTTAACCGATGACGGTTACAAGGTGAGAAATGACGAGTTAGGGTGACTAATGATGCTTAGTGTAATCGATACGATTCGTGGGAGATCAATGGTTTTGCAAATGAGACAAAAACTGATGAAAATGAAATAAGGAAGCTGTATTTGACTATGATTTTAAAATTTTGGGGGTATGATGATGTCCTAAGAACTTCAAAAGAATAGAAGATGTGATGAATGTTGTTTTTGGGTAGAATGACCAAAAGAGATGGAAACCAACATTGGTTAGGTAACCCGGTGAATGTTAGATGTAAACCGATGATGGTCATTTGGACCGACGATACTTATTGTGAAATTTGAAAAAGTGAAGAAAAACATTTTTTGTGAATTGAGTCGATGGAATATCAACCCGAAGCCTATGTATGATAGTATTGGACTCGACACACTCAAAAATAGTCGGAATACACCAACTATGATGGAAGAGTGTGAAAGGAAGAATATAATGATGAACGTAACCTCACAACTAAAGAAAAGGATAAGAAAAACATAAAATCCTCGTAAGTGAATTTTATGTTTTAACTTATGTTATTTAATATTGAATTGTGAATTCAAAACATATTTTTTGGTTGGGAAGGTGTCCTATGAAGAGGCAAGTTCTAAGGGTGGTTTCAGGTTATGTTTTGGTGGGGGTAGTCCTTTCTCTAAGGTAATGACTAGACAAAGAAACCATTTGGGCACCCATTGTCAATCCTCTGATCGTGTGGTCATTGATAGCTTCTTCCAAGTAAGGTGTTGTTTAAGAAGATGTGTGAATTTATATTTGTGTAGTTTGGAAAAGAGAGAGAGAAGAGAAAGTCCTTTATGATTCAATTATGTCAACCATCGCCTAGGCCGACTTACAAGACATATAGGTTGCCCTTAGTTTTAATTTGAGAATAGAAGTATGAAATGCAAGTATTTTAAAACCAAAATCGAAATGATATGTTTGATGTAAACATGGAGTGAATAGGAAAGAGAATGAATTTCACTAATGCAAATGCAAGAAGAAAAAGAATGATTCTTTTTAGTCCTGAAATATAAATGTCACTTAGACAAATAGAAGAAAGAGAAGATTCCCAGGGAGAAAATTTAATGATAACTTTCTTTTTAAAAGAAACAAACATAAAATAGTTCCCTAAGAATGAATAAATGCAAAGAACCCCATATGCGTCCTACGGGCATCCCAAAATGTTTCATCATATTCTTTACAAATTAATGAAACAGATAGAGGGTGATAGACCAAGGGGGAATAATTTTTGTGATGTTGGTTGAAGGTTGTGCGCACATTCTAATTTCCTGATCCAAGTTGACTGCAAGAACTCCCTTTTGTCTAGGAGGAACTACCTGAAATGCAAAGCAAGACCACAAAACATAGTTAATAGCAAAAGGTTAGTGGATTTCCTAGCACAAGCTAGATCCAAGAAGTGTAATACTTCCTTGATGGTTGTCAATCCACTATATATATATATATATATATATATATATATATATATATTTCAATACAAAAAATGAACATGCAGATAAACGAATCTATTGCTAGTAGTTTGATTTAGGTATCTTAGATTACTTATCAACTTTAATCCACTTAAATGCTTCAATATTAAACTGTCAAAGGTCACAGGTCAAGTCACAGGCTGGGCAGGTGGTCTGGAAGTCATAGACAGGGTCTAGGTAAGGCTTGGTACAATTTGGGGCTGATTTGGGTGATTGGGGTGCTTGCTGGTCTAAGGTGGTTTTCCGATATAGAGACTGATGCTAGTCAAGGTGTGACTGAAAAACGGTTTAGATATGACCAATATCAGTTAGGGATAACCGATCTCAGTTTCTATGATAATTGAAAAGTATTAGAAATAGGTTTCTGTGTTCTCTCTATGTCGTACAAAGAGATGGGGAGGTTTATGGAGAGGTCTCAGGTGGGGTATCTAGCTTGGGTAAGACTTCGTGAGCTTTTTTTGGATGTTGAGGTAAATTTAGTAAATGTTTAGTAGGAGATAAGAACCGACATTGGTCTAGTGACCAATGCTTAGGTGAAGGGGAAACCAACGAAAATTAAGGTAATCAAGGCGTCGGTAGGGGAATTTTTGTGAAATTTGACTAACATGTGATTTTGGGCTTCTCTGTGATTGCACGAGAGAATGAAGGGGAACTGGTTGGGTTCGTGATAAGGTGATAAAAAAATTAGAACTATGTAAGAGGTTAGGAATAAGGATTTGGAAGGTTGTGGTGGCTGGATAAGAATAAGAGATAGAAAATGGAGGTGACTGAATATAGGGAATAACAAGTTCAAATAACAAAGAGATAAATAACTTAATGAATAAGTACATGAATGACACACAAAATCAAATGTACTTACTTTTTCTCGTAAATTGGTGGGTGAAGAAAGGTGATGGTCGATCTGTGAACCTAGTGGTCGAGTGCCATGGTAGTGCTTCCCAAAATTTTATGTGAACACCAATGCCTTTAGATCAGTCTTGGTACTTTCTTGGGTCTATGGCTAGATGTATTCTATCATCTTGATACTTGAGAAAACTCTGGTTCATTCTTGAATGCAAATATCTCTCTCCCAAAACTCGAAGTGACCAACCCTGGGTAAAAGGTTGCCAAATTTTATATATGGTGACTAGCAATGGTCAAGGTGACCGGTGCCACTTGAGGATTAAGTGGTGTCAGCCAAGGCGGGATATCCTAGGTTTACCAAAAATATCAGATTTTGGCTATTTTTGGTGAGCTCTGCCTATTGGTCTAGGTCTAAAGTGGTAGTTAACACTTAGATAAGTGGGCATGAAGTTGGAGAAAGAATAAGAATTTAATCTTAGGGTTAGACTAAGTCTCAGGGGGTTAGGATAACTAGAAACTGAGTCTTAGTTAATTAATAGGCTAAGAACAATTCCATGGTGAGGTGTCTAGGTGATGTGGATGGGTGATGTGGCAAGGTGAGGTGTAAATTAATTTAATTAAAGTGATTAAATTAATACATTATGTGAGGATGGGTATTAATTCAATTGTAAGTAACTAAATTAATATAAATATGTGGTAAAGGGGTCATGGTTAGGTTAACACATTAGGTCGACTAATTGAAAGAGGATACGAGAGGGTGTGACCCAAAAAATTTTGTTTACACTTTGTCTTAAGTTTTGTGAGTGTCAAGGTTACTTTGTTAGCATCTCTAGAGTGCCATTTTGACACTAAAATATTGTTTTCTTGTAAATTTTGATTACATGTCTAAAGAGCATTTTACGATGCTCGCATTTATATCATCTATTTTACAAATCTTAGAATTTTTTTGTGTTTAGAAACTAGATTTTAGTATTTTTTTTAGAAGATTGTGTCAACATTTTGTTATCATTTAAGCCTTGTTTGTTGCAAACTTGACCTAACTAGTGAAATTTTGTTTTCATTATTTGGTTACAAACCTATCTAGATGAATCTTAGAGAGTAAACTATTTGGTGTAACTAAATTTTGAGCATTGTATGTCATTGTATTATTCTAAGGAAAACTTGTGTCATATATTACCTTGTTAGGGTAGCTTGTTCATTGTTCTTTAGTTCACACGTTTTCTTTGATCTATCAATTTTGTGGCTATTCTATAGTCACCTTGTTTTTGCATTTTAGCATTGTTACACTGTAAAAATTGACTAAGGTCCCTTTTTAGTAAAACCTTAGTGGAAAATTTTCACGGTGTATTTCCTATCTTGAGGTTTCCTACTACAAGGATGGGATCTGAAGATTAGAAACTGATATACTTGGAGGTGATAACCATGTATTAGAGGATAATCTCATGGTTTACCATAGTGGTGGAGAGGAATATTCTCCTCATATGAATATAGAGCATCCTCCCACAAATTTTGACGATTACACTTTTCAAAACAAACTTGAGGTTTTTATGCGTGTTATGGAATAAGGAGCTAAGTTACCTCCCATGGTGGACCCTTCTCTCATTTTTGCAATGGTTCGAGGGGAAGAAAAAGTGGAACATCCTCATCGCCATATAGACAACATATTAAACCTAGGTCACACCTCTACTTCTACATGAAAAATAATGAGGAAGTACATTTCAAAAATGATGGAGACTATCATTTACCTCCTATTAAAATTTGTTGCAAAGACCATAAAGAACATTTTCATCATGCACAACATCCCCCTAACGAAGATCGTAATGAAATACCCATTCAAGAGGTTATGTTAGAACAATAGGTCTAAGCCCTCACTCACCAGTTAGCAAGTTCGGATTCGCATATACAAAAGGAATAACCAAAAGTTGTGAAACAATCCATACCAAAGGAAAAACCTAAGGCTTTGTTCCACGAGTTCCCAATAAACACTCCTCAACGGGAGACACGCAAAGACCCTTATGAGGACTTTTTCACCGAGAATAGGGGTGGGCATACACCTAGGCTTAACCCTTTGTATAGACCTACATCACCACCCATGCAAGACCAACTCTTCCACCAAGAATGGTCTACTATGAAGAACACCCTTCAAGCATTACAAGAGGGCCAAACCGGTAGTAATAACAAGAAGTACCGGTTTGATGAGTTATGTCCCTACCCATTCGACAAAGCCATGCTACAGGTACCTTTCCCAAGACACTTTGATTTTCCAAAATTTGACAAATATAAGGGAAAAGGTGACCCTCATGACCATATTAATTATTTTTATATGGCATGCCAAGAGGTTACATTCAAGCAACAATTATCTTACGCACCTCTTTCCACAAAGTTTAGGAGCAACGACGTTAGAATGGTTTGTACACATCCCTAAGATATCCATATCAACATGGCTAGAACTAGCAAAAAGTTTCATATGAAACTTTTCTTTTAATATAAAGAATGATGTCACCATGTTGAATCTTTACAATGCCAAACAAAGAAACAATGAAAAATCCGTTTCATTTTTAAAACAATGGAGAGGATTAGATAACTTCTTTCCTTGCTCCATACCCAAAAAATAGTTGATAGACATATTTTTCCCGACCTCCATCTAGACATTATGTCCCACCTACAAATGCATTGTGGCAACACATTCAAAGAGGTAATCAAAAAAGGGAGTCAAATCAAAAAATAATTACTAGCAAGGGAGACTCTAAAACCTTTCTCCGTGATCAACATGAGTCTAAGTCTAACAACAAACCAAAGTTTGTTTATATTAAGAATAAAAATTCATTGGTGATGGGATAGTAGACTCCAAGAAAGTGCAATTTGTTTAGAACCACACACCCTTGAATTTTATAAAGGGAAATCCACCTACCGAGTATAAACAACGTACTTTTACCCCTCTATCTGAATCCATATCGTCCATACTAAAATAGTTAGAGGCCGTAAACATGGTAAAGTAACCTAAAACACAACCCTATGGGGATGACTTACCTAAACCATCATGGCTTAGGAGAATGAATTATGTGTGTTTCACTATGTAAAGGGTCATAAAATAGACAAGTGTTTAAGATTAAAACACTATATTCAAGACCTAGTCGATAAAGTGGCGATATTGAAGTAGACTTCGTTCTTTGTTGCAAAGTCTCAGTAAATGAAGTTTTAAGGATCTTGAGAGATCCTTTTCCCAATCATGAAGAAAAAAAAATCGGATCATGGAAAATAGTCTCAAAATAAGAATGCTAACTATATATCAAACAAAGACCATGTTGATGCCTTGATTGGTAGTGTTGACCCACTCATTGATAAAATCAATACAATTAGAATTAAAACAAGAGAGTGCATCATGGAAATGTGACAATCTCACCTTGTTATAAATTTTGAACCTACTCCCCTCCTCCTCAAGAGAGTCATTATGATGTGTTAGATCAACCAGAGAAGACTATGGCTAAAATTTCAATCTTAGACCTTCTAAAAATTTCTAACATTCATACATATATACTTTGCAAAAACCTATAGGGATCAAGAGTATCTATTGATGTTGACCTTACACATTTACAAGCCATGGTAGTGCAAATTGCTCTCGCAAGACACATAACCTTCGTTCCGATAGAAGCCTTACCGAAAATCCCTCCTATATCCTACCCCCTACATATTGAAGTAATAATCAAGCATAAGAAGGTCAAGAGAGTTCTTGTGGTTGGTGGATCGGGTCTTAACATTTTTTCTCTTAAACTAGTTTGTCAACTAGGTGGCATAGAAGCTGATTTGGAGACAAAGGTCATCACCATAAAGGTGTATGACAATGAAGAAATACAATCAGCTGGGATGATCACTTTCTCATTAGATGTTGGTCTTATAACCCATGATACGAAGTTCCATGTCTTGGACCTGGAGCTCCCTTACAACATCTTTCATAGTCACCCATGGATTCACGACATGCGAGTTTTTCCATCAACATATTATCAATGCCTAAATTGCGGTATGAAGGACAAACATTACTATAAAAGGGGATCCCCAACTATTTTCTCATTACAGATCATTATCGGGATATTTTCCTACCATTTATGAGTGTCCCTCTACATGATTGTTGTTCCTATTCAGTCGAAGGCCCTTTCTTCATGAGTGGATCCAAACACCCTGACTCCTAGTAACAGTGGTGCATCTACATCGGAATCACCTTTTTCTATGTGGGAGATGAAGGTCATAAATAATGGTTGTGGAGAGTATAATATTCAGCAAGCCCTTATGGTTCAAAACATTCCGTTGTCAGCCCAAGCACGTGGTAAACCATGCTACAAATTCTAAAGATCAAGGGAGAATTTCCCTTTTAACAATTTCACTTCCAATGGCTTGCTAGAAGATGAAAGAATCCTCAATGACATTATATTTCATCCTCAAGACGATGAAATGTATTTATGTTACAAGTCATCTAGGTATGTTATTCCTAACATAATCATGCTTACTATGAGATACCAAGGACATGGTTGCGGCCGCCAAGAACAAGGTCTGTTAGAAGCTCTTTCAATACCTCATTGCATACTAGGTAAATCAGGTATTGGCGTCCATTTGTATGAATCTCACCCTTCGATAATGAGTGTGTTTATTCTCGGGAGTAAGGATAGTTTATGCGAAATGAAATCAAAATAGATTCCTGGTGTAGTCTTTACGAAGACCTCACCTTTACAAACCTATTCTCTAAAATGGTTATCCTTACCATAACCCTTATTACACCCGATGTATTCCCTATAAATCAAACATTAACTCTCATCTACCCATCCTTTGGTGAATTGGGATCAACAACAAACATGTGCCTATTAAAGTGTTTTAGAACAATGAGGCTATTGGTGAGTTCTTGGGCATTAGAGATAACATTCCAAGAAATGATCACGAAAAGGGGTTCTCCATTAAGTTAATGTGTATGCATACTTCAGAAAGGAAGTAGAGTTGTGTGGACACTTAAGTAAAAAATTAAGCAAGGGCAAGAGTTCCAAAGAAAATCCTTGCAGAAATAAAAAGGGGAATTCCTATAGTGAAAACCTCTTTAAGGCGCTTGTGGAAAAACAAGTAGAACAACCTATGGAAAAAATAGTGTACCCATATAAAGATGATGATCACCTCCCTGAACCAATTTTTGTAGAGGAGGATCTCAATCTCCCTCCCGATCCTACGTGCATGGGGGATGAGTCAAAGATAATAGTGGAAGATACCATAGATGTTAACATCAACACGGAGGAGTCATCGAGGATAAGGGTAAGTGCACCAAGTTGGGGGGCCAAAACGGGGTCTTAAGTGGACGCATTTTTCTAAAAAATAAAAAACTTCAACTTGTATGAGTTTTTCAAAATAGTTACACTCAAAATTGGAAGATGTTGTAGACATATGAATCGTAGAATTTTGAGTCTAGTTTCTAAGATAATAAATTTTATTGAAAACGGGTAAGTTTAAGTGTGTCAAACAACTAAAATACCAACAAGTTCTCCTATTTTTGTTAAAAAAACATAATAGATTGACTTTCGTGCCCCCCACCATTTTTTGAGCACCATTGAGTATTTTTGAAAACCCTTTGGTAGAAAGATAGATAGGAGCATCTAGTTTGTGTTAGAATTTTTTTATATTTTTTAACAAGTATTTTTTTATTTATGATTTTTCTAGTACAAAATTTTTATGTTTTGAAAAATAATGGAGCTCGACCGTGCTCCCCCTCTAACTACCTCAAAAAATATCAAAAATTAGATTTTTGTTTTGAATATGTATAGAATTATGCCTAGTTTGTGCTAGTATAATTTTTTTCAATTTTGATGACCCAAACAAAAGATACATGATGAAAGATAGACATATTTAAACTTCAAAAAATAGTTATAAAAGGCAATAGTTAGAAAATAAATAATATGGAAACCTTATATTAGTCAGAAAATTTGAAAAATTATATTTTTAGAAAGAAGAAACTCTGATCTACGTCATGGTATAATTTTTTTAAATGGATCGATTGTTTTATTTTGATTTATCATAGAGGAAGTGGCATTTTTACATTTTCCTACAAAAACACATTGTTTGTTGTGTTTGTGCAAGTCCATGCCTCAGGGTTGGGGATCCAAACTGGATCCCAAGCCTTGAGGCATGGCTTGGAAAAAGAGAAAACACAAAACGCGTACGTGTTCTGTATAGTATGAACATTGTATATGCTTTTGACATGCTTCTATTTACAAAATAAATGTTTAAGTATAAGAAATTAGGGTCTTTATGTACCTTACACTTTACAAAATAATAATAAATGAAAAACTTATAATAAATAATAAGTTTTTCATTTATTATTATTTTGTAAAGTGTAAGGTACATAGTGACCTAATTTCTTATACTTTAAATTTATTTATGTAAATATAAGAAATTAGGGTCACTCTACACCTTATGGAACTAGTCTCATAACTCCATTAGTCACGATTTAGGAGATAGTTTTTTATAGTATAATCTGGTCAGTACATAGGTAATTTTCAAGCTTTTAGCATTTAGCCTAAATCTTTTAGCATTTAAATTCTACAATCAAAACCCTAAACCCTAAACCTTAAACCCTAAACTTGAGGCCCTAAACCTAAATCCTAAACCCTAAACCATGATCCATAAACCCTAAAACCTAAACCATAAACCTTAAACCCTAAATCTTAAGCCCTAAACCCTAATCCTTAAATATTCAGCCCTTACCCATGAGCCCTAAACCCTAAACCTTGAGCCTTAAGCCCTAAACCCTAAACCATGAACCATGAACCATAAGCCTTAAATGTTAAACCCTAAACCCTAACCCCTGAAAACTAAATTCTAAACCCTAAACCCTAAATAATGAATCCTAAACCCTAAATCCTAAGCTTTAAACCCTAAACCATAAGCCCTAAATCCTAAACACTAAACCCTAAACCCTGGACTTTATGGCCTAAATCTTTAACCCTTAACCATGAGACCTAAACCCTAAACTATAAACCCTAAACCCTAAGACCAATGTAATAAATCCTAAACCCTAAACCCTAAATACTTGACCCTAATCCCTAAGCCCTAAACCCTAAATACTAAATTAAGAGCCCCGAGCTATGACCCCCAAACCTTGAACTAGTAACTCGAACCTCGAACCTTAAGCCATAAACCATGAACCATGAACCATGAACCCTAAACCCTAATCCCTAAACCATAAACCCTAAACCTTAAGCCTTGAACCATACACCCTAATCCTTGAGCCCTAAACCCTAAACCTTAAACCCTTGGCCCAAAACCCTAAATATAGAACCCTGAGCTAACCCCTAAACCTAAACTCTGTAAATAACCCCTAAACCTTAAACTCGTAACTCGAACCCCGAACCTTGTGTCGTAAACCCTAAACCATGCACCCTAACCCCTAAACCCTGAGCCCTGAGCCCTAAACTATAAACCCTAAACCTTAAGCCCTAAATGTTAAATCCTAAAGGTCCCTAAACCCTAAACCCTAAACCCTAAAAACTAAATCATAAACCCTAAACCCTAAACTCTAAACCCCAAGCACTAAATCCTAAACACTAAACCCTAAGCCCTAAACCCTAAACCCTAAACCCTAAAACCTTGAACTCTGTGACCTAAACCCTTAACCCTCAACCCTTAACCCTAAGACCTAAAACCTAAATTATAAACCCTAAACCCTAAAACAAAAATAATAAACCTTAAACTTTGAACACTAAAACCTGAACCCTAAACCCTAAACCTTAAACCTTGAGCCCTGAGCCCTAAGCCATAAACCCTAAACACTAAATCCAAAACCCTAAGCTCTAACCCCTAAACCTCATATATTTCAGTAGGTATCATGAGTGGGTTCATTTTTTGAATATCTTAGGACCATATTTCCTAGTCTTGTGCTTAGAACGATCATTAAGTATGCTTTTACAACTACATTGTTTATGAGAGGTGGGAATTTCCCTCCTTCAAAATATCAACAGATGAAAGACAAAATTTTGAGGAATCTCTTTGAATTTTTTTCCTACGAAGTCAATGAACCCTTTTCGTTGAATACTCTCTATCAATACTAATAAGAATGGGCAAGACACAAAACATTACAATGAGTGAAATATTTCACATGCAATGGGAATTTCCCTACTTTAAAATATCAGTAGATAAAAGGCATCAAATTTTGATGACTCCCTTGAATTTTCTACCTACGAAGAAGATGAACCCTTTTTATTTGAATACTCTTTGTCAATACTTATAAGAAGTGGTAAGACAAAACATTATTGTGACTGAATGGGTGAGCCTAATCCATGAGCCTTAAATCCTGAACCCTAAACCCTAACCCCTAACCCATAAACCTTAAACCTTGAGCCTTAAACCCTAAACCCTAAACCCTTTGCCCTAAACCCTGAACCTTGACCTTTAAACCTTAAACCCTAACTCCTAAACCCTAAATTGTAAACCCTAAATCCTCAACCCTAAACCTTAAACCCTAACCCATAAACCATAAACCCTGTACCATAAACCATAAGCCCTAAACCCTAAACTATAAGCCCTAAATCCTAAACCCTAAAACCTAAACCCTGAGCCCTAAACCTTAAACCTTGAGCCCTAAACCCTAAACCCTAAGCCTTGAACCCTAGGCCCTAAGCCATAATCCCTAAGCCAAAACCATAAACCTTAAACCCTCAAACATAAACCCTAAACCCTAAAAACTAAACCATGAGCCCTAAACCCTAAACCCTCAACTCTCAACCCTAAACCCTCAACCTCAACCCTGATCCCTAAACCCTAAACCCTAAACCTTGAGCCATAAACCCTAAACCCTCAACCTTGACCCCTAAACCCTAAACCCTAAACCTTGAGCCCTAAACCCTAAACCATCAACCCTTAACCCTAAACCATAAACCCTAAACTCTAAACCCTAAACCATAAACCCTAAACCATGAACCCTAAGCCCTGAGCCCTAAACCCTAAATCCTAAAATGTGAACTATTAGCCTTAAACCCTAAACTCTAAACCTTGAGTCCTAAAACATGAGCCCTAAACCCTAAACCCTAAATCCTAAAATGTGAACTATTAGCCTTAAACCCTGAACTTTAAACCTTGAGTCCTAAACCCTGAGCCCTAAACCCTAAACCCTAAATCATAAACCCTCACCCAAAGGAAAGTCCTAAAAATATCATTCAATGTGTTTTAGTGTGTAGGGAATAATTTTTAAGGTGATCGATCGACTCATTTAGTTTTGATGAGATACTACTTCCTTTGAAGGCCTAAAAAGGTATTTTTGGCCATTATGTAGTTAATTAAACACCCTTTAGAACAAGCTAAAATGATCTAGTCATGTCACCAAGCTATCAAGGACCATTATTTGTGAAGTATTAAGGCATCTTTTTCTCCATAAGAGACATGAGAAAAAACATGTATGTGAATCATGAATTTGATTCCATGAAAGGATGATTTTAGAGCTAGGAGAGGTGAGGGGATGATCTTTATATGGAGCACCATGTTTCTAAGAATGGGTAATCATCCGAGTTCACTTGATTCAATTCACTTGGTACTATTCATAACAACTCACTCAACACCTAGTAGTGTTATCACACCTCAAGGAGGAGGCACATTACAATCACCTCATTTTGGCCATAGGACAGAATGCCATTCGAGAATAATCCTCTATCTAAGAAGTAGAAAAGCATAATAGAGTTGATTCATGGCCACTAAAGTGAATTATGGACCAAATTTAAAAATTGGTACCAATTCAAGCAGTGGTAGGGCCAAAATCCATTTTAGAAGGTCAAAAACCTAAAAATGACTATATGCTTTCCCAAAACAAAGACCAACTACAATATATATGCCCTGAAAGTTTTAGGTCATTTGCTGAAATCCTAAAAATGAGTAAGTACTAACTAGATTAGATTTTGAAAAACTATCTTCTAGATTATAACTATTGGAGCTATAGGACCACTTCCATCAGGTGTAGAGTGACCCTAATTTCTTTTATTATTTCTTATACTTGAACATTTATTTTTGTAAGTATAAGACACCCAAAAACATATACATGGTCCATACTATTCAAAATGCGTATGCATTTTGACTTCTATAAAACACATACACATTTTTCCTTCTTTAAAATGTGTATGCATTTTTCCTTCCTTATAATGCGTACGTGTTATAGGTTCGGTAATTACCAAGCCAAAAAAATTAAAACACGTAAGTGCATTTTGTCTATTTTCAGGTTTTTGTCCACTTTTTGGCCCCCAACTTCGTGCACTTACCCATAGTTAAGTTGGGAGCTTCACTCTCAGCTAAAGAATAGAAAACATTCACAGGACTCTTGAGAGAGTATGCAGACATCTTCGCTTGGTCTTATGTCGACATGTCAGGACTTGATCCTACATTAGTGGTACATAACCTTGTTGTACACCCAAACGCCAAGCCCATCAAACAAAAGCTCTAGAAGATGCATCCTCACGTCACCTTATTGGTAAAGGAAAAGATAGAAAATTTATTAGAAGTAGGCTTCATTAGGCATATCAAATACTCATAGTGGATTTCTAATGTGGTACCAGTTTAGAAAAATCCGGTCGATATCAGAGTGTACTTGATTTGATAAATATTAACAAAGTTTGTCCCAAGGATGAATTTGCTCTCCTTAACATCCACATGATTCTTAATTTCTTTGTTGGCTATGAGATGTTATCACTCATGGATGGCTTCTTAGGTTATAATCAAATAAATATTGTGAAGGAAGATCATATAAGACAACTTTCATAACCTCATGGGGAATGTTCTGCTACCAAGTTATGCCCTTCGACCTTAAGAATGCAGGCACTACATATCGAGGAAATGACTGTAATATTTCATGACATGATAAGAGACATCATGGAAGATTATGTAGATGATATACTAGCTAAATCTAGAACTCGGGAGGAGCACCTAAAGATTTTGTGGTGTATCTTTTAGTGCCTAAGAGACTAAAAATTCTGCCTTAACACGAAGAAGTGTTTCTTCGGTGTGCTATCTGGGAAATTACTAAGATTCATTTTGTTAAGGAGAGGAATAGAGATGGACCCCAAAAAGGTCACACCATCATAGAGATTCCTCCTCCTAAGAATATTAGATAGTTGTGTAGCTTACAAGGGAAAATTCAAGCCATCAAAAGATTTATTTCACAATTATCAGATAAGTGTCATACATTCACACATCTTCTTAAGAAGGGTGTTAATTTCACCTTGAGGCGAACAACAAGCGATTGCTTTTAAAAAATATTGGCTAAACCCCCATTATCATGTCACCCATGGCAGAAGAACCCTTGTTGTGTTACATATCTGCTACACATTTTGCAATTGGGGCATTGTTAGCCTAGTATGACCAAGAGAAAAGGGAAAAGGATGTATACTACTTTAGCATAACTTTGATAGCATATGAGCTCAACTATCTGCAGATCTAAAAGGATTTCCTAGTTGTAGTGTTTACTTTTCATAAGCTAAGCCATTATTTTCTCAACAATAAATTCAATCTTAGGGTGTTAATTTCACCTTGAAGATCGATCCACTAAAAAAATATTGGCTAAACCCCCATTATCATCATGGTAGAAAACTTGACACATTTTGCAATTGGGGCATTGTTAGCCTAGTATGACCAAGAAAAATGGCTAATTAGATCATCATATGAGCTCAACTATTAGATCGAAAAATGCGACATTAAGCCATTATTTTCTCATCAATAAAGTCAATCTTATTTCGAAGATCGATCCACTAAAATAAGGACAAGTCTTGAACTTGTGAGAAAAATGGCTAATTAGATCATCTTAGCAAATACGACATTAAGTATATGCATCAAAAGCTCCATAGAAAGGACAAGTCTAAATCCCTTGAGTCTACCAGTACTAAACCCTTGAGTCTAGAAGTACAAGATGTATCCATCATGTACCTTGAAGAATCTATAGTTTGGCAATTATAATTTGATGGCTCTTTTACCTTTCATGGTTCAGGTGGTGGAGTTATACTAATTACTCCCATGGGAGACTTGATTCCATAGGCATTTAGACTTGGGTTCCTCTACATGAATAATATAACATAGTATGAAGCTCTCAATTTAGGGATGAATATAGCTATCAAATGGGATATTAGATGAGTTAATTGCATTGGTGATTCAATGCTTATTATCAAATAGGTCACAGATGAATACAACTTTAAGGATGAAAATCTACTTCCATATAAAAGATTGGTTGATTCCTTGAAATAATTCTTTGAGAAGATAACATTTGGGAAGATACGAAGAGCCCAAAATAGAGCATCAGATGTCATGGCTACAATAGGGTCTATGTTAAGCATTCCACCAAGGAACAGTGATATGTTGTTATTTTTTTAAAATCTAAGAGCATCAGCATATGACATACCAGACTCTTGTTTAGTGTGATAAGTTGTTGGTCCCTTTTCACCATGGTACGATGAAATTTTTAACTATATCCATGATGGAAGATTTCACACTAACATTTTCCGTGCTAAAAAATGCACCCTTATCCAACGTATAACCCATTATACCCTACTTGGGGTCACCCTCTTCCATCGAGGCTACGATGGAAATCTATTATGATGTTTAAGTTCGGATGAATCTGTCTAATCAATCAAAGAGGTGTACAAAGGCATCTACGGGGCTCACACTAATGGGATCATCCTTGAAAATAACATTTATTGGCATACCATGGAACACAAATGATGTAACCATGTGAAGAAATGTGTGGATTTTCAAAAATATGACAACTTAATACATGTACTAGTGCAATGTTGGCATTCTGTCACAACCCCTTGGTATTTCTCAAATTGGGGTCTCGATCTAATAGGGAAACTTAACCATGTCTCTTAAGACAGTCATAAATTCATCATTACTATAACTAAGTACTTTACGAAGTGGGTAGCAGTTGTTCCTCTCACCTATGTTGAAGGTGCCCAGATCTCTAAGTTTATCATGAACCATATCATCTGTTGATATGGAATCCCCTCTGTTATTATCACTGATAATGATAAACCATTTAAGAATAAAATAGTGAAATCACTTTGCAAACACTTTCAAATCTCCCTCAATTTTTTGACCCCTTATTACCCTCAAGTTAATGAGCATGCAGAGGCTTCTACTAAAACCCTAATTCACATTATGGAGAAGATGGTGAAAAAAATAGGTCGTGACTGGAATTTACAAATTCACCCTACCCTCTTGGCATTTAGAACTTATATATGCACCTCCACTGAGTACAACTCCATACTCCTTAGTCTTGAACTCGAATCCATACTACCTTTAGAAATCGAGATCCCTTCTTTTCGTATCTAGCTAAGGAATACCCGAATGAAGAGGAAGAATACATAGTAGCTAGACTAGCAGAGTTGGAGCTATTGGACAAGAAAAGACTTCACGCTCTCAATTACCTTAAAGTGTATCAGGATCGAGTGCAGCAAAGCTATAATAAAAGAGTCATACCTCGTCAATTTGAGGTAGGAGATTTGGTGTTAAAAGAGAATTAGAAGAACACCAATAAGGACCGTGAAAATAAAGGGAAATTTGAACCCAATTGGCTAAGACCATATGTTGTGGTTACCAATTTTAGTTTAGGTGCCTATAAGCTATCCCATGCAGATGGTCAAGAGCTTCGAGAACCCATGAACACAATGCATCTTAAGCACTTATATGCTTAAGTATGGGGTCTCTAAAGTATCAAGAAAAGAAAAATGTATTAAAACAAAAAAGAAAAAGATAAAAGATAAATAAACAAAAAAGGCGTCTAATAGTGAAAACCATGCAATGGTGGCACTTTGGATAGGTCCTTTGGTCAAAAAAGGTATCTAGCACCAAGGGAGGGTCTATTGTTAACAAGCATTTCAAGTTTAGGAGTACAACAAATTTTTCATAAGCTAGTCTTGGCCTTCATTTGAGTCCCTTGTGATCTTATCCTTCTTTTCGTTAATTTGGCTAATCTTACCTTGTGAATGCAGAGAATTTAACTTTAAATGAACCCATATCGCGTTGGGGGAAACTTCGTAGTGTCACTTCTAGCATATACCACGTGGCATTCTACCCTTGTACATCCCATATAATGTTGGGGGCATCCACGTTTCTTCATTTCCTTACACATTTGCTTCAGAAAACTGTTGAGAAAACATCAAAAACATTCATATAACTTTTGAAAATCCAAAAACATACAAATATGTCCTTTGGAAAAATCAAAACATTCAGATACGTTTCATAGAAAACTCCAAAACAATAGAAAATTGTCTTAGAGATAAAACCAAAAAAATGAAAATCGTCCCAAAACTCGTCCCACAAAAACAAATTAATAGTTTACTTACCTTTAGTTGTTGGTTTGTATGGTTTTTAGTTACATTAACATTTTGTATTGTATGTTTTAGATTAATATCGCTTTCTTACTTAGATTGAATGTTACTTTAATCAGTAGTTCATGGCATTGAACTTACTTTATGTGGCATACTTGTAAATAAATGTGTTGTTTTGTTTAGGTTTGTTAACTTGTGCTTGTTATTTTTACTTGTACATTTTGTTATCATTTCATCATCATATCACATAAAACCGTCACATCTATACATCATATACAAATAAAACTCTAAGTATACATCACGCATGTATGCTATGCCAATCATCAAATATTGTATAATGGGGCAAAGAGGGTTGTGCATGATCACAAATCTATCCCCCACACCAATATCAAAAATAAAAACATGTTGCTCAAAGTATCTCATCAAACATACAAGTATGATATCAGCTAAGGCTATCTCATAATCTAACATGTGATACAAACATAATGCAATAAGTTCAAAATGATATCTCATAAACAAACATATATCCATCTATCATCATACATCATCAAAAATATAAATGTCCATATACATCTAGATATAACGAGTCATCATGGACATTTATGCAAAAAGTTCCTTCATCATGAGGCATGATCAAAATAAATACATATACATTCATATAAAAGTATGCCTTCATCACTAGACGGTACACCAAAAAGAAATTAGTACATCAAGTACATCAATAAGAGAGTCAACCATGACTCTCACCCATGCGGGGCTGCCTAGTCCGAGTAGGCTGCTATGCGGGGGCATCTGAGGTGTTGAACATGTAGAAGGTTTTGTGTCGATGATGGTGACCCATGTCGAATCGCATCAAGCTAAGCTAACCTATGTTGAATCGACACATGCTGCTCTAAAGTTATCATCCGAAGGACCCTCTACGGATCGCATGACCGATCATGATGGTTTATGAGATCTAGATCATGACTTTCTTCCTTTTATTTGACCATACTCAAGAACTCTCTACTCGGCCAAAATGACCACATAATATTACATCCTATAATAGGTGGCCTCACTCGCTTTAGCGGCACTATGCCCAATCATCAACTACATTAGTGAATATGTGTCTACCATTGCAAAGTGTATCACGTTCCACCCTCATGCTAGGTATCTCTATCTGTAGCTGAGACTGATCTGTTATAGATTGATCCCACTCTATCTGTAGCTATGAACGATATGTTATAGCCTGATCTCACTTTGTATGTAGTTGTAACATATCTCGTTATATTATGAGCCCACTCTACCCGTAGCTATAATCTCTCTATCTTGGCTTGATCTCACTCTATCATAAGTTGATCCCCATCTACGAGGGCTTGAGCTCTCTCTATAATGGCACGATCATTCTCAACTTCCATCTGTAGTTTTAAGGATGTCACCTACTCTAACTACTTTTGCAAGGTAGCCACTTGTCCACCGGATCGTATATCTAGTGCATCCCGCACATCTTGCATATCCTACACATCTTGCATATATTGCACATCCTACATACCCTATACATCCTATACATCTAGAAAATCCTCCTCCATATCCTCATAATCCCAGCCATCTCCTTCACTTCCTAGTGTCTTCGTGTTATGGACTCACGTGAAGGGGTGATAAAGGTACTGTACTAGATCTTGACTGGCATCCGTGGTGCTAACACATGTGGCTACACCACTACCCGTTGTTTTACTAAGATATGTTGGTGTACTATCACACGTTGCTTTGGTACCCCCATATATGCCCATGCTCGTGCATGTGCCTATGCCTATGCATGTGCTTTTGCTTCTGCTCTCGTGCATGTGCCTATGCCTATGCCTATGCATGTGCATGTACCTATGGATTTGGACCTTGTTCCTCCTATGATGTTGCATCCAATATCTCCGGGAATAGTCGAGTCTATGTGGCAAAGCACTAGTGCATACCATGTTGCATACTCTATTGTAGTCCCTAGATCTATTGTCTACACCCGGTGTACCTAAGGATTTGGGTCTACTTATGAAAAGCTCATGTAGTCCCCGTTTACACAACCACTTGAGACCAAAGAAACAACCTAGGGTTAGCTAGAAAATTATGGGATAATTTTTTTGATTAGGGGTGAACACAACCGAGTTTCACAACAACGGTTTGCCCATTTGGCGAGTTCAGAACAAAACACATTTACCAAAACACAAGTTTCCTTTATTTACTTATATCAAGTTCACAAGGTTCAAATTTTAGGGTTACATGTTCTAGTTAGTTTCAAGGAGAAATCTACCCCTATACCCACTCTCTAACATGCTCAGAGATTCAACTAGACCTTTCTCCTATTAAACACCTCCAAATTTTCCCTAAACCATTCCCAATGGATAGGAAATTTTCTCACCTTTCGGTGATATAAAGAAGTCCTTCTAACTCCTTACAGAACTCAAGTTATGAGTGGGCGGAGTTCCTAGGGTAAAATTTCCCTAGAGGGACACATGGCAAGAGGAGGGGAAAAGCTCCTAGGGTGGTCCGGCGGGTCGCGGGGTGGCATTGAGAAATTTTCAAATGCAAGCTCAAAGGAAAACATTCTCCATGCCCTGCAGGCCTCGGAGGACATGTGTCAATTCCAAACATTAAGCAAAAGAGGAAAGGAAAAATTGGCAGAGAGCGGTAGGGTGTTTTAGTGCTTTGCACCAACGAAAAGGGGAAAAGGGGAAAAGAAGTGCATGGGTCCACACACCCGCTAAGGGACAGAGTCCGAAGGGGAAGGTGGGAAATCGGGCCGTAGGGAGAAGTTAAGACTTTTTCCCCAAATGCCAAAATAAAACCAAAAGGTCAAGGGGCTTCCCCTTCCCGCCACTACCCTAGAGTGCCACATGGCACGTTTTCATTGGCTATGGGCGGCGGGGCCAAAACATAAAAATTTTCCCAAAAATTTTTAAAAGGTAAAGTTTAAAAGAGAACCGCACCTCTTCGTAGCCATAAGAGGACATGTGGCACCCTCTGATTGGCTGTGGGCCGGCGGAGGGAAAATGAAAAATTTTCCCAAGTAAAAATTTTCAACAACATAAGTTAAAATTTTGAGTCCGCCCTCCTCCGTGCCATGTGGCAGCATGTGATTGGCTACGGGCAGCGGGTTGGTGGAGTGAAATGGGAAAATTTTCCCAAGGCAAAATTTTCAAAAGGATAAGTTTTAAAATCGGTCCGCCCCTCCCAAGGTGCCACGTGGCAGGCCCCGATAGGTTGCGGGTTGGTGGGGCCAGGAGACCTTTTTGGGAATTTTTTCCAAAGTCAAAATTTGAATTTTTCTAATAGTTAGATTTATTATTTTATTTTTTTGAATGCCATTTTGAAGTAGAACTTCAAATGGCCATAACTTTTGATAGGAATGTTAGATTTGGGCAAACAAGGACTTTTCATAAAGCTCTCGATGCCCTCTTCACACAAGAGTTATCAATTTTGGAAATTGATGAAGTTTACTAGGTAATTTTAATGAAAACAATCTGTAGGCTTTTAATTTGTGGACTGGAAGATTTCAACTTTTCAATTCGATCAATTTAGAACCCCTCCTTCACTCAACATGTCAAACGGACATGGAGGATCAGTCTAGGGAGAGTTTAGAGTGTTTTAGTGAAGCCAATTTGTCCAATTTGTTCGAGGTTGCATTTTTTGGCAATAGATAGAAAAATGACTGTGCAAGTTCCCATTTGAAATTCATTAAGTTCGGAGATTCTTTCTTAACTGATTTTAGTGAATTTGAGTTTCTTAAGTCTTCCTAAGTATGAATTTCAAGGTTTTATAACTTATTATTGGGTGTAAGACCGAACTGCTCTTTTTATTAAAATGTGCATTGCCAGATAAGAGGTTTATGACAGTGAACTATTTTCTTTAAATTGAAATATCAATTTTGATCATTTGCATGTGTGTATAGCTTCCAATTGGTCTCATACATCTACTAAATCGATCCAATACATTTACTTATCAAATCATTCATTCAATTCTAAGTTAAAATGCATTTCTGATATCAATTTTAATATACATTTTACAAGCATATCACACTGTCTTTCTTTCCCACGCATTCTTTCTTTCTTTTCTTTTCAAACAACAATCAATTTTCAAAATAATTCAAAATCAGATGTGCAATACACTTTGGAGAAGGGAATGCATTCTTTCATTGATCCTTAATACAATTTTACAACTTATCACTTTTCCCATTTGATTTGGTTTCAAATTACAAAATACAGAGTATGGAATATCATTTACATTTTCTTTCCAAACCAAAACAAAGAAAGTATAATTCTTCTTTTACATTTATCAATTCAAATTCAACTTCCATTTTGTTACCCTATAAAATTGACGAGGGCAATTTTGCAGGTAACCATACCAAAAATTTGTTCTGGTTCCTCGTCAAGGTCCCTCAGTGTTCGGAATGGCGTAAAATCCCTTTCCGGAAAATCTAGTTTTTCGAACTTAGTCATTTTGGTCCTTTTTGGTTGGGCGCAGATTTTGTTCATGCAACACAGGATGAATTTGTGCCCTTTCTATTCCTTTGGCACACCCTTTGGAGTGTTAGCACAACAATTGTTGTGCCTCCCATGATGCGCCTTTCTTGCATGCGCCAAGGCACATGTACCCACTGTCAACAAAAAATGTTGTGCCCTTAAGCGGTGTGCCAAGGTGCTCAGAATCCCATGTTGACAGTCCTAAATCATGTCTAAAGGCGCAAATAATTTCTTGCTGACAGAAACATACCCGCGCCAAAGGGTGCAAATATTTTTATGTCAACATATGTTTTGGTGCGCCCTTTTAAAAAGGTTGGTGGCACATTTATTACACTTTTGGCTATATATAGGTGCATCCGCCCTGTCATTTTCACGATTGAAAAACATGTGAAAACTTTATTTCTCTACACCTGTCAGCACTCCCGTCATCCTCATGTCACGTTCGTGGACCCCACTTCATTTCTTCCAGTCTATATATCTCCGGTAAGTGGTTCTTGCTTTTCTTGTGAGTTTTGCTTGTTGCTTTGCTATGGTTTTGCTTGCTATTGAATAAATAAATAAACCTAAGAGGCTTCCCCAAACCAGTTTTACCCTCCTTTCAGATCTGCTGGCCTGGAGGGCTTTGTCTCAGAAATGAACCCAACAGACCTCTTTGCTCTATTCCCCTCACTGTCAAATCATGTCGATAAGGCCTAAAAATCACAAACCTGTCCAAGAAGAGAGAAAATGTAAAGTTGTTACATTTCCACCCATGGTTTTCCTTTGGTGCAAATGCCATTCCTGTTACATAAAACACAGATGCCAAGAGGGCGCATTGTCCCTGATTGTAGCACGCCTCCTTCCTGCACCATACAAAACTAAGAAAATCCTTACACAAGTGCTGGCGCAATCCCGCTTACAACAACAAAAGGTGTCATGCAAGCTCTTCCGCACGCGCCCAAGGCCCCTTGGTGCACCAAAATTCCCTGCAACATGTCCCATATTTGTGCCATTGGTGCATCCTGCTCCCATGCAACACCAAACTTATTTGTGCCCAGTTTAAAACCTTATATATTGGTGCAGGTGCAAATTTGTCTACAACAACATTGATGTTATGTGTAAATTTCCGTGCCCCTGCACCCTTTGGCACTATTTTCTTCCTTGCAACACTCCACATCAATGCGCCTTGCTTTATTGACCCTCCATCCTGCAATATTCTTGCGCCCTACACCTAGAAGCTTTTAAATTGCTAACTCCTCTTTCTGTAAATCTCTAATGAATGATCTAACAACTAACATGGCTCTTCTACATTGGACGTCGCTCCTTCTTGCAGATTAAGCAATCGAACTCGATTTTCATATGTCTACATCAAGGAAAAGGCCAACCAATTCAAAGGGTAAGGCCAAACTCACGGAGGAAGAGATGAAATACAAATATCAAAGGGTCAGAATGCCCGAGTTCCCAGACAAAATGTAACTTAGACATCAAAGATTCGAACTTGGCCATATAGACATGGAATATTTTTGGGCTAGAACCAAAAGGGTCACAGGCAGTCCTTAGATGGACAAACTGGTGGGTAGTGGTCTGCATTTTTCCAGGGGAATCCCCGTTAGTGCAATGAATAATGAGTTTATGATGGTGGTGGTCCGCCGCTATAACAAAGTACAAGGTGTGTCAAGAAATAAAAGGGCGAGGTCATAATCAACCTCACTGCCCGGCACTTTGAGATCATGCTAGGCATTCCCCACCACGGAATTTTATGGCTATAAGCCAAGAAGACTACATCAAGGCATGGGAGGAAAACGAAGACAAATGCATGCAGTTAATGAACGAAGTGTATTTGAAAAATAAGAAGGTAATAACCAGATGGCCACTAGGTTATTCACCGCAGCAACTTCTCTGAGGAACTGAGTGATACCATTACATTCCTAAGTAGGGTATTTGGGCTCTCTGATGCCCATTACTTCCACAAATGGATGCTCAAGTATCTGGAAAAAATGAATAAGAATGTGCCTAATCAGTGTTTTGAGTGGGTAGAGATCATCAACATAGCACCATCTTTGAGTAGCTCCAGCAACTTACCACAATGGGGAGGTTCTACTTGAACTCCTACGTAGTCTATGCTGCACCTCGAGAGAGAGACTATCTAGTGCTTGAGCCAATGCGAGGTGTGGCCCCGTGTAAAAATATATGAATACTACCCAGAATTGAAGCTGGAGAACAACATTCCATAATTCACCAAGATTAATGATGCCTTCTTCTATGACATCGTCTACCTTTTGAGGCCCAATATGACTCATGGTAGACAACCAAGAGCATAGTAACTGCAACGGAGAAGTGGGGGGCATTGTTTACACAAATCCCCACTTTCACCTATGTCAGAGCAGCCAACTTCTTGGGGGAGCCCACCAAGTTACCAAGGTATGCAGGCCCTAATTTGATCCTCGTTAGAGTTGTCCAGCAGCTCATAACACATCACGAGAAGTGCCTAAAAAGGAAGAAGGGTGGAACTCCTTTCCCCCTCACAGTGGGTAGGTACACCTGCACTTCTCACACCAAGGCCCGGGAAATGTTCACGCAGAGCTGGAACTGCTTAACCTAAAGCACAATTTCCTAGCAAGGCCCACCTTTGATCCATGAAATTGCCTCCCAAAGGCAAAGCTCGATCCAATCCATGTTCCACAGATCGAGGACATCTATATCAACCTGTATCATGAGGTTGAACTCAGGAGAAAGGATCACTCCCACCTAGCCCTGGAAAAAATTATTCAATATGGCATGGCCATTGTTCCAAAAGCTTTCCAAACAACCGATCAAGAATTTGATCAGGTATATCTAGACACGGATGGGGACAACTAGCCGTTCGCCGAGATTGACAGGACAAAGGCACCTCAGACCATTGAGGAGAGGGTTAAGGGCACATTGCAGCGCACAGAGCATTGGTGTAGAATGAACGGCCTCATCTACCTTGGAGTAGATTTCACCACGTCCCCTTTGGGCAATGCACCTGCCAGACTGAAGCATTTGTTGAAGGGAAAAGGTAAAGATAAAGAGGGAGAATCTAGCACCACTCAAGAAGAAGCTCCTGAGAGCCCTCCCTCCGCCGCACAAGAACAGGTTGTAACCCTAGCATCTCTAGAGAAAGAAGTGGTAGAGAGTGTTCCAACAGGCACATCCACTCAAGATGTTGCCACTGCTACAACCATTGAGGTTCCCACCGTCCCTTCTCCCACTCCTCCTTCCCCTCCTCCCGTCACCCAAGCAACCATTCCTTTGGTTGTGTCTTCTCCCCCACCTTCTACCTGTTCCCCTTTCCTCTTCTCCTATCTTCTCTTCCCTCACGAGCTATCCCCCAATATTTCTTCCTCATCTCTCGGTTCCTTCCACCCCACAGCTTCCTCTCCCACGGTAGCTCCTACCCCGTGAGCATTGGGAGTTCGGCTTCTCTATCAATGCTATTACCAAGCGCCTCAACTCATTTCCCGAGTACACCGTAATTGCTCCTTTTTCTTCCGTCATTCCTTCTTCTCCCTTAATTCCAAGCATGGATCTCCAAAGACTGAGTTAGCATAAAAGGAAATTCCCCATTACAAAGCTATGGACTTCTCCGTCATCCCAACAAAAGGGGCGAAGAAGCAAAACCAATAACACGCTTCTCTCATAAAGCACCTCTAGTGAAAGAGTAATGGATATCACGTATCCCGATCCCACAAAAGATAAAAAGGATCTGTCCCTACTGATTATATAGTGATGCAGTCACAATGGGAACATCATCCGAGAAGCTTCAAGAAGTAAAGGAAGAGAAGAGGCTACTAAAAGAGAAAAATAAACATCTTCTCCATGCCCTGCAGAAAATGGGCAGTGCACCTCCTACAACTGCCACTGAAACTCCTGAGGCCCTTAGTTAGGATAAGATAAATGAATACACCAAGATTGGTGAACAAGGCATGGCAGTATCCACTGGAGAGACCAAATCCTCAAAGATAGTGAGGAAGTAATCATCAAGTTCACCGAGTTATATCAGAACATTGGTCGGGTGAATAAGGAACTCTAGGTGATTGCAGGACCTATCTTTAAAGAGTTGGACCATGCTAGGTTGCAACATGAGACATTCCAGAAGATGCTCGACTACTCAGTTGATGATTTAGTTAAATTCAGCATCTTCGATCACCCCAGAGCACCCAACAAAGTCCTTGCTACTTTGGACTACCGGGTCGATCAGATGGAATTTTTCCTAGAGAAGATAGATAAGGTCAAGGAGGAAGCCCTGGATGCAATGCATCAAATGGAGAAAATTTTCCTAAGGATGTCTCTGGGATTGCTCACTCCATCATTCACCTTGAGGAAGGTAGATGAAACCATTCGGATCTTCAAAGAGATCGTCTTGCAAGGGTTAGGGCCAGAAGCCACTTTTGACGCCAAATCCATCAACAACCTTCTGGCCTGCCGTGACTTTGTGGGATACCTGATGGAGGCAGGTAATGAATACTTCAAGCTCCCAGAAAAACTCAGAGATGAACGGGAGACTTGCGAAGTCATCGGTGATCACACCAAGGGTCCTGCCAGGATCTACTCCAACCGATGATCAGCAAATTCATGGAGTATCAGACTCAATTCCATATCGCCTCTCCTGAGTAGAAGCAGGATACTCCCTTCCAGCCGCGAGATGATGACGAATAGCTCCCTCCTCTTGGATTTTCTTTTGTAATATTTAAAAGTATGTTGGCACAAATGATGACATCATCCATGTTGCACCATGGGATGTTGTCATCCACCAAGTTACCCAAAGTCAACAGTTGACTTTTAGATATTTTGTAAATTTTGTAATTAGTTGTTGGTTTCTTTTTGCCTTCTCTCTTCTCCTCCTTCTATAAATACTTGAATGTTTGTTGTATTCAAGGGTGAACACTTTTTAGATAAAAAATAGAAGTGAGAAGAAAAGGCTTTGTACTTTTTGTAACAGAAGAAACATTAATACAAATATTAAGACTTTGTGTTGAATATGTGTGTTATGGGCATCTGATCTTTCTTATGTCAGATCTGTGTGTTTATTCTGTTGGATCTATCTCTACTTTCTTGTCATTTGTTCATCAGTATTGCTTTGTTCATTTATGCAAGTAGGTTTGGCTCCATTTATTACCAATCCCAAAACATAAACCATTTGACCTTTCTACTTTGGAATTCATTTATTTTCTCCCTTCGAACCCATTCTTTTCTCATCTTTCCCTTCATTCCTTTCTTTTCACAGTTGGAAGCACCTCTACTAGGATGAGATCCCAAACCCCTATTGGTATCCAGATTTAATCTCCTTCACAACTTGAACAACATCATGAATCGCACAAGACACTCAAGGATAGATAAATGTTCTATATGTCGTTTGTAGCTAGGGATCACACCTATCTGCTTGTTTGCATTCATGAGTTGAGGGAGTGGATAGCACCTTCATAAGGGTTTTGATCTAATACTCGATATTTTAGATTGTGCCTATCAACCAAGGTAAGAGAACCTATATTGCAGCCCCTATATGGTAAGGAGATGGAGATATCCTTGTATTCTGTGTGTGATGTGGAGGAGGCTTTGTGAAAACATGATCAAATATCCATTATCCAAACTCAAAAGAGTTTTCACTACTAAATGATGGAAATGTTCTCAAAACAAAGATAGAGCTACTAAAGACATGATAAAACCCTGATCAACTTTGTGCATTTTTGTGAAAGGATTGAATTCTTTTGTGGACACACAATATAGATGTAGGGGTATTGTAGGTAGGATGAGTTAGTTTAAAGTGAAATTCTGATGAGAGATGTTGGGACAAGAGTAGTTAGGAGTCATCACCTTCTTTGGGAAACCTTGCAAAAGAATTACAACACCTAAACAACAGAGATATTTCAATGAATTTGAAGTGCTCTTTCAACTAGGATGTGTGCACATATGGATGCCCAAATCTGCACTATTCCATACAAACTTTGATAACCTGCCACAAAGGCTTGAAGAAAAATATCAATAAAGCATTCAGAACCTCTTGTTAGATCATGACCTAAGGTACACCCAAAGGTTTACAAACACCCTCAATTTACAAGGAAGGTAAGATGAATTTAAATCTGTTTATCTCCACTCAAATGAATGCTCTTCTGAATGGAAGATGGCAGATGCCTTCAAACCCTCTACAAGAAATGAGACCATGCATGACCAATAAAGATCCCAAACACAAGATTGCAACATGAGCATGAAACACAAATTGAAAACATACTGAAATACAAGTGTGTGCAAGCTTTGCCAAGAGATAAAACTAGTTAATCCAAGAATTTGATCAAATATATCAGCAAGGGAATGTTATTTAGACAATCTCAAAGCTTGTTGATGGCTTTACAGCTAAAACCAACTCAACATGATGAACATTTGATGCAAACTAGAATCAAAATGGCTCTCAGGCAGTTTCTCCAAAAGGAAATGGACTTCTTCTAGTTTTCCCTGTGAAAATTCTTCTCTCTTTCTCCAAAATTCTCAAGACCCCACAAAAATGCTTCCAAACTACATCATATACCCTCTGCCAGCTTGGATCCTTGCATCCCAAGCAAATAATATGCCAAAGGGATCAAATTTGTTACAAAACCCTATCCATTTGATGAAAAATGATATAAAACTATGAAACAACTCGCCAAATGCCAGAGATGCACAAATATTTTAAAATATTGCATGAACTTGGATCCTTATCCATTCCAAGGTCACATTTTTGGCATTCCACCATGCCAACATGCATTTGCAATCATTTTTCACCCTTTTCCCTTGTCATTTTTAACTCTGCAACTTTTAATTTGTTACCTTTCACGTGTTTTTCATGGGCTGAGAAAATATCTCACAAAAACACTATAGGGAACTGAATCAGCTCAAATAAATGATTCCATTGTGTTTAGAAGGCCGAAGGGATGCAGATTCATATAAAATTTCATGTGTTTTGGTGCAAAAATGACGATTCCACACTTCTTGGAGCTCCAATGGCACCCAAAAATGAAAATGCACAGAACCGTTGATTAAAATCAACTTTAAATGCCAGCCTTCCACGTGGCAGATCCAAATCCTCTTTAAAAACACCAAAATTACCTTTTGCCTTTGGATGGGGTGGGACACGTGTCCAAATACGATTGGGGCGGGCCCCCAATGCATTTTGAACCTTTTTTGCCCTTGGGAAAATTTTGAAAATTTTCCCCGCGAGCCCCTGGATGTGCCACGTGTCCTCCTGTGGGCCTTCACCAAAACCGTGGGCCAATTTGATGCATTTCACCACTTTTTTGAGAAAAGGAAAATTTTCTCAAAATGCTCCGCGCCCCGAATACCCGTTGTTTCTCTGCCACGTGTCGATCTCCCATTGGAGGCGGAGCCGACTCATCAAATTTGCCTTCAAACCTCCGCAAGCATCAAAACTCCATGTGGGCCTCGACCTCTCTCTTTTGACATTTGAAAATGCCACGTGTCACCTGTGGATTAGTCACGGGAAAAACCTCCAATATTTTCCGCGGGTTCATTGTTTCCTTTGGAAATTTTCGCCAAAGTTGGAACATTTTCCATCTTTCCTCCACGCTCGAATTTCCATCAAATGTTGGACACGTGTCCGTTGTTCATTGGTGTAGGTCTATTCTTCATTTTTTACCTTGTAAACATAGAGGACAAATTTCACAAACTTCTCCTTCAGCCCCTTCCTCCATTTTGCCTCTTGGACACATGCCCATCCCTTATTTGTTGCATGAGCCTTAAGGCAAAATTTAATTTTAGAATTTTGAAGTTTAAACCTTCAAATTCTATAAAACTTCCGCCCCTCCATTTCATCCCCACATACGTGTCACCATCTCATTGGGTGCGGGCCTCCAAGACAGAATTTTCCTTTGGCATTTTGAGCAAAAATTTGAAACATTTTCAACTCCACCACCGCCTGCTTGATCCTCCCATACCACGTGTCGCCCTTCCATTGGTCACAGGCCTTCAAGTCGAAATTTAACATTGAGAACTTTTTCAAAAATGAAGAAAATTTTTAAGTTACCCCCCACCACCGGCCTGACCATTCTTTGCCACGTGTCTACTTCTCATTGGGCATGATTTGTGGGAAAACTTCGACATTTGAGAATTTTTCAAAAATTGAAGAAAATGTTAAGTGACCCTCGCCACTGCCCTTGACCTTCCTGTGACACGTGTCACCTTCCCATTGGGCACGGGCGTGCGGGCCAAATTTTTCCCTAACACCCTGAGCCAAAAGTCATCAAAAATTTCCAAGTCCTTGACCATCCGCCTGGCCCTCCTAGACACGTGTCATCATGCCATTCGCTACGGGCCTTCGGGCAAAAATTTGATTTTGAGAAATTTGCAAAAATGAAGGCAAAATTTTTAAGTGACCTCCGCCACTCGCTGCTCCATCTGTCAATCAAATCATGCCACGTAGGCACACTAGGCAAATGCGGGGCCACGGAGAAAATTCTCCCTTCACCAAAAATTGAAAATTTGACAAGTTATAACATTTTTTCCGGCCAATGAGAGCCTGCCATGTCAGCATAGAGTTTACAATGATAAATTTGACGGCCCGAGAGCACGTCAAAAATGTGAAAAATTCAGGGAATGCCCTAGAAACCGAATTTTTTGACAGGAAGGCTAGAATTCTTCATTTTAAACCAACTGAATCATCTCTTGACATCATTTGCGACCTTGGGATTGGGGAAACACTTGCATGAATTCAAGATTTGATCAATTTCGAGCTCTTTCACGATTTGGCAAAGGAGAAAATGGTACAACCCATGAAAATGAATAAATCAGGGCACAAATGGGGGAACTTGGATTTTACTTCAATTTAGGGCAGAATAACAACAATGAGGGCATTTGAAAGCATCCAACTGAAAAAAATGAGTTGCAAATCACCAGCTCGAGCCAATAAAACATTTTTGAGAAAAAGTGAAGCATGGAAAATCAGAGCAAAGTGTGCAAACCCATAAATTGCACCAACACCCCGAAGGCGTAATATTGTGAGACTTGCATGCATTTTCTGCTGGTAGAATAGCAATAAACTAGTTTCACTTTGCTGTCTTAAAGAGGGGCTATGCCCCGCACACCGTTCAGTCTGCCATCCAGATCCGCTCTCGCGATGACAAATTTTGGACCAACAATTTTTGGCGACTCTACTGGGGACCGAACAGATCTATTTGATAAAACTGTAAAAATCACTACCTGTTTGCAAATCTTAACTTTTGTTCAAAATTCAAAATTTTTGCAAAAGTGATCCAAACTGAAAATTTTCTTTAGGGATCCATAGATCTGGGTTAGTTAGAGATCTTTAGTTCGCTGAGTTTTTATAAAAACCATATATTTCCATAGATATGAGTTTTTGACTGTTTTACAAAATTTCAAACCCTCGCCAAAAAGTCAACTCTAAGATCCAAAAATCAGCGTACTAAGTTAGCCATTATTTTATCTTCGCTAGCATTCATCATTAAACCACAATTGGTTTTCGAAATGGGGATATTTTTAAATATTCAAAAAAGTGCATGCTGCTGATTTTTGTCAGAAAAATCAGAAAATCAGCAAGTACAACCAAAAAGAGTTTTTAAAAAAACTACTCCAAAAACATTACAGATCTGAATGATACACTGGCGGGTGAACCATTTACTTGTAGTAGGAGAGCTCATGGATAAGTTGATCCTACTTTTGATCTACTTCGAAGGCACAACTTTGGTGTTACACTAGCACACTTCTCGTCACTGAGTTCAACTTATCGGTCAGCCAGAAGTGTCTCACCCCCACGAAGGAATCATTCTTCACAAGGAGCATCCACATCCCTTTGCAGTTCTTTGTTGCTCAGTGGAACCATCCTCCGGCTCACATCCTTTTTCCATATTTTCAAATGGCAGTACCATGGGGAAATGTTATGGGCCCTCTTACTTTGCCACTTCTTGTTCATGCGCTCCCTCACGGAAACCGAAAAAAATTCCCCAAATTTGATGGAAGTGAAAACCAAAGCACAGATTCACACATATCTACATTCATCATGTCATGCAAGATATCATGGATGTGACCCATGAATATGTGTCAGTTCACCTCTTTCTGGAGACCTTGCAAGGACCCGCAGCAGAATGGTTTCAGCATTTTCCGGCCGGATCTATCACTAGTTGGGCCACATTACAAACTACATTTGAAGAAAGATATAAGCCTTAGAAGACGCGTTCGCGTTACTATCAAAGATCACTCATCTGAAGAAGGAAGTCAATGAGACCATGCATGATTTCATTGCCTATTTCAATTCACTAATCAACCGTGTGCCGCCTGCCATGCTGCCAACACCAGAAAATCAGAAGTGTTTCTTCGTCAACGCCATGAGCTCAAAAGTAAGTTTCTTACTCTTACAAGAACAAGTCACTACTCTGGTTCTCGCCCAAGCTATTGCCATTCAGATTGAAGATAACTTGCTAATATCTAGTGAATTAAAGTGAGAACCATCCAAGCCTAAAGCTTCAACTCCTTCTCTCGCCACTTCGTCTGATCCAACATTTCAAAAGATGGCGAATGACTTGCTCGCATTAAAGAAGCAGCTAGCTCAGGCTTCCCCGAGCTCTTCGTACCAAGATATCCCATGAAGAAATTTCACTTCCAACAATGTCCCTCAAAGGCCACATTTACCTGCAAACGCGCGAGGTTGGCACTTGAAGCCCCTTTGGTCAATGCCTTAATCGAGATCGAGGAAGAGGAGCAGAATTATGAAGAACCTTCATCCCAAGGTGAAGATGATCAAGATGTCGGCGAACCGACTGGTGACTCTACTATCGGGTATATGGAATTTGACGAGGAGGAGTCTGATGAAGAAGAGGGTACCCAAGGATATGCAAGCGGGTAGTCTTATGTTGTTTTCACCTGCTCTCAAGGAAAAGAAGCAGAAGTTGCTACCAGGATACAAAAAGAGAAGGCTGTGTCAAACACGCCTCCAACCATTGCAAAAAGAGGTAATCCCCTTCCTGCTCAACCTCTTATTAAGTCTTTTTCAAAGAAATATTTTTCCCCTATCTCCCCTCCGAATCAGCCCTCTCCTATTCCTATTAAGACCGTAATCCTACCCCACCATCGTGAAATGAGGGACTCATTCCTTCATCAACGCAACCCTTGGCCATGTTTGACATAATTGATCATGCTAAAAAGACCAAGATCCAAATGTCTAAAGCCGAGTATCTTCAGTCAAACCCTGAGCAGACTTGTAAGGTTGACCAAATATATTCAAAGCCAAGCTGTCATAACTTCTCAGGCCTCCCCGAAAGGAATTCTTTCTACTCCTCCTGCATCTTGCATAAATGTTGCCTCGACTTCCGCATCAGGAAAAATAGAACCTTTCTATCTCTCCCTCCTAATCAATGGCCATAAGCTAAGCAACTGCATAATTGATTATGGGGCTTCCGATAATGTCATGCTGGTAAAAGTCACCCATGCTCTGGGCCTCACCCTTACCAAGCCTTTTGGCAGATGTTACTCCTTGGAAACCAAACAGTTCCATTGATTGGTCAAATCAAAGACGCGTAGTTCACATTACCAGCATTCCTAGAGAAAAGAGTAAAGATGACCATCCTCATTGCCAATATTTCGGTAGCATATGGAATTCTACTAACAAGGAGCTTTGCGCAGTGAAGTTGATGGAGAGATTCATATGGATTGGTCAAAGGTGTAATGCAAACATTGGAGCCAGAATCACAAAAGAAGTACTTGGTTACTAAATCCGATGACCCCAAAGCCCAAATTCTCTTCGAATCATCGGGGATGGGAAATTATTTCTTATCTACTGAGTCTGACAAAATAGACATTCTTGTCTGGGAAGAGGATCTTAACAAGATATGGATGTTACAGTTTGATGGTAGTTGTGCAACTAGCGGATGTGGTGCAGAGCTGTGTTAATTTCCCCAGAGGAAGAAATTTTTCCTCTCTCTTTCAAGTTACAGTTTTTCAACACGAATAATACTGTTGAGTATGAATCTTTGCTACTTGGCATGCAAGCCACAAAAGAAAGGGGAATCAAGAACCTAAAAGTACAAGGTGATGTAGAGCTGGTCGTAAATCAAGTGAAAAGGATATACCAAGTAAAAAATGAAATGCTCAAGCATTACCGCAATGCATTATGGGATAGCATTGAAGAATTTGACACTTTTTCAATAAAATCCATTCCGAGAGCTTATAATGACATGGCCGATTCATTATCCGTCTCAGCATCCCTCATGCTCCCCACCTAGGGTTGAAAATAGACACATATACCATTGAGGTAGTTTTCCGCCCAAGCGTGCTGCACAACTCTCAAGACTCTGGCGGTATTCAATGACGACAACCAACTTATTGCCTTTCTCGGAAAAGGCAGAAAATTTGATGAGCTTCATTTTGAAGGATCTAATTCGCATGTCATGAATCTATTACGGATCAAGATGATGAATCAAAAGGAAGTGATGGCATATGTCAGCTCAAAGGAAATAAAATTCCAAAAGGTTTGGTCTCTCTGGAACGTTTGTTCGACAGACATGACCATTTTTTCAGGAAGAAAAGGTAGGATAATCCTCACTCCTCTCTAGAAATCGAGCCGGTCAATCTAGGTACTGCGGAACATCCGCAGTTTGTAAACATCGGGAGGTGTTGCACACCCGAAGAAAAGCAGAAATTTATCAAATTGCTGAAGAAGTATATAGATGTATTGGCATGGTCTTATGCCGATCTAAAGTCTTTCAAGCTGAAAGACGTCCAGCATGACATCCCATTGAAAGAAGATGTCAAACCCTTTCGCCAGAAACAGAGGCACTATAATCCCAAGATCTCAGGTACCATCCAAGGCGGAAATACAGAAGATGTTGGATGCAAGGATCATTTTTCCTATCCATCACAAGCACAGGTCGTAAACATTGTGCCAAGACGCAAGAAAAAATGGTGAGATACGCATATGCGTAGATTTTCGCAACTTGAATCATGCATCTTTGAAGGAAAACTACCCACTCCCATAATAGATCAGTTCTGCAGCAAGAACTAGATCGAAATGTTGTCCATGCTTGATGGTTTTTCAGGCTACAATCAGATTGAAGTCTCACCTGAAGACCAATTTAAAACAGCATTCACTACCCCCTGGGGTACATTTGCCTACAGCAGGATGCCTTTTGGCCTGACCAATGCTGGCGCCACCTTTCAACGAGAAATGGACTTCGCGTTCAAAGGTATGATGGGAAAGGTTATCATAGTCTATTTAGATGACTTAACTGTGTTCTCTAAACAACGAAGTGATCATTGTGATCATTTGGAACAAGTATTGATTAGATGCCGAGAGCACGGGATCTCCCTGAATCCGAAAAAGTCTATTTTGGGGTCACTGAAGGAAAGTTGTTGGGACACGTTGTTAGCAAAGAAGGGACAAAAATAGATGCCAAAAGGGTTAGGGATATTCAGAGCCTTACTTTACCCACAAGCAAGACCGATGTTCACTCTTTCTTCGGAAAAGTGAATTTTCTCAGGTGCTTCATTCCCAACTTTGCTAAAAAGACTCGCCACATATTAAATATGATGAAAGGGTCGCAAACTTTCGATGGAGCGGAGAAGGGAAGACGTTATTCGACGATATAAAATCCTCCATTTCGATGCACGGTCCTAGTATGTCCTAATTTTTCCAATGATTTTATCATGTACGATTTATGCATCCGAGCATACTATATCGGCCATCTTAATGCAAAAGAATTCTGAAAATGGTGAGTCTCCAATCGTGTTCATGAGCTCTCCCCTCAAGCCTCATGAGTTGAAGATGTCTCAATTGGAAAATCATGCCTTCGCCATTGTCAAAGCAAAGCTTAAGAACTTCACGGTATTACATCCTAAACTCTCATACAATAGTGTTGGTCCCTGACATGGTAGTCAAGTCAATCTTAACTCAACAGGAGTTAGGGAGTTTGCGAGGGAATTAGATCGCAAAGGTCCAGGAGTATGATCTAGATATAAAACCAACCAAGCTGGTAAGAGGCAAGGGCCTATGTCAGCTCATGGCTGAAAATCAAGATTCAGAAAACCCTGGAGAAAAGGATGATTGCACCAATCAAAAATAAGGCCAGCTAAAGAAATTTGATTCTCTACCCATGGTTCTATTTGTCGCGACTAGCGATGAATGGTATTCTGATATCACTTTCTTTCTCACTTATGGTGAGTTCCCAGCTCATCTAACTTCAAAGGAGAAGCGTACTATAAAGCTCAGAGCATCCAGATCTGTCATCTGGGATGATGGTTTATACAAACGTGGAATAGATGGCATCTTCTTGTGATGTGTTGACAAGCCACAACAGGTAAAGTTACTTGAGAGTTTTCATGATTCAGCCTGTGGTGGTCATTTCTCCTCTTCGTGATAACACACAAGATCATCTGGGCTAGGTACTATTGGCCAATGCTATTTCAGGATATAGCCACCTAGGTAGCAAAATGTGAGCTCTGCCAACAGTTTGTTGGCAAACCAAAAGTGGCTACTTTTCCCCTCAGGCCGGTCGTTATTGACGGACCATTCAGGCAATGGGGAATCGACTTTATCGGAGCACTACACCCACAATCAAGTGTCGGACATAGTTATGTCCTAACAGTAATAGATTACTTCACCAAATGGGTGGAGGCCATACCTGTTAAGAATGCCACTTCTGAAGTTGTTTGTAACTTCATCAAGGAAAATATCATCGTGAGATTTGGCGTTCCAAACAAGATTGTTGCTGATAATGCTTCCAATATTTCCTCTCGGGAAGTTATCGGTTTTCTGCTATGAATACTGGATAACCTTGGCCCACGCCTCAGATTATTACCCCCAGGGAAATGGTCAGGCAGAATCTAGTAATAAAAACTTAGCGACCATCATACGAAGCTAGTTGATGAGAATTAGCGGATGTGGCACAATTCATTGTATGACGCTTTGCCAGGCGGATCGCATTACTCCCAAGAGGTCTCTTGGTATGTCACCTCTTAAGTATTATATGGAATCGATGTCGAGCTTCCCATTCTCGCAGAACTTCCGCCCTACGCCCGGCACAAGCGATTGAAGATGAGACTTTCCAAAATTCTCTTGAAAAGAGGATCGTGTATCTAGCAGATCTCAAAGAAAAAAGGGTAAGAGTGGTCAATAGGATCATCGAACATCGAATCAAGTCAAGAGATTGTTCGATAAAGCTGTGGAAGATACTAATTTCCCTTCACAAATGATATTGATATAGGGACACATCCAAAATTGAAACTCATTTGTAGAGGGCATTCCCATGATCCTAGCAAGAAGAGTGATGATGTCTGAAAGTTCTTCCTTAAAATCAACTCGAACAATGACTTAGAAAGTCTAGATGCTCCTTTCTTAGGGTTCTTTAGCCATGATTTAGCTACCATAGTCTTGTATCTATCACTGTCATGTTCAAATAGCGTTTGTGCTTGAGAAATAGTGAGGGTATTAGTATCTTCCACCACTAGGATTCATAGGGCAGCACATGATAACATCGAGATCCAATCACACAAATACTTCACCATTGATATCAACAATCTCCTTGGACTATGGACTGAAATAGGCCCCACGGGCAAGCACGGTATCGGGCACTAGACAAAGATAGGGAAACCCCTTGCAAATGTAATTTCACTGTCTTTAATTAATTAGGCGATGGGAGTAGGGTTATCGCATCCAAGCCTGCTCCAAAATTCATCAAGGTCGAGGTGTTGAGCTTCACTATCCCCGACATCAGCAGAGGTTTCTAATGAGGAGAGATGCTCGTGCCCTTTGTATTGAATCTTCATTGTGAGAGATAGGGAGAGAAACAACCTTCGATTGAGTGTATCACAATTTCAAACAATCCCTGCAAGAGAAAACACAAAGGCACAAACGCAAGAAATGACTTATTTTGCAAGAATGCGAGTGAGAGAGAATGAGAAAGCAAGTGTGTGAATGAAAGAATGTTACACTCCTTTAAATAGCCATGAATTCAAATGGATGGAGAGAGAAGACAATGAATGTGCAATAAATGACTCTGGGTTGACTCAAAAAGGTGAAATGTGGAAAAGGTGGAAAACATTGGCCCAAACGGTCCATGGGACACAGGGACACATGGGATGCGCAAAGCTGATTTAGCCGATAGGTAAAGCAATGTGGGTAAAGTAGAAAATTGGTGAATAGGACGCCGCCTACACTTGGGACACGCAGGACAAAAATGTCCGAATTAGCCATAAAACATTAAAAATGACCCCAAAGACTGAATTTTTCTAACTTTTTGAACTTTTCCCTTCACTTAAACACTTCCAAAGGACACTTCTTCAAAATTTTGAAAACTTGTCTTAAAAAAAAGAAGGAAATTTTGAAAGGTGACAAAAACTCTCATATGTATGAGCCTTGTTTGACCAATGTTTAGATGCCTCATAGGCCCAACTACACAACAGAGCTAACCGAGTGTGATTATGTAGCCTATTTTTTATCACCAACATCCCAAGGCGCACTAAAGACATCACTCAACTCGAACCGAGCACTTACCCAAGCACGCATGATTACCAAGTTCCTTTTTTATGTCAACCTCTTCGAGAATGTTAGCATGATTTAATGAGATATTCAGATCCATAACGAGATAACTAAATATATTGCAGTGCATAAACTAGATCTAGATCTTAACCATAACAAGATTAACTCATACCAAGATTAAGATTAACCTTACCATGTAAGAATCATTAATAAATGTGTCAACAACCAATATCCAGCCACAAAGATCCATTATATTATTTTTTGTAAAACACGAGGCTTCTTACATATATGATAATGTCACTATGAATCATGTGTGCCCATAAATCGAAGCATAAGTATACGTAACGTGGATCATCTAAACCATAGAAATCAATACATATTTATAGAGGTGGGGACTTTCCCTTCACCGCCATGCACCTCTCAAAAATAGTCTACATGCTAATAATAGCAATGCTCCTTTACAAAATAAGTAGAAAAAGCATGCAAACTCACTAACAATAGATCTACTACAATTAACTCTTAGTTCAAATCCTATTATTAGCTCCAAAACTCTGCATGTTGATTGACCTTCCATTCACCCAAAATAGTATTTGCTTGATCTGTGTTATCTTGTTTTTAGTGATTTCAGCTAAAATTGAGATAACCATAGAATTTTTTTGACAAAATCTCCTAAAAATTCCCTTTGAAGGAGATCTTCGGGTTTTCGGGTTTCCATCGCATGGAAACATGTCTTTTACATGCTTCATGTCAATTGTCTTCTGAAACCCGAAACCCGATTACATTCTAGTGTATCGGGTTTTCGGAACTCAGGAGCATCGAACATACCTTTCAAAAAGCATGCTTCATGTTGCTTGTTTCCCAAAACTCAAACCCAAACCTTTCCTTTGTATCAGGTTTTCAGAACTTGATAACATCCAAACATGTCTTTTACATGCTTCATGTCAGTTGGTTCCCAAAACCTGATTTGATAAGAAAACCTTTGTATCGGGTTTTCGAACGTGCTAAACATGATGACATGGAATTAATGTCAAGTTGTCTGTTAGTTGGCACACGTGTCGGAGGAGGTGTAATTAATGCTAGGGATTTATAAATAGTTCAATTTTACATGTCATTTTTACTTGGCATATTTTCACTGCGTGGATTTTTTGTACATGCTCCTTTGACCTCCAAACCCAACTAAATCTCTTGATCAATTTTGTGATCCATCTTTGACCATTTTTCAAATTTATTGAAGGTATTTTTCTCTTCTTATCATTTTGGGGTCTTTGGGGTTGTTTTTGAAGTGTTCATTTGGCATTTTTCCCTCTTCTCTTTTTCTTCCCTCTAGGTTTAGGGTTTTGGGTTGTTTTCTTCATTTACTATTGTATTCCCATGAAACCTCTTGTTTAAAATTCATCCTGGGTGTTTTCTTATTTTTCCCATGGGATATACTCTTTAGATTTTTGAGAAGAATCTAAAAATCCTAACTTACAAGCTTGGAGGGAATTTTATGTGTTTTGACATCCCAGAAACCCAATGCCTTTGTTTTGGGTTTTACAGGGTGTCTAACATCCTCCGACTTCCACAGAGTATCGGGTTTATCCAAGTGCTCAACATCCTCCTAGCTCCACTTATATCGGGTTTTGTGAAGTATTCAACATCCTCATGGCTCCACTTATATCGGGTTTTGTGAAGTGCTTAACATCTCCAGATTTCCGCCTTTGTATCGGGTTTTGTAGTGTGCTTGACATCCTCCGAACCCCGCCAGTGTTGCGGGTCTTGACCAGGTGTTAGACACTCTTCCGGTTCTCGCAGTGTGTCGGAGATTATCACCTGCTCGACATCATCCAAATTCCACCAGTCCTTCAGGTTTTTCAAGGTGTTCGACACATTCTATTTCCCAACACACACAATTCAGTCTATTGGGTTTCCGAGGCTGCTTTGCAAGTTTCAACATCCGAATAGTAGGGCGGGTCTATTCACTTGTTCAACAAACATCCAAACCCGATTGCTCTTTCAGTCATTTTCAAGACTCCTCATGTCAGACCCGAGCCCTTCTAAGTCTGGAAAGATGAAGTAAAAATATCATAAGACAGATTCTTCTTCTTATATAAGTTGTAATTATGACATCCGGGATACTGAGCTTTCAACAATATAGACATGGAAGACTTACGAAAAGGATCGAGGATTCTTCTCAAAAATTTTGGATGAAGTCAATAGCCGGGTAAGTCTCCCACTCGTAGTAGGGTTTCTAGAATCAGCCCAAATGCCCCGAATTCATTCTCGTGTGTGCTTCTAACTATGACTTAGCCTCGCGCTCGGTGAGAAATCAAGCAGAGAGTCTATAGTAAAATTAGATGGAGATTACTTCGATAAACACAACTAAAGTTGCACAACTTTACGGAATACATTGATTTAAATTTTAAGTCAACAAAGAAATCCTGGGACAAAAATCAAGAAGACTGCATCAAGAACGTGAACAAGAAATTCTTGATCAATGCTAAGCCAACTATTTCTAGGTTTCCTAAGACAGTTCCTAGAAGTGATTTTATACTCGAAGTCAGTGATATCATCACCCTACTGAGCTGGTTATTTGGGCTCCTAGATTCAAAATAATTCCAAGGGTGGATGTATCAGTTCATGGTTGTCATTAAGAAGAATGACCAAGGGATTGATTGGGGCACCTTAATAAGTGATGAGATAGACTCTCAAATGAAAACGGTCTTGTCTACTGGCAAGTTCTACATGATGTCGTACATTACCTATGCAGCAGTAGGTATGAGAAACTACCGGGGTTGGATGCAAAAGGGAACCGAACAACTGATCACATATATCGGTACTTCCCTCAGTTGACAATAAAAGGATCTGAAGATCAGTTTAGGAGAGTGAATGATGCCTTCTTTTATGAAAATATTTGTAGGTTGGACCTAAGCTGAGAAAGAGAAGAGTTTCGATGAGGCATGGCGGAGGTGTCAAAATGGGGCTGCATCTTCTTACAATTCAAGAATTTTACCTATCTCTCGGGTAGTAAGGTTCCATGGTACTCCTCCTTTTGTTTGCCCAGGTTTCAGTGACAAACTCATTCTTATCGATTTGGTCGACAACCGTTGGATTTCCACAAGTTCCAACAAAGCAAACACAAGGTTGTTGTCTCCTTCCCAATTTCCAGGAAGGTACACATGCTCTAAAGTGGTGAAGGCCAAGATTTGGTGCATGAACTTCACGATAAACTGAATAAGCATATGAAGTTCAGAGAAGGATTTGATATTCAAGGATTCCTTAAGTCATATGGAACCTTGTATCTGCATGTGCCCCATGTAGAGGACATATGGGTTGATCTTATGGATGAGGTTGACATCTGAAGAAAATACAATAGCAGGTTAACTCTTGAATAAATCCAAGCATTAGATATGGCTAATATCCCAAAAGGCACCACGGATAGTGAAAGTGTCTTGGAACCTAGATATGAACAGTCAGATGGAGATCAACTTGGATTCCCAGCCATCGACCGGTTCGTTGCTTGAAAAGGATTCTATCGCTGAGAGAGCTGCTCAAACCCTTGTTCACACTAAGGCATGGCTCATTTCTTGGGGAATGAGTTATAAAGAAAAGAGCTTTTCAAAGATAGCTACTCTAGAAGTGGGACCCTCTAAGGGAGAAAAGGAAAAGGATAAAATCCCTACTAAGAGACAAATAAAGTTTAAATTTTCAAGAGAAGAAAAGCAGAGGGTTGAATCATCTACTCCCACACCAACAGTTGAGGTATTGGATTCTCCTCCTCCTCCACCGGAACAAGAAGAAATTATTTCAGAAATCGAGGTTAGCCAACCTCTTATTTCTCCTTTTGTTGATTGCTCATCAGAGGTAAGCCTTTCCCTTGCTTCCCAAGCTTTGGCTTTAGAGTCTTTACCCCCTCTCCCCCAATCTTCCTCACCACATATTTCAACTCCACTTTCATCAGCCATGACCAGCATTTTCTCTTAACTTTCACCTCTCTCCACTGGGCCTACGTTGGCTATAGAAATGCCTCCTCCGTACCTTCATTCCCTCAGTCTACTCCCATAGTCACTACACTTGCAGTCATCACGACTCCACAAGAAAATCTTCCTCCACCCACTAGATACAACCATGACACCTCCAATAGGAGCAACTTCTTCCGTTGTACCTCAATGGTTGGTCAACCAAACTCCGAGGAAGAGGAAGGTGGTAGTTCCCCTACCAAGCCTTCAATTTCAGTTCACTCAAGGTATCTCCTGCCAAATCTACTAAGAAACCTAAAACAGTTTCAAGGGTTTTAGTAGATGCCTCAGGACATAAGTTTGCAGAGATTTCCACTCCTGTGGTGATAAAACCAAGGAGAACATAGCAGCTTCGATTATCAGATTACAAGGGTGGATCTGGGAAAGGTAACAATAGAAGGGGCATAACAAGATGCATAAGATGCCATGAATGTGTTATGCCAAAAGTTGAAGGAAACAAAGGTGAGTAGGGATGAGCTAAAAGAGAAAGTGGAACAGTTGACAAAAGTATTGCTTAAGCTCTCAAAGCCCTCTCAGTCAACCCCGTCATCTTCTACTCCTACTCCTATCAGGTTCGACTTCTCATCAGTACCTGTTATTGAGAAGATAAATGAGAAGGGGAGAATGGTGGATGAATGGATTCAGAGGTTACTTCTTCAAGGAAGGAAAGTCATTGATGATACAATAGAGGTATACAAATCCTTGGAGGAAATGAAAAAGGATGGTGACAAGATGAATGATGAATTTTCTCAAGAGGCTGGAAACCTCAAACTAAATTTGGAGACCCTCAATGCACTAAAGCAAATTCCATCTTAGGTCTCAAAGTGGAAGAAGGAATCATTCCACACGGGGATTATCACTTCCATCTAACCAAGGCTATCAAGTTCAAGATAAATATTCTCATTGAAGCTTGCAGCAAGTTGAGAGAATCTAGAGATTAGTTGATTGATACCACTAGTGATATCGAAGAAGATCTGTTCAAGATATTTCCCAAAGTATTGGATGAAGGCTCAACCATTCTACCTGTTGATGGTTTCTATAAACAAATTCAGGAATCGATCGAGTTAGAACCAACTTCCATATTTGATCTGAGCGTCATTGATAAATTTATAAAGATCGAGAATGTTTTGGAATCTTTGAGAAAACTTAATAAGAGATTGAAGAAACTTCCTAGCAACAAAAGTGACACACAGGAAACTTGTGAGGTTCTAAGTGATTATTCTAGTGTGCTAGATGAAGCTGAAGTGCAAGACATAATCTAGAAGTTTCAAGAGTTTTGAGACAAGCAGGCATCGCTGGAAGAAGACAAGGATGAGGAAATGGAATAAGCAAATGATGTTACATGTCATTTCCTTCCAGAAATTGACATGTCTTTTTCATTTCCATTTTGTCACGTAGAAAGAAAATTTTGACTTGGTCTCTGCGTGAGAGTCAAGCAAAATAGGACTCTTATTAAATGGCTATTTTCTAGGACTTTATCCTATTTTCTCTCTACCCTTTTTATTATAAATAATGGATGCTTGTGCACTCCAAAGGGTTGAGATTTTTGGAATATTGAGAACTATTGTGAAGAAGAAAAACTTTGTGTTTTCTTTTAATCATTTGAGGAATAGAAACCGATGCTATTTTTACAAACTTTGTGTTGTGAGATTCATCTCTCTTAAGATATTGTTCTTATGTTCAGGATCTTAAGCTATTCTTTGTTTAGCATTCTTGATTATTTTAATTGTTTCAAACATTACATTACATTTGTTATCTAAATCTCGTATGATTATTTCGTGCTCTGTGTTTACTCGAAAGAAAATACGTTCCTCTCATTTCCTTTCCATTGTGTTTCTTCCATAATAATAATTTCCTTTCTAATCCTTTCCATTTCTAAAATTGCAACGTCTTTGCCTTGCGTGGATATGGATTTCGGGATTCTATCCCAACCCCAATGGTTAGATTAGTGTGAATACTGTATATATTATTTCTGTTATGTTTTAGATTAGTAATAAATAGGTAGCCTCACCTATCTTTGAGGAGGGATTTAATCCCATGTATTGTGGTTGAACCTCATATTTTAGCTTGACAAAATATCCAACCAACAGCTTTTGGCGACTCTACTGGGGAATATGGATTGATAATACTAAGCTTATCCTATTGGTGTCTGGTGACTCCATCTTTGCCTTATTTTCAGAAGATCTATTTTCCAGTTCAAGCTAGCTAGAAAGATCTTCACTCAGTCAAGCTGAGCCATGGGTGAAACTAATCCGTTCTTTGATTTGCTTCAGCAACACTATTTCAGACTTTCACCCAACAGTGTTGCATCTAACCGAGAAAGAATTTCTTCACCTATCTGAAGAACTCAAGTTCTTCTAGAACAAGAAGTTTCTATGACCTGCCATGTATTATTCTTGTCTAATACTCAAATTCATGTACACCGCATTCGAATAATGGTAGCACAACCTATGCCTTGGGGAACGGCTATTGGTCTTCTTTCCCTAACTCCACCATTGCATGATCTACCACATGGGTCTTGTAAGAATATTCCTAATTTCAACGGTGATGGGAAACAACATCCTGATGAACACATCGCTTCATTCTTTGTCACATGTGGTGTTCTTGGAGTTACTCATGAAGACGTCTTTGTTCAACTCTTTGTTGAGACATTGCATGGTGTAGCAGCAAAATGGTTCTACCATCTTCCAAACGCATGCATTACCAACTATACTACCATGTGATCTGTATTCAAGCAAGGTTCAAACCAATCAAGGTTCACATACCTTGTTAGCATAGCTTACACACATGAAGGAGTCTTACGAACCCATGCAAGATTTCATAACCAGATTCAACAAGCTAATTCGTAAGATCCTAGAGCTAGTCATTCCCACTCGTTGAAAATCAAAAGTGTTTCTTCATCAATTCTTAGCCTCCCGATGTAATCTTCTTGTTGCAAAGATTTATTCACCGATTTGGTCACTACTCAAGCTACAAACCCACGAAATAGAAGATGATCTTATTCTAGCTAGAAAGATCATAAGAGAGTCATCTAAGCCTAAAAATCAGAGTTCTTCTCAGAGTACTATGGATCCTATGATTCATAAGATGGCCAATGACTTGATCGCTTTAAAGAAGCAAATGTCTCAACAAGTGACCAACATTCCTTATCGGGATATTCATAGATGGAATTTCAACAATGCCAATGGCACCCCTGCAAGAGAAAGGAATTGGTTGATTGCTGCTCCCACCAAGGCTAGCCATTGAAGCTCCTCCTGTCAACGCAACAGTTGAAGTAGTTGAGGAAGATGAAGAACCAGAAAATCAAGATTCCCATGAAGCTTTTGAAGCTTCAAGATATGTTGATGAATCTTTTGACGATTCAGCTGGCGACTCCAACATTGGGTACTTAGAATATGAGGAAGATGAATGTGAGAAAGATGGTCAGTCATTTGCATTCTTCACTCGATCTCAATCTCAGAACCCCAGAAAGCCGATTGAAGGCTCCAAGGAAAAAGTAAAGAAGCTCTCATGGTTATGGCTAAAAGAGGCTCTCCTATCTCAACACAAACTGAAAAGGAGATAACTAAAAAGGTAACTTCATCTTCTAACTCTTTGTCTCTTGCCCCCAAGGCCAATACCTCAGCTCAAACCAGTGCAACCAGAACTGAGCCCTCCATCATTCCTTCATATACTACTTTCAACATCATTGATCATGCAAAGAAAACCAAAATCCAAATGTCGGAAGCCAAATACCTTCAGTCCAACCCTGAGCAATTTGAGAAACTTGCCAAATTCATTAGAAGCAAGGCTACTATTCCTCCATCTTCGAAAGGCATTTTTCCTAGCCCCACTCATCCTTTACCTCAGAGTAATATGACCTCTGTTGCTTCTTCGGGAAATATTGAACCATTTTATTTGTCTTTACTTATAAATGGTTTTAAACTCAGCAATTACATAATTGACTCAGGAGCCTCTGATAACGTAATGCGAAAAATTAGCTCATGCCCTTGGACTCACACTGACTAAATCTTATGGGTGGTGTTACTCCATGGAAACTAAACAAGTCCCCTTGATTGGCCAAATCAAGGATGCAGTTTGCATTTGTTGCATTTCCGGAAAAGAGAGTAAAAATGACTATCCTAGTTGTTGATATCCCGACTGCTTATGGGATTCTCTTGGGAAGAGGTTTTTGCAAAGATGTTGGAGGAGAAATCAACATGGATTAGACCAAAGATAAAATTCCATTAAATGTATTTCCTCGTGTCCTTCACCCCGAAGCACAAGCAAAGTACTTGGTTACTAAATCAGATGATCTTAAGGCTCAAATTCTCTTTGAAGATGCAGGATTGGGTAATTATTTCCTGACATCTGAGGTGCCCTCTGTAGAAGTCAAAGAAGAAGATCCTAACACTATTTGGACCCTTGAGTTCAATGGGAGCTGTTCAACTACTGGTTCAGGTGCTAGCATGGTTCTTATATCTCTAGATTTTGAGATCTTTCCCTTTGCTTTCAAGTTGTAGTTTGATAATACTAACAACACAACTGAATATGAAGCTTTGTTATTAGGATTAGAAATGGCAAGACAAAAAGGAATCTGAAATCTCAAAGTACAGGGAGATGTTGAGTTGATTGTGAATCAAGTAAGGGGGATTTATCAGGTAAAAAATGATCACCTAAGACATTACAGAAACAAGGTTTGGGACAACATAGAATGCTTTGATGCTTTTTCCATTAAGGCAGTCTTAAGAGATTACAATGATAAAGCTGATTCTTTAGCCATATCTCGCATCTCTTCTCCTTCCTCACCTAGAGTTCAAACAAGACACATATACCATTGAGATTGTGTATCATCCAAGTGTTCTAGATAACTCAACACATTGGCAAGTGTTTAATGATGATCAACAGGTTTGTCTTTTCTTGAGAAAGCTGATAATTTTAGTGAAATTTATTTTGAAGGATTAGAATCATCTTTCGTGAGTCCATCTCAAATTCATATCAAGAAATTGATGGTGAATTCATCCAGCTTAAAGGCAATAAGATTCCAAAGGGATTAGTTTCTCTGGAAGGACTGCTCGACAAGGTGTCGACAAGCATGACCATTTCATTCAAGATAAAAGGTAAGTCAAGGTGCTTCCTCGTCGAGGTAGATCAAGTGAACATGGGCTCTCACGATAAATCACATATGGTAAACATCAGAAATGTTTTTCTCAGAGGAAAGAGAAAGATTCATTTCACTCCTGAAGAGATATATAGATGTCTTGGCATGGTCCTATGCAGATCTGAAGTCTTTCAAGCCCAAGGATGTGCAACATAGCATCCCTTTGAAGCCTGAGGTTAAACCCTATAGACAGAAGCAAAGACATTACAATCCAAGATCTCAGGGACTATCCTTGCATAAATTCAAAAGATGTTAGACACAAGGATTATTTTCCCAATCCATCATTCCACCTGGGTTACTAACATTGTCCCTGTCAGAAAGAAGAATGGTGAGATTCAGATTTGTGTTGATTTCGGAACCTTAATCAGTCTTCATTGAAAGACAATTATCCATTTCCCATCATGGACCAAGTATTACAGACTATCACTAGATCAGAAATGTTATCCATGCTTGATGGATTTTTGGGGTATAATCAAAGTTGAGGTAATGTCAAGATCAACATAAAAGAGAATTCACCACCCCATGGGAACCTTCACTTACAGGAGGATGCCTTTTGTTTTGATTAACGTCGATCCACATTTCAAAGAGCTATGGACTTAGCTTTTAGAGATTCGATGGGAAAGGTCATAGTGGTTTATTTGGATGACTTGATGGTCTTCTCTAAAAAGTGAAGTGATCATTATGATCACCTGGAGCAGGTACTCTTAAGGTGCAGGCGTCATGGGATTTCATTAAATCCTAAAAATTCCATGTTCGGAGTGACAGAAGGAAATTTGTTGGGTCATATTGTGACTAAAGAAGGAACCAAGATCGATCCAGAGAGGGTGAAGGCCATCCAAAGCCTTACCCTACCCACAAGCAAAACTGGGGTGCACTCCTTTTTAGGAAATTCAATTTCCTAAGAAGATTTATACCTGACTTTACCGATAAAACCAAGGATATCCTTGGGATGATGAAAGGTAAGACTCCATTTCGATGGAGCACTAAAGGGAAGCTTGCTTTTGAAGAATTCAAATAGGCAATTGCTCATGCCCCTATTCTGGTATGCCCAGATTTCAAGAAATATTTCATCATGTACAGCTACGCTTCCGCACATACAGTATCGGCCATCTTGATGTAGGAGAACGAAGAAGGAATTGAAGCTCCCATTGATTTCATGAGCTGCCCACAAAAGGAACATGAATTGAAGATGTCATAGATTAAAAAGCATGCTTATGCAGTGGTGAGAGTGGTGAAACATTTCAGGTATTATGTCTTGATTTCCCACACTCTCGTTCTAGTTCCTGATACCACAGTTAAATCCATTCTGACCCAACAAGAGTTGGGTAGTCAATGGGGTAATTGGATAGCCAAAGTCCAGGAGTATGACTTGGACATCAGACCTACCAAGTTGGTGCAAGGAAGAGCCTGTGCCAATTGATCGCAGAAAACAATGTTGAGACAGAATGCGAAGAAACTGAAGGTACTTCTTCATAATTGCCCAAAGTGCTTTTCGTAAGCATGACTGATGAATGGTACACAAATATTGCTTTATTTTTAACTTATGGTGAATGCCCTCTCGCATTTAAGCAAAAAATAAAAGAGGATATTTAGCTTAAGGTCTGCAAGATACATTTTGTGGGATAATGGTATATATAAGAAAGGTATCGATGGTGTATTCCTACGCTGTGTTGATAAGTCTCAACAAGTAAGGTTGCTAAATTCCTTCCACAATCTAGCATGCGGAGGAAATTTCTCTTCTTCCGTAATGGCTTACAAGATCTTATGGGGCAGGTACTATTGGCCTACTCTCTTTTGAGATTTAGCTGAATGGGTTGCCAAGTGTGAAGCTTGTCAACATTTCGTTGGTCGTCCTAAGTTGGCAGCTCTTCCCTTGAAGCCTGTGGTGATTGAAGAACCTTTTGCCAATGGGGAATTGATTTCATTGGAGTATTGAACCCTACCTCTAGTGTCGGTCATAATTATGTGCTCACTACCACAGACTATCTCACCAAGTGGGTGGAAGCTACTCCAATCAAACAAGCAACCTCCGAAGCTGTGTGTAACTTTCTCAAGGAGAATATAATTGTTAGATTTGGTGTGCCTCACAAGATCATTGCTGACAACGCTTCCAATTTCTCATCTCATGAGTTGATAGAATTTTGTTATGGATTTGGGATCACATTGGCTCATTCATCCGATTATTACCCACAAGGCAATGGTCAGGCTGAATCAAGCAACAAAAACCTGGTGACCATAATCAGAAAATTGGTTGATGAGAATCAGAGGACATGGCACAAAGCATTATATGATGCATTGTGGGTAGATCAGATTACTCCTAAATGAGCTATTGGAATGTCCCCATTCCATTTACTGTATGGAATCAACGCTAAGATACCTATCTCTGTAGAATTACCATCCTTACGGTTGGCTAAAGCAATTGAGGGTGAAACTTTTCAAAGTTCCATTGAGAAAAACAACGTGATTTCTAGATCGAGATCTAGTACTTGTTATCCAAAATGTGCCCCAGCTCATTTTTTGTGGCTAACTCCTTGTGTTCTTGCCTCTCTTGTGCCTCAGTCCACATTTTTTGATTTTAAGGCACTCAAGGCTTTCGGAAATGTCACCATCGATAGAGCTCTCTCTCGGCTTTCCGAAAGGTAAAGTTTGCCTCCTAACTCATATTTTTCAAGTTATGGCTCGGCGGAGTTTTTGTGGAAAATTTTCCCATTTGAGGCCCGCAGCCAATAGGAAGCTGCCACGTGGCATCCAACCAGTGGAGCGCAGGGAATTTTTGAAAAATTTTCCAAAGACAAAAAGAGGTAAAATTTGAAAATTTTTCCCGCCGATCTGTTTTTGGGCCGTTTTTTGCCCTAAATCTTCAAACGATCATATATTTTGATCCAGAGCTCGGATTTTCACGTTCTTTATATCATTGGAAAGCTGTTAAAATTCTCTACATGATTCCATAGTCAATTTATAATTTTGGTTTAGTTTGGAGAGAGAAAATTCAAAAACGGTTCTGGTACGTGTCCATGGCCAGAAATGACATTTCAACAACCAAATTTAATACAGAATGGGTCGCATTCTTCTCCAATATGGTCAAAAATGATAGGGTATGGGTTTGTAAGGTCCTCCATGCTGTTTTAATGCATTTTCCATCAATGAGGAATGGGCTCCCATGTTTTTTACATTTTCTCTCTCCTGGGCTCGACCCATGCACTGTAAAAGCCAGATTTGGCTCATTTCTTCATGGTTGAACACTTTTTGGCATTGCAAACTTCTTCTTTCACCTCCAGCAAGTGATAGTTGTAAGAATCGACCTTTTTTTCACGCTTTGTAACAGTTTATACCTCTTTGATGGTGGAATGCAAGAGATTTTTACATGGATTGACAAAGGCAAACTCTCGTGAATGCTTTCGGTCCTCTGTTTGTATTGTTTTACTTCATTTTAAGACCTCTAATTACATCTATCACCTTGTGTATGTTTTCCTTGTTGCATTTCATGAAATTGTGTCTATTTACATGGCAAAAATGTTTCACCACTCCTTTTGGTGCATCACCATCTTTAGTTTAGTTTCATTTTTACATTTTTATCCCCTGTCTCCTTGCAATTTAGAGTAGGATTAGGATTAGAACCATTGTAGTTGTGTAAAATATAGATCTAAATCGGAGGAGTTTGAGGAACCAGCCTCTATTCTAGAGATTCCTCTCTCATTTTCACAAGTCCCACACTTGGAGAGAGGTTTCCATGTTGTGCAATCACACTTTGGATGCTCTAAACATCATTTAGAACCTTGATTTGCATCCGGTGGGTCCGCTGATTTGCAACAACATGGAGACTTCTTTGGGACAAGAGAAGAGAGCAGTAAAGGGATGCATGGCAAGTTTGACTCCTTATGGAAAGGTCCTTTCAAAATACATCAGCTGAATGGTGAAAATAGCTTTTGTCTATCGTATCTAGATGGAGATTTTCTCCCTCTACCTTTCATTGGTCAACATCGAAGCTCTTCCAGCAATGCAAGACGCTCTCTTGCACTGTATCATAATTTATTTTTGTTGTGTGTTTGCTTTCTTTCCTTTCTTTCTTTGTTTGTTTTTGGAATTTCTTCTTTGGACTCCATAGCCCAATGGATAAAGTTTTTTTATATATGAGTTCTCTTCCTTTGATGTCTCAAATAAAGTCCCCAATTGGAGCCAGTTTTTATCTTGTTTTTAGTGATTTCAGCTAAAATTGAGATAACCATAGAAATTTTTTGACAAAATCTCCTAAAAATGACCTTTGAAGGAGATCTTCAGGTTTTCAGTTTCCATTGCATGGAAACATGTCTTTTACATGCTTCATGTCAATTGTCTTCCAAAACCTAAAACCCAATTACATTCCAGTGTATCGATTTTGAACTCAGGAGCATCGGAACATACCTTTCAAAAATCATGCTTCATGTTGCTTGTTTCCCAAAACCCGAAACCCGAACCTTTCCTTTGTATCGGGTTTTCGGAACTTGATAACATCCAAACATGTCTTTTGCATGCTTCATGTCAGTTGGTTCCCAAAACCCAATTGATAAGAAAACCTTTGTATCGGGTTTTCGAGACGTGCTAAGCATGATGACATGGCATTAATGTCAAGTTGTCTGTTAGTTGGCACACGTGTCGGAGGAGGTGTAATTAATGCTAGGGCTTTATAAATAGTTCAATTTTACACGTCATTTTTACCTGGCATATTTTTGCTGCGTGGATTTTTCGTACATGCTCCTTTGACCTCCAAACCCAACTGAATCTCTTGATTGATTTCGTGATCCGTCTTCGACCATTTTTCAAATTTATTGAAGGTATTTTTCTCTTCTTATCATTTTGGGGTCTTTGGGGTTGTTTTTGAAGTGTTCATTTGGCATTTTTCCCTCTTCTCTTTTTCTTCCCTCTAGGTTTAGGGTTTTGGGTTGTTTTCTTCATTTACTGTTGTATTCCCATGAAACCTCTTGTTTAAAATTCATCCTGGGTGTTTTCTTATTTTTCCCATGGGATATACTCTTTAGATTTTTGAGAAGAATCTAAAAATCCTAACTTACAAGCTTGGAGGGAATTTTATGTGTTCTAACATCCTAGAAACCCGACACCTTTGTTTCGGGTTTTACAGGGTGTCCGACATCCTCTGACTTCCGCAAAGTATCGGGTTTATCCAAGTTCTCAACATCATCCTAGCTCCACTTATATTGGGTTTTTGAAGTGCTCAACATCCTCCTGGCTCTGTTTATATCAGGTTTTGTGAAGTGCTTAACATATCCAGATTTCCGTCTTTGTATCGAGTTTACAAAGGTGTCGACATCCTCCAAACCCCCGCCAAGATTGTGGGTGTTGACCGGTGTTAGACACTCTTCCAGTTTCAGTAGTGTGTCGGAGATTATCACCTGCTCGTCATCATCCAAATTTTGCCATTCCTTTAAGTTTTTCAAGGTGTTTGACACGTTCTGTTTCCCGACACACACAATTCAGTTTGTCAGGTTTCTGAAGCTACTTTGCAATTTTCAACATCTGAATAGTAGGGTGGGTCTGTTCACTTGTTCAACAAACATCCAAACCCGATTGCTCTTTTAGTCATTTTCAAGACTCCTCATGTCAGACCCGAGCCCTTCTAAGTCTGGAAAGATGAAGTACAAATATCAAAATACAGATTCTTCTTCTTATATAAGTTGCAATTATGACATCCGGGATACAGAGCTCAGCAATATAGACATGGAAGACTTATGGAAAGGATCGAGGATTCTTCTCAAAATTCGTGGATGAAGTTAATAGTGGCGGCAGATCTCCCACTCGCAATGAGTTTCCAAAGATCAACCCAATGCCCTAAATTCATTCTAGCGTGTGCTTTAACTATGACTCAGCCTTCCGCCTCGGAGAAATCAAGCAGGAGATTCTATAGTAAAATTAGACAAAGATTACTTCGATCAAATCCTAAAGTTGCCAAACTTTATGGAATATGTTGATTTAAATCTTAAGTCAAAGCACAAAATCTTGAGACAAAGATCAAGAAGGTTGCATCAAGCATGTGAACAAGAAATTCTTGATCAAGGCTAAGCTGATTGTTTCTAGGTTTCTAAGACGGTTCCTAGAAGTGATTTTATACTCGGTTAGTGATATCATCACCCTATTGAGCTAGTTATTTGGGCTCCCGTGAGTCAAAATAATTCCAAGGGTGGATGTATCGATTCATGGTCGTCATTAAGAAGAATGACCAAGGGATTGATTAGGGCACCTTAATAAGTGATGAGATAGACTCTCAAATGAAAATGGTCTTGTTCTTTGGAAAGTCCAAGGGCGAGGTACAAGGAGTCCTCAAATAAGCACAAGGCTTTCCACGTGTCCTAGGTACAAAATGAAGACAGAATAAGCTAAAATTGACTAAGTATAGAAGGCTCAGCGGATGGTGCCACGTGCCTCATTGGCGTAACTTCAAGAGTCAAAGATGGGGGTAGTTCTCAAACTTGCGCCAGTCCTCCACGTGTCCTAGGTCCAAAAAGGACAGAGCCGATCGTTAAAATTGACTAAGTATGGGTGGGTTGGCAGGAAGCCGCCACGTGCCTTAACGACGCCATTTTGGAAGTGAAATCAAAGGGTCGGTCTCCAAGTAGCGCCCTGCCACGTGGTTAAAGTCAATGAGGAGACAGAGTTGGTCATTAAAAATTCCAAGACCGAAGGAAGGAGACATGCGTTAGCTCGGTGTAGTTTTAAGAGGTGTTTCCAAAATGAAAACTCAAATGAGCACCAGCCCTCCACGTGTCTAGGGTCAACATAGGTCAAGAAGGAAATAGACCCGAATCGATAAAGTATGAAGGAACCAGCGGAGCTCTCCACGTGTCAACCCGACGCACTTTAAAGGTGAAAATTGTAGAAGGCATTCGCAGCTCGCTCCAATTAATTTCTCCCACATGGGTGGCCCAAATTTGAAGTTGTAAAAGCAAATCGAATGGCCCATGTTTTAACTGGTAAAATAATGTAACGCCATATATTTAAAAACTATTTTTTCTCGCCATTAACGTTTCTTTGCAAATCAAGAATTCAAGGGGCTTGGATGATTGGAATAAGTTGTAACTATTTCTCGCTTGCTCGAGGAAGTCAGAACCGCCTCTGTGAGCTATATCATGGGCTTTCAAAGCCATTATAAAGGGTTGGAATTTTGATTATTCTAGAACTGTAATTTCGAATTGGAAGAAATCAATACAAAGGTTTTTCCTTTTTCTTCTACTTTCTCTTTCCTTCTGGTTCTGATCTATGAATCATCTAATCCTTGCGTGCTTGGAAACTTTGTGTTCTAGTTTGTACAATCTCTAGAACTTTGAGTCTATGAATTGTCAGGTCTCAGTTATAAATGCAGATGGTTCTACTCTATATCTTATTTGCACAATACAACATATAAACATATGTTTTCCGAAAGTATTGTCTTCTTCCCCGCCTCCCTCCTCTCTTCAAAGTCTTCTATCCTCATGTATTGATAACTTTCTAGGCTTAAAACACATTTTAGGATATCAGGAAACCACCATTGAATGAAAGACTGTGCATTTGTACATAGGTTTTGCCCCTGCTTTCAATAAGGGAACCTCTCCCATTAAAGAGGAGGGACTTGCTTGTCCCCTGACTGTGGTTTCATTCCAAGTGCAAATATGAAACCCAACATGCATTAGATCCAACAACATAAGTCTACAATAATTTAGTCTCTCCAAACTACATAGTTCAATACATATATATAGGGGTGGAGACTTTCCTTCACCACTTATGCACTTCTCAAAATAGGTCGCAAGCCGACAATATCCATGTGCCTTTATAATGACATGCACACATGCAAGTGCGTTAATAATAGATGTCTTATAATTAACCGGAAGAAGAAATCCTATTATTAACTTAAAGCTGTGCATGTCGCTTTTCATCCGCTCGTTCCCATAATACCATTGTGTGTCACACAAGTCTTCATATTTATGTGCTCCGCATGTTATATCCAAAAATAGCCCTTATCCATAAAACGGCTAAGTCTCAAGCCAAACGGTTCTAGCGCATGTTTCCTTTCCTATCTTCCTACACCTTCAAATGCACCTTGTTCCCGCGCACAAATCTTTGGTGTGTCTTATCCTTAGAGAAACATTTTGTCTCGCTTCAACAAAACTACTAGGACTCAGGATACTAAGCTCAATTTTTAATTAATTTCCTCTCATTTCATATGTTTTCCCAAAGAGGCTTTCCAATATGGTCCAAACTTCGTTAGGAGATTTGGCAAATTCAATGTAAAAGAGAAGATTTAGAGACACAGACAAATACAATAGTCCAAAGGCTTCATATACCATTTTACTTTCTATATATCATGAGTCAATTCCTTTTCAAGCTTCATTGTTATCCGATGTAGTCCCTTATCCCTCACATTGTTATCCGATGTAGTCCCTTATCCCTCATAATGAGTTGAATTTTGACTTCCATTTAAACGACATGAGTGGATTTATAGAATTCATTTCCATTTTTAGGTAGAAAAAGAAGTGTAGAAGGTAGAATGTAAATTAAAATGTAGAAACACACAACACATTACACCCCCAAAAATTATGAAGTTCAATTTTACAAGGAACGAGAATACCTTCAATGCATAGAGCTCGAGAAAAATTACACTTTCAAGAAAAATGGTACCTCAAAAGGAGATGTTTGTTGAAAGCTATAACAAGTGGGAATTTTGACACTACTAAACACCTTGGAAAACCTAAAATGCATTAATTCAGAGTTTTCTGCTTCTTTAACACTTCAAAAACCCCGAAATGCACTAAGTCAATTTTTTTGGCTTGCTAAACATGTGTCAAAACCCGAAACTAGTTGAGCATGTGTCAGACCATGAAGCTTGTTGAGCATGTTCCAGAACCTAAAGTTTGTTGTGCATGTGCCGAAACTCGAAGCTTGTTGGGCATGTGTCGGAACCCAAAGCTTGTTGAGCACGAACAAAAGTCTAAAATACACTGCGTTGATTGGTTTTCGGGGTTTGACCACAATCTACAAGCTATCTTAAAGTGTCGAGATGTTTTGAAGTCCCAAACTCGAAAACACTAGGCGTTGGCCAAGGGGTTAAGAGGTTTGGCCACATATTGTAGAATATGTCTAAGTGTCGAGATTTCCAAAGTCTAGAAAACCCAAAAACTAGGTGTTGACCCATGTTCGGAGGTATAACCGCATATTACAAAATATGTTGAAGTTTCAAGACGTTCTAAAGTCTCAAAAACGAAACACTAGGTCAGGATTTTTGACTTATCGAACACCTCCAAAAACCCAATACACTATGTCAGAGTTTAGCACATGTCAAACACCCTATAAATCCCTTGATTAGCAAATTTAAATAATGCCATAACTAATGAAAAAGACAAGTGTTTTACCAACATTTCTCTGATACCATATCAAAGTTTTCGCTGAATCTCTAATAAATAATGCTTGCACACATGTAGTTGAATGAATTTGAAGAACAATCTAACAAGTAATGCAATATGAAATTAACTCACAAACACAAGAATGGTGCAAAATATGGAACCTCACATTAGCTCAAGTGGTGTGTACAAATATGAGCATCAGATAACTCTTCCATGAGAATATTCCCAGGGGAGTTACATTCTAGAATGGGAATGTAATTGCTATGACACTCTATGACATGCAAGACATGTCATAGTAACTCTTATGACACAAATGACACCTAAGCAAGATGAGTCACCATCTGTAGGAAATATTCCAAGTAAATAAATAAATATAAGGAAAATAATATCCTACACTAACAAATGCAAGGGAAGACCAATAAGTGGAATCTAAAGTGGACAACTCAATAGATTCGTGGTTAGGCCTTCTTTACCATTTTACTTGACGATTCAATTTTAACTCCCAATAATGAACATCCTCCACTGATTATTATAAGCTTGTCATGTTTTGCAATTACTCCTCGATATGGTGACATTTTTCACTTGTATTTTGAGAACTTTATTTACATGCGACACAATTCTTCACATGCAGAAAGGATCTTGGAGTCTCGCTCCCCGTGCCTAAATGTTTTACTCTTAATGGGTTTTTTTGGTGTAAATATTAGCTTTATTGTTAAGCATAGATTGTTCAAAAAATGAAGTACTATTTTGTTCAAAAAAATTAAACTTGTCTTTTATGTATAGACTTTGATGGTACACATTCAAGTGCTTTCTAAATTGGAGTGCATATTTTCTAGAGAGAAAGCATTCCAAAGCACTTCAATAGTGCCACTTTACTATTGTTTCAATATATTTATATAAACAAATTTAACTCATATATAAATCTATATTAAAAAAATAAAATTGAAAGTCATATTAGGGGAGAGACACCAATAGTTGAGCGGGGTCTAATTGTGGATATAGTGTCTTGAATACACAACACCCAATAGTTGTCATGAAAGTACTTGGTGATTAGTCATTTTTGACATGACAACACCCAATCATATCATGCCATATAAGATTTGCCTTTTTAAAATTTTAAATGTTCAACCATTATCACCCATGATCAAATATGGGTCCCAATCAAAATGTAGTGTAACTAAAATTTACTATTTTAAATAAATTCAAAATATATCTTTCCCTCCAATTCAACACTCAAAAAAATATATGTAATTTAAAAAAACCTTGAACTACATACTGGTGAAAAAATTAGGTTCCCACATTTTATAGAATTTATTTTATGGGCCCCCTAACTTAAAGTGCACCACTATTTTAAGGAAGAGACCATAATATTGCAATTTTACTACACTTAATTTATAAAGCTCTCCTATAATTTGAGAACTTCAAAATATTATCTTTGTGATGTCAAGAACATGGAAAGGTAAAAACAAGTTGCAAGATGCAATAAAAGCCTAGGCAGCGTGGGGCTACTGCCCAAGTTGACTCCCAACACCGTTTGATAATTGACGGACAAGACTCCGCCGTAGTTGATTCCTTTTTGGCGTATTTCCCGAGTAAAAGGGCGTCGTCACCAGACATTATTTACGCCGACGGTCGTCAGCCGTAACCGTCAAAAACGCCTGAGCAGTTACGTCGTCAGTGGCAACTGGCAGGGCGGTGGAGATGCCGTCAAATACAAAGTCAGCTACGGTCACCGTCATGTGACCCTGCTTTAATATTCCCTTTCCCGTTCGTCGCCGCACAAAACATTAAAAAGAGAAAAAAAACCTTTGCCAACCAAACGCAGCCAAAAAAAATTAAAAAAGAAAAGAAGAAGTGACCTAAGCCTATATACTCTTAACTTTATTAAAAATTAAAGAATTATTTAGCGTGGGCACGAGAATCATAAGGTTTAAATTTCGTTGGGGAGGGAGGAGTAAAAGGCAAAGAGAATCTAAACTACATCATGTCGGAGGGGGCGACAGGGGCCCAGATCAGATTTGTTCTAGTAATTAATTGTAAATGAAGTTCCAATGTCTCGATGGCTATGCAAAGGCTTTGGTAAATGTGGTTGAATCCCTCTTTTTTTTACTAGATTATTGGGAAATTATGTGATCACATTCTTTGCATGGGCATTGGAGCCATACATAAGCATGCATTGTAATCGAGGTCTCAATCACTCCATGTCAATCATCAACAGCTTTAATTGCAAGGAATCTAAAACTATCTTATATATTTAATTAATTTATATTGTATTGATTAATGCATTTTTTTACAGTGATAAAATATTGAAAAAAAAGTCCCAACTTCTATTGTATGGTTAACATATTATTACTATTTTATTGAATTCTCAAAATAAATCAACAAAATAATTAAATAATCTTTAAAAAATGTCAAAATTAATATTCAAAACAAAAATATCATATTTCCAATCAGGTATGTAAATGCAAAGATAATCGGGCTTAGGGCTTGTGGGATTAGAACTGGGTGGGTGGCTCGCAAGCGCTCACACCCCACCATTAGGGCACACTATTAAGTCCTTAGGGTCAAATTTGTTTTTAAAAAATAAAAATAAAATTAAAATGTCACACTCACACCATTAAATCTCATCCCTTATTATCATTGTAGAATGCCTATTGACACAATTAATAGAAATTTTAATAAAAGTTACTATCCTTTAAGTAAAAAAAAACCATACTTAACATTAGGGTCTATAAATTTGATAGTCATTAACACATTTTTTGAATTTTTTAGTTGCAAAATACTTGCAAACTTTGAATAATTGCATCTCTTCCAACTTATATATTTATAGTATAACCATTTTTCTATATACATCTATAACTAATAAGTCATATTAATATATGTGAATATATATTTAAAAAAACTCAATAAAATAAATAAGGTTTCTTGGTTATTTCTAATAGTTGGATAATGTTTTGGATGTTAACTTGCTAAATATTATTGATTTTCCATTCAATTCTTAATGATTGGGTAATACCATTGTGAACTTTGTTCGTAGGTGCTTATGATTTTACCTAGAAAAATTAATATTGTCTTTCCTTTCCAACGACTCTTTTATTAAAGGCTACAAAGGGACATAAAATTAAATGACATTTCGTTTGATTTCTTAAAGTGAATCCAATAGATATATAATTAAGAGGCTTGTCTATGGTTCAAACTTATTTTGTTTTCTTCTGTTGATGAATCACAAGTGATGATTAGTAACACGTCGATAAAAATCTTAACACAATTTTATCTAAAAATATGATCCATGCAATCGTATGGAATGTGGAAACATAAAAATTTAGTTTCCTTTTTATGTTTTTACCAAAGATTGTAATAATATTACTATTGCACCCAATTTGAAGGGAAATACTAAAAAAATCGTTAATGAATTTTTTTATGGCTATATAGTGGTCATCAAATGTAAAGCCTACATGGCTTGGTTGAGCCTTAATTATTGTAAGGACTCTACCTTAGTGACATGTTTAAATGTTTTATATTGCTTTCTTGTGTTATACGTTCAAGTTGTGAGTGGCTCCCCATAAATGTGTTATTTGAAGTATACTGTGCATAATATGTTCAAGAATGGATCTCTCGCTTGTGTTTGGGATGACCATATACTAACCGTTATTTAATTAATTAAAAGCGTCTTTTATTTTAAATGTGTAGAGTTTCACACACCAAAATTAATTTATATTCAACTTCAACAATTTAATTATTAGATATCTTCATATAAAGAAAACACTAATGCGTGTACAACCTAGGTTTAGGGTTCCATAAATGTATTATATGATGTTTATAAGTTGTATGAAAATGCCAATTACTAATATGTTAGCAAAAAAAATTCGGGGATAAAATATGGGTTTCATCATTGCTTGAAAGACTAGGTCCCTCCACTACTAAATGTGGCGGATCAAATTTATTAAAAACTAGAGATTTTATACACTAATTCTAACCGGGGGTGGTCAAAGAGTGGGAAATGTGAAGCAACAACCTTTTTGTAATCGCAATGGTAGATTAGAGAGGGAAGAGTTTACAAGTAAGAGAGGAGAAAAGTGTAGGAAAATGAGGGAAAATTAGGTGAGGAGTTATGTCGATGAGATATGCATATTTCATTAGCCAATAACTCAAACAGCTTTTCTAGCTCAATGGAAGAAACATGCAAACATATATAATACATGATTTGTTGGTTAAACTTGGATATTACGAAAGTGTTTTCTATGAAGATGAAGATCATTATTAAAAGGAGATGAGGAAATGAGAGTACGGAAAAAAGCGAGAAAGGCAACATGCGAGAATTATAGATATCGAGTAATTCTTTATGTATGCGAAGTCACAGTGAATTGAAACAAGATCATTTGTATCGGATAAATAAGATGGAATTTAAAGACACAAAGTTACGTAAATAACATCTGCTTTAGAACACAAAGTTTCTTAACATATACACGAGACTCATTAATCAAGGACACAAAGTTCCTTCTTGGTTATACAAGATCACCGTGCTTGCAAAGTCGAAGAGTATGCAATCGGCAAGACTAATGAACTTGAGACAAATGATCTTCACAAAGAAAATAAATGAAAGCTTAGGAGTAACAGAGATCAGATAGACAAAGAATGGAAAGTCCTTCTGTATTGATTTCTTTATGATCTATTTACACTTTCAGAAAATATGCCAAATTCTTCCTCCTCCTTCAGAATGGCGTAAGGAAGGCCATTATATAGCTTACAAATCAGTTACTCTTCGTAACCGCTTCTTTAACCAAGAACAGTTAAGGACCTTGATCAATGATACCTTAACTTCTTACAAAGAAAAGCGGAAAAAGAAAGGGAAGAAGAGAAAAGAACAAGGAGAAGAAGGCGGTGGCGATCAGAGAGAGGGACCCCGCGACTTGAGAATCCATTTGCTGAATTTCTTTAACGCCTCAGCTATGTCTCAGAAGTCTCATCCTGAAGATGACAGTGTATGTCTTTGAAAGCAGAGATGACCAGTGTCTTGAAAACTTCGTCCTTACGCATTTGTTCTTGATTCTCCCAAGCCTCCTCCAAGACTCTGATCTTCCCAGGATTTTGATAGATTATCCTTGACGTCATCGAAAACCTTATTCGCCAGCAAGATGTTCGAGCAAAAGATAGCAAGGAAGCAGTGTGAGAAATGCAAAAAGGGGGTCTGCCCGTTATATAGCCGTTGAGGAGAGAGAAAGGTGATCAATGCGCATTAAATTCATATCTATTAGTTTGAAAAACAACATATTCGGGTAGAGCGGGAAAAACTAAGTATGAATGGCATTTGGTTCGCTTGGGACATGTGAGACGTGAATGCGCGAAACACGCGGCTCGGCCGACTCGGGCGAAACAGGGAGAAGACGCACAAATGCATTTTGGGACATGGGACAGCAGCATGAAGGACGCGGTTCGGGTGAATCGGTGAAAAAATGGAACAACTCGCTTACGAAAAGTTTGGGACATTTGGGGAAAAAAATGGAAAAGTCGGAAGTTTGGGAAATTTGGAACAACTTGAAATTAAGTTTGGGACATTTGGAACATGAAAAAAGCGAAGTCGTGGTTCGGGCGTTTCGGCTGAAAATGGAACAACTTGCAGAATTAACTTTGGGACATTTGGAACATGAAAGAGCGAAGTACGTGGTTCGGGTGTTTCGGCCGAAAATGGAACAACTTGCACTTTTGAAATTAACTTTGGGACATTTGGAACATGAAAAGTGAAGTCGCGTGACGTCGGGGGTTTCGGGAAAATGGAACAACTTGCAATTAACTTTGGGACATTTGGAACATGAAAAGTTCCAGCGAGGCCGAAAATGGAACAGCGGGGGATTTCGGCCGATCGGGAAGCAGAGCGCACTTTTGAACTTGGGGACAGTTGGGACAAAAAGTTCAAGCGGGCGAAAATGGAACAACCGGGGATTTCGGCGATCGGGAGCAGAGCGCACGCCGGAACTTGGGACACGCGGGACAAAAATGTCAAAGCGAGGCCGAAATACATACAAAATGACCCAAAAGCAGATTTTCTCAATTTCACGACTTGGTACATTAGAAAACACTTAAACTCAAAATTTTGAAATTTTTACTTTCATCGGAGCGGGGAATTTTGAGTGGACAACAGTGGCTCATACAGGGATGACTTGGCATAAATTCAAGGAATGAGACAAGGCAAGAACTTAGACAAACTCGGGAAGCGGACCAGTACCTTATCCATTGGGCAGCGAGTCAAAAAAAGCAGACCAATACTGAGAGAGGCTGACACACCAAAACAAAAAAAGGAAAGAAAAAAAAACGCATACGAGAATATCTGAGGACTCCCTAATCACCTAGGACTTGAACAACTTGAGATCGCCACTATAAGGAAGTGGGAGAGAAGAACCATCCATGTAATCAAGATAAAAGGAATTCTCACCGTGAAAGTGTCGATCTTGAAAGGTCAGAGCCACCACGGGAATCAAACTTTCCATGGCTGCCACGAGGTTCATGTCTTTTGTCCCATAACATGTGACACGGTGTCTCAACTTGGAAATCTACGAACCTAGCTTTCTTGTCAAAGCAGGACCTTTACCTTCTTTGGTGAACAGATATCCTATCAGTGACCATCAATCTGTCCTCATTCGGTTTGTGCGGGTACATAATTCTCTTGTCAAGCATCTACGAAACTAGTATCTTGATGGCCTTCATTAGGTGCAAGGTGGCGGTTCCAACATCCTTTGGTGATTGAGCTTCTACTCCATATACCACTTGAAAAGGAGACATTCCAATAGCTCTCTTTGGTGTAATCTGTCTGCCCAAAGAGCATCATAGAGCTTCTTGTGCCGGTTTCGTTGAGACTCATTGACCGACTTCCTTATGATAGTCACAGATTTTTGTTAGTGGATTACTGCTTGCCCATTTCCACAGGGGTAATAATCGAAGAATGAGCCGGGGAGATGCCATACCCGTGTAGAAATCCATTATCTCGGTTGAAGAGAAATTGAAGCATTATACATGTTACAATCTTATTAGGTACACCATACCTTACAAGATGTTCTCTTTAATGAAGTTGCACACCACTTGAAGTAGTACTCTTATTTGGAATAGCTTCCACCCATTTGGTGAAATAGTCGGTGGAGTTAGCACATGAGTGTGACCAGCACTAGAAGCGAGGATTAAGTGTACCGATGAAGTCAAACCCCCTTTGTTGAAATGGTTCCTCAATCACTGGCGGCTTGAGAGGCAAAGAAGCCAATTTAGGTCTTCCCACAAAAGTCGACAAGCCTCACATTTATCAACCCACTTGGATGCATCTACGAACAAGGAAGGCGGTAGTATCCTCCACGGAGTATCTTATATGATTTGTAACCGTTGATGAATAGTGCCCTCCACATGCACGATCATGAAAAGTGAGAGCAACTTTCTCTGTTGTTCCTTGTCCACACACTTCAAAAATCTCCCATCTAACCCACGCTTGAACAAAGCATTTTCCCACAATACATATTGCCTTGACCTCAATTTAACGGTCCTCTTTTCCTTGGCGGTTAAATGAGAGGGCATTCCCATAGGTGAGAAAATGGGCGATGTCGGCATACCATTCATCAAGTGAGCTAAGAAGCAGAGCGGTAGGAATGTCGACTTTCTCCTCCGGCAACTCATGTTTAGCTCCTTGACAATGAGCTCACAAAGGCCTTTTCCACGAACCGGCAGTCGGTTTGATGTCAATGTCATACTCTTGGACCTTAGCAACCGAGTTCCCTCTCTTGGATCCAAATTCTTGTTGTGTGAGAATTGACTTAACGATTGTATACGGAACCCTAGCACCATGGAGTGAGAGTTGAGGATATAAAAGCGAAAGCTGCTTGAACGGCTTTGACCGCTGCAAAAGCATGCTTCTCCATCATGGTGTATTTGACTCATGATCTTTGAGAATATAGCTCATGAACGCAATTGGGAGTTCATGCTCATTAGAAGTCTTCTTGAGTTAAGGCATGCCAAGGTATTATACGTAGCATATGTGATAGATGATGAAATCTTTCTTTGAAATCGGGGACAGGCTAAAAGCAGGAGTTTTATGATAGCTCTCTTGATACCTTCAAAGGATTCCTTTCCTTGAGAAGACCAACCAAATGTTTGCTTCCCTTTCATCATCGAGAAATATTCAAAGTTAACTCTGCAAAATCGGGGATGAATCTTCTCAAGAAATTTATCTTACCAAAGAAGGAGTGCACGCCCTTTTTCTTTGGTTGGGAGAGGAATTTGTTGGATGGCTTGAACTCGTTCGGGATCAATCTTAATACCATCCTTGGAAGCGATGTGCCCTAATAACTTTCCCTCGGTGACACACAAAAGACAGATTTTTAGGGTTCGAGAGAGATCCCATGCTCTCTGCATCTCAGAAGCTGTCTCTAGGTGATCAAAATGATCCGCTCTTGTCTTGGAAAACAACTTTGTCGAGTCATCGAGATATATGACAATACACTTCCCTTTCAAGCTTCCAAAAGCCAGATCCATGGCTCTCGAAAAGTGGCACCGGCATTAATGAGCCCAAAGGCATCCTCTTGTAAGCAAAGGTACCCCGAGGAGTAGTGAAAGTTGTCTTGTGTTGATGCTGCAGTATCGACCTCTACGATTGTATCCGAGAATCCATCGAGCATGGATAACATTTCAGACCCATGCTGCTTGCAGACTGATCCATCATAGGCAAAGGATAATTATCTTTCAAAGAGCGCTTTGATTCGGGTTCTGAAATCAACACGAGATGCGGATCTCACCATTTTCTTCCTATGAGCACAATATTTGCAATCCATGTTGAATGGTGAATGGGAAAAATGATTTTAGCCTTCAACAACTTCTGAATTTCCTGAAAGATGGTGTCAGTTATTTTGGGATTATACTGCCTCTGTTTCTGCTTAAAAGGTTTAATTCCTGGTTTGAGAGGAATCGAGTCTTTGCATATCTTTTGGTTTGAAAGCTTTCAAATCTTCATAAGAATAAGCAAGAACATCCTTATACCTCCTTAGAAGATCAATTGCTTTTCTCCTCTCATCTGTTGTGCAACATTTTCCAATATTCACTAGCTTAGGGTCATTAGAACTCCCAATATTGATTTTGTCATACTCGGTGATTCTTTGAGGTCAGTAAAGCTCTAGACTTCACATACTGTCATGTTTATCAAAGCAGTTCCTCTAAGCTTACCAATCCTTTAGGAATCTTATTCCCCTTGAGTTTAATGCACCCTTCGACTGTTTCTTCCCCTTGGGTGTTGCTTTGTCGAAAGGGCACACTCTCACGAGGTAGGTTGTCACTTCCCTCAAAATACGGTTGTTGAAATTACCCTTGAGTTCGGGAAGGAAAGCAAATGTTGATCATCATTGAAAACACTGCCGAGTTATTGGTGTTATCAGGTACTTTGGGTCGATGGATCATCTCGATGGTGAACTTGTCTTGAGAGAAATCGGGATGAGGAATCGTAGCGACCACAGAGGCGGCTAGTGAATCAGCCCTTTGTTCTTTTCCCTAAGTCTTGCCGATAGAGAAAGCATCAAGGAATTCAATGGAATCCCAAACTGATTCGGTAATGTTTGACCTTCCATTTTTACTTGAAAAAGGTTTCGACTGCTTTCAATCAATTCATGCATCACCACGAGCGAGAAGATTCTTTACACCTTGTTCTTTGGCCACTTGCAATCTGAGAATGAGAGCCTCGTATTCTGCTGTGTTATTAGTATTCTCGAACTGCAACTTAAATGAAAAGGGGTGTAGGCTTCCTTCAGGTGACACCAGCAGGACACCGGCTCCGGAACCAGCTGAGGAACAACTTCCATCAAACTCTAAAATCCAAACCCCATTAGGATCTTTAGGAGACACTTTGGGGGGTCGGATTTCATCAGGGGACATAATCATGTAGTTACCATGCCCCATATCCTCGTAGAGTATTTGTGCTCTAGGATCATCCGTTTTCTGCACAATATACTCAGACTGCTTCTCAGGCAGCAACTTCTTCATTTGTCCATTGACAGGCACGAGTGCATGTGACCAGTCCATTTGGATTTCCCCACCCACGTCCTTACAGAAGTTCCTACTTAGCAACATCCCGTATGAAGGGGGAATATCTGCCACTAAGATGGTAGCCAACACTTTCTTCTCGGGCAAAGCAGCAAAAGCTACTTGTGCATCTTTAATTCTCGGCCAGGGCACTTCTTTACTCTCCATGGAGTACAAGATCCATAAGTGCGTGTGAGGTCGGGCCTAAAGCATGAGCTACTTTAGCGAGGCATCACATTATCGAGGCTCGGAATCTATGACACAATTACTGAGCCTATGACCAGCTATAAGAAGTGTTACATAAAAAGGCTTGATTTTGTCATTAGGCGAGGTGGTGGCTGCGAGACTAGGCTGTGGTGCAGAAGGAGGAGTGGGCAAAAGGCCTTTAGAGGTGGTCTTAGAGTGGGAATTAACAAAGTGGATCATTTTGGCAAAAGCTTTGGGATGGGTTTGATAATACTCGGCACGAGATTTGGACCTTGGTCTTTTCAGGTGATCAACAATATCAAAAGACCCAGAAGTGGACGGGCCATCATCATTCGGTACTCTAGGCTTATCAACTTTAGGAGAAAAAGAAGAAGCAATTTTAGTAGTAGGATTGATAGGACTCACCTTTGGTGTAGATGAAGTAGGGATAGGAGATCCTCTTTTTGCAATCACGGGAATAGTTGTCGACTGCTCCTTAGATTTCTTGATAGGCTGTGTCACTTTCTCCCTCTGATTTGTCTGCTCTCGAGTCATGACAGTGAATGATTCGCTATTCATGTCTGCTACCACTTCATCATAATCATCTCCATCATCAATGCCCTCAGTGGTGAAGAAATTTACTCGAGATCCCTCAAGTTCATCTGCTTCGTCATCAACTTCTCTCGCAAACTCTTCGCAAGCTTCGTTATCTTCATCGTCATCTGGTTCTTCCACCTCGCAGGTCGCATTGACAGGGACTTTAACAGGAGGTCCTTCAAGTGCTAATCTTGTTTGAGAAGCAGGAAAATGATTTCTGGGCTGAAAATTTCTCCTTGGAACGTCTGCATAAGGGCGTCTTGAGCAATTGTTTCTTTATAGCAATAAGATCATTTGCAAGTTTCTGAACTAATGGATCAAGTATTAGGTCCGGGGGTGGAAGAGGAAGAAGAAGAGACTTAGATTTGGGAGGGTCTCTTCTCAACTTCCCTGACATGATCAAGTCATCCTCGATACTAACAGCGAGAGTTTGATCCTCGACCAATGTTGCGAGATTAGCCCTTCTTAGTGCATAACTAACTTTGGGCGATTGAGCATTTAGGAAGAAACATTTTTGAATTTGATCAACAGGTCGGGTAGGCTGCGGAATTTTATTGATCAATTTGTTGAACCGGGCCACAAATTCTCTCATGGGCTCTTGTGAATCTTTCTTTATCTGAGAGATTTGGGCTAGCAAGGCATGTACATCTTCTGCCGGCTTGAAAGCGGTTTTGGCCCGAGTTCTCATTGTGTCCCGATCGGTGATAGCGCCCGGCGGTGGAAGGTGGTAGAACCAATCGGCGGCATTATCTTGTAGCGTCTCGGCGAAACGACCTTACGGAGACGTCTTCATATTCGACTCCCAGAACTCCACATGCAACAACGAAGGCTGCGATGTGTTCATCAGGATGCACTTTGCCATCGCCTTTGAATTTAGGAAAGTTCTTCCGGTTACCTCTGGGTAACTCATGCAAAGGCTGAGTAAGGGCCAGGGGCCCAACACGATGACCCCATGGTAATGGCGCCGCCATTCTTGGAAAAACGGCTTGGAGAGGGGCTGCTGACACGTGAGAATCAAAGCTTGAAGATTAGGGCTAGCTGGCTCTGAAGGAATACCACCCGTAGGAATTCTATCTTGAGCAGGTGGAGTGCTTGTCGAACGAGTCCTTCTATTTCTTGTTGAAGGGAAAGGAAAACCCTGCTGCTCAAAAGCTGGCGAGAATCTTGACACGAGGGCCCTCCTCCCTCGAGTAAAAGCGGAGTCGCGGATCAAAGGATGATCGAAAAATTACAGAACTGGAATATGATTTTCCCCAGCGGAGTCGCAAAAACTGTTGGTCGTCAAATAGGACTTTTAAGAAGAGCAACAGTCAGGGGACAAGAAGTCCCTCCTCTTTAATGGGAGAGGTTCCCTTATTCAGAAATGAACCTATTTACAAATGTACAAGACATGATTTGTTGGTTAAACTTGGATATTACGAAAGTGTTTTCTATGAAGATCATCAATTACAAAAAGGACTGAGGAAATGAGAGTACGGGAAAGAGCAGAAAGGCAACATGCAGAATTATAGATATCAGAGTAATTCTTTATGTATGCGAAGTCACAGTGAATTGAAACAAGATCATTTGTATCGGATAAATAAGATGGAATTCAAAGACACAAAGTTCTGTAAATAACATCTGCTAGAACACAAAGTTTCTTAACATAACACAGACTCATTAATCAAGGACACAAAGTTCCTTCTTGGTTATACAAGATCACCGTGCTTGCAAAGTCGAAGAGTATGCAATCGGCAAGACTAATGAACTTGAGACAAATGATCTTCACAAAGAAAATAAATGAAAGCTTAGGAATAACAGAGATCAGATAGACAAAGAATGGAAAGTCCTTCTGTATTGATTTCTTTATGATCTATTTACACTTTCAGAAAATATGCCAAATTCTTCCTCCTTAGAATGGCGTAAGGAAGGCCATTATATAGCTTACAAATCAGTTACTCTTCGTAACCGCTTCTTTAACCAAAGCGATTAAGGACCGCCTTGATCGTGATACCTTAACTTCTTACAAAGAAAAGCGGAAAAAGAAAGGGAAGAAGAGAAAAGAACAAGGAGAAGAAGGCGGTGGCGATCTTTGAGAGGGACCCGCTTGACTTGAGAATCCATTTGCTGAATTTCTTTAACGCCTCGGCTATGTCTCGAAGTCTCATCACGAAGATGACGGTGTATGTCTTTGAAAGCGAGAGATGACCGGTGTCTTGAAAACTTCGTCCTTACGCGCATTTGTTCTTGATTCTCCCAAGCCTCCTCAAGACTACGATCTTCCCGGGATTTTGATAGATTATCCTTGAGCGTCATGAAAACCTTATTCGCCCGTGCCAAGATGTTCGAGCAAAAGATAGCAAGGAAGCGAGTGTGAGAAATGCAAAAAGGGGTCTGCCGTTATATAGCCGTTGAGAGAGAGAAAGGTGATCGATGCGCATTAAATTCATATCTATTAGTTTGAAAAACAACATATTCGGGTAGAGCGGGAAAAACTAAGTATGAATGGCATTTGGTTCGCTTGGGACATGTGAGCGTGAATCACGCGAAACACGCGGCTCGGCCGACTCGGGCGAAGCAGGGGAAAGACCACAAATGCATTTTGGGACATACGGGGGCCAGCGCGCGAAGGACGCGGTTCGGGCGTTTCGGCCGAAAATGGAACAACTCGCACGAAAAGTTTCGGAAAAGTTTGGGACATTTGGAACATGAAAAATGCGAAGTGCACGCGGTTCGGGCGTTTCGGCCGAAAATGGAACAACGAAAATGGAAGAATTAACTTTGGGACATTTGGAACATGAAAGAAGTGAAGTACGCGGTTCGGGTGTTTAGTAGAAAATGGAACAACTTGCAATTAACTTTGGGACATTTGGGACATTTGGGAACAGAGCAACTTTTGAACTTGGGGAGTGTGGGAAGCGAAAATCACTTTTGACTTTCGGGGGTTTCGGGCGAAAATGGAACAACTTGCACGAAAAGTTTGGGACATTTGGAACATGACAAAATGTCCGACAGAAAATGAACAAATTTTCGGGGATTTCGGCCGATTTGAGGGACAAAGCAGCGCACTTTTGAACTTGGGACATGTTGGGACAAAAAAAGTTCAGCGAGGCCGAAAATGGAACAACCGGGGATTTCGGACTCGATCGGGAGCATCTTAAACGCACTTGGAACTTGGGACACGCGGGACAAAAATGTCAAGCAGGCCGAAATACATACAAAATGACCCAAAACTTGCAGATTTTCTCAATTTCACGACTTCGGTACATTAGAGAAAACACTTATCTCTACTTCATGTTAACAAAACCATGAGATTAGGATATTCAGAGCTCAAGACTAGGACATGTCCATAACCGGAGAATTTGAATCTCGTTGTTTTATGAAGTTGAATTGGAATGTCCAAGAAATTAATTGGCACTTGCAAGAGTTTGCAAGAATATTTTTAATTCCTTTTCGATGTTTTCAATGGTCTTTAATGGTGTTTTCGGTTGAAACAGAATATGCTCATTATGGATGAAATACTTAACCAAACCAAGCAATAATGGATTCAAATGAAATATATAGGGAAAATAAATTCATACTCCCAATTTGAGATATTTTTATCGTGGAAATCAATGGGAAAATGCAAAATATTTTCTAGTCACTAAGGAGAAAAATTGGTTGTTTTAATGAAGTTTAGTTACAACATACATATTTTTAGAATGAATGGAATAATCCACCTTACCAATAAATGTATGGATCAAATGAAAGGTATTTTAGATGGGAAACATCAGTCAAAATTTCAAACAATTTGGCACATAGGATAAACAGAATGAACAAAATGGTTTTTGACAAACTAGGGCAAAAAATCACATTTCCAATCGAGAAAATTATTTTGTGGATAAAAACAAATTAGTCCATGGTAGCATGCAATTTTAGATTCAAATGACATGCATTTTGGATAATAAAATTTGGTCAAAAATTGGCATAGTTTTGCTTATGGAATCACTTTGGGAATGAATAAATATGTGTTTTTCAAACCTAGGTCATGGAGCTGGTTTTCATGGATTTAGGGAGAAAAAATGAATCTCCCTCTTCTATTTTTCCATTAATTTTCTTCTAATTTCCCATTGGGAGTTTAGGGGGATTTTAAAAATCAATTAAGTGAGTGTGGAGATTTTGTTTGGCTTGTGTAAAACAAAAAAATGCACCCAAGTTTGCATTCTACCTTATAAAACTATGCACCCCTTCATGCTAGCGCACCTTGAAAATGCATGATGCAATTTGCAAATGCATTTTTCTTAAGGAGGATTGAAAGTGCACTTTTGCATGGAGGAGAGAAAAAGTGTTCCTGAGTCACTTAAGTGGAGAGCAAAACAAGAAGATTTTGACTTTGGTCAAGTTCAAAATGACTTATGGAAGGGAGGCAAACATTTTGGTGAGGAAAATTATAACTTTCTAAAAAAAAAAAAATTCATGGAGGATCTCAAAAGTGCTCCCAATTCACTTAAGTTGTTGACAAAGTCATCTCAATAGAGAATGGAATTAGAACAAAAACTAACTTTCTTGCAACCGAAGAAAACTTGGAGTTTCAAGGGGGTATAATTTATCATTTTGGCTGGAAAAGGGATAAAAAAATCCATTCCCACAACTTGCATTACTTGAATATTATTCAATTTTAAGTTTTAGGAAAAAAACATATGATTGGCCAAAATGACCATAAGGAGACCACACCCGATTTTTCACTATTAGCAAAGATTGGAATGTATAGGATAAAAACCATTGTTGGGATCATGTGAGGGACTCCATAATACTTCATTTTACTATTGGTAGGGCTTCCTAATCCATATGGAGCTTCTATAACCAACCGTACAATATCACTTCTTCATTAGGACTAAGACACTTTAGCGTGCAAACAAGTTTCATTTCCATAATATATCCAATGCTTCCAAAATATTACTCTGAGTATATTGGTGTGAAGTAGACTTTAAGTAATTTCCTATGACTACATACAAGACATCTAAAACCACACACAAATCTCATAGGCCCATTCACAAATTAACACTCACAAAAGAGATATTTTTGTAATTTTGGCTAACTTTCTCAAAGGGAAGATAAATTTTATAGGTGTTATCAAGTAAAATGACTACCAAAATTTTGCATGCCAAAATAATACTATGTATTATTAATTTATTGATGATGGGTCAAGAAGTTTGATAAAATATTGATAAAAAAAATTATCACACAATTTATTCTAAAAGCTTATTTATGCCTATTGTAGACACAAAATATATGCACTTGGGTACATTTATAGGTCCTAGAGCATACTAATATATACATGATTCCTAAGCAAGAAAACTAGTGGTTGACAACATCTTTTAGGCCTTTTTCTTTGTTTCTTATACTTTTGTTGACCTTACACACCCTACAACCTTGTCGGTATTTGATTGATTTATCTTTATGGCCTCAGACACTAGCACCCATTTAGGACACTAGCGTTTAGGCGCTTCTATCCTTTTGTGTGCCCCTGACCCTTTCTCCCCTTTTCTCACTCTTTTGGGTCTCTTTTACATCTTAGGAATCTTTTATAATTTTGGGTCGGCCTTTCAGTTGTTAATTATGAAATTCAAACAAGGGAATCATATATATACATAGTTATAGCTCTCAAATAAGGAACCAAACACTAAGCATTACATACTATCACCTAAGCTTGCATCCAAAGGCAAAAAAGAGCATCTCAAGGCATCCATCTAACACACTCATTCAAGGGACAAGGGCTACATTTCTTCTACATACACGAGAAGATTAGGGGAAGTCTATTATTCCATTATACACATTTGCATCTCTGGAGAATTCTAGATCTAGCATGCTATCTTAGTGTAACTTACACAAGGGAACCTTAGGGCATCATTATACACACTTACACACATAACTACGTGGAATCTGAAATGTAGTGCAATGTTGGGTACTAAGTTCACTCTTCGGGTGATTCGCGTGGTCATTCGACTCCACATTGTGCATATTTTTTATTAGATTTAATGTGGTTTGTAGACTATGCTATGCGGGTAGGAAACTTTTTTACAGTTACGGTGTACAATCAGAGATCAAGGAGTGAAACCAAATACTATCGAAAAGCTCCTCTTGCAAAGAAGAGGCTAGATCCAGATCATTCACACAGACACTAGCACCCATAATCGGACACACAAACACCTAGGTGCTCATATCCTCCCGTGGGTGCTCCTTTTCAGTATATTCCCGAGTCTCAAAACCTCTAATGAGAATTTAAGACACTATTCTTGGTCTTTTTCAATTGTTCACCTACCCAGATCATTTCCAGATTGCTCGATAATCAACTAAGTCTCTCTATCTCCCTCTCTTGCTTAGGTTTTCACATTCGTACATGTTTATTGTCTTTCATATTACTGTATATTAACATTTGTATATCATTCATTACGAAGTTACTATGAAATTATATTTAATTCAATTTATATTAGATCATTTTTTAAACCCTACCTTCCTTCAAGGTTTTCTTTTTATGCTCGTCACCCATAATGGTCATTTTGGTTCCTTTGAGTACATTGATCTTCCTTCATCTATCTCGTAAGTTCTCTAAATCAATGGTGAACACTATAATCCTTTTCTTAACTCAAACAACATTCCTCTTGAAAACATTGAAACTTTTGATAGTGAACAATCATATGATGAGGACACTAACGTTGATTAAGAATAGTTAGAAAAGCTCACTAATTTTTGTTCTGCTTTACGCGACCACCCTACGCATATTCCACATGTCCTAAATGCTCTACTCACTGTGAAACATGATCGAGATACTACCTCTCACCCTCTCATGGGTTCATCCTCGGCTACTATGACCTCCACGAAACCCCTTAACATTCCTAATTCCATCGCTACAACCACTGCTCCCCTCATTACTCTCAATACCTCCAATACACAACCTAATTCATCTTCGTGAACCCATAACTTGGCTTCTTTATACCATGATATACAAATTTAAATCCGTCAATTACATCAAGTTACTTCACATTCCTCTCCATCTCTTGATTCCTCAGTACTCCTTGACACCCCTTTTGCACTTGCCATATTTTCTTAACCACTTCCTCTTAACTTTATTTCACCCAAGTTCCCACCTTTAATGGCCATGGCGACCCTCAAGAGCATCTTCAATCTTTTCATGTGGCATGTCTTGACTATGCGGATGACTTTACATTGTTGGCTAAATTATTTCCTAGAAGTTTATAATATTATGCTATGCAATGGTTCTATGATCTACTTGTTCACTTGGTAACATCTTTTACATACTTAGTAAATTCTTTCCTTACACACTTTTCTATTAATATTAACACTAAAATATCCTATGCACAATTAGCTCAAATCAAGCAAGGATCCAACGAACATCTATCGATTATGTTTTGTGTTATAAGAACAACCTTGCTAAGATGACTAATGTACTTGTTGATTCTAAATTGCAAGATATTTTTATTCAAAGCCTCTTACCTCCACTTCAAGAGAGTGTCATCTTTGAGACCTCTCCTCCTTTTATCAACTATGTCATACACTTAAATTACATAAAGGCAAACTTTTATCTATGGGAAATTTAAAATACTATGATACTTCTTCATCTTCTAATTAGTTTCAAGAAAAATATACTTTCAAACCATCTACTAAGCCCACTGAAGCTAAGGTAACTATTAATGTTATTTCTATACTTGAAAATCTTCAATTGCAACCCGCGAGGCATAATTTTACTAAATTACCTTATGAACTTCATCTCCTATTACCAAAAATTATTGAAATCAATATTATCGCTCTTTCTCCACCGCTCAATCTCAATCCTTATCGCCCTCATGGTTACAACTATGATGAAAATACACACTGTGACTACCACCAATGCATTGGGCATCACACTGATCACTCCTTTAAGCTTAAACATCTAATTCAAGATCTTATCAATAAAAATGCAATCGAGCTCCCTAAGCCATCTAATACCAAACCTAGTAATGATAATCAAAAGCTAAATATTTTCAACGACCCTCTACCAAAACATGACAAGAAAGCTACCGATTCTTCTACAAACTATACATATCGAGTTGTTCCTCCTCTTTCATCGGGGCCTCTTGAATTTCTTGTTGATTTTGCTTATGTGCCACCACTAGTTATCACATTATTAGATCATGATTATCACGCTACATTTAATTATTATTCATTGCATATTAATGGCTCTATTGGTTCTTATACTATAAAAATTACTATGGTATACCCATCAGCTGTTACCAATGTATGCTCCATGGTACTCCTCTTAGCCATCAAATTTCCAATGTCTATTATCACATTTATGATTCCTAACTCTTATGGTCATGTCAAGCTTCCCATTACAGTTGGGGCCCTCACCATGTTTGTACCATTTGTTGTTACATCTTCAATCAAAGGTCGTTATATGCTCTTAGGTCTCTATTGGCTCTGTGCTACCCAATCCATCCCCTCCATGCATCACTTATGTCTCAAGTTCATCCATTATAAACAACTTGTTACCATAAAAGGTGTTCCACCATGCACACCTTTTCCTCGGTGAATCTTGTTGATATCTATGCGCCAGTAATGACATCTAGGTCTCATACACTTCTCAAGTCTAAAGCTACTTCTGCACCTAGCTCTCCTATTTGCACACGGATTACATCACAACCTTCTTGAAATCATGGTCCACTAGTTCACCTCGTCGGCCTAAGTCCCCTATTCAGTAGCCCATTCTCATAAGAATTCTCCACCTTCTTTGCCTCCTCGGCCCATTATTCCACCTCATTGGCCTAAGTCCCCCATTCGGGAAGCCCCTTCCTATAGGTATTCTCCACTTCCTTCACCACATTAGTCTCCTCACATGCAAATAATTAATCTCATACACCACCACCCTTAGATCATGGTCACATGCCTTTGTATCCTCGGATATCGGGTGGGGGCCTCACCCTTCACTATCATCAAATAGTCTTCTATCCCTCACACACTTGGGGGCATTGCGCTTTCTCCCCCTTCCATTATTGTAGGTTTTCTCTAGTGACTACCATTACAATTCACGCTCTGCACTATATGTCTAAACTTTCTACACATACTCACTTTGTTGGTACACACATTGTACCATCATTACCCGATGACACACTCTAGTGCTACAATTTACACTTGACTATTGAGAGAGCACTTCATCTATGAACCTCACATCATCTACACTCTATGCTTAGTGCTTCATGATACATTTTTCTAGCATCTATTCTCACACAACACACAATCATTTCCCGATAACACACTCTTTTTCTATGGTTCATTCTTGATTGTTGAGGGAAAATTTCTAAATGAACCTCATCTCATACACATCCACTAGGGGGAAACTCTGCTCCTACCATCTACACATATTTCATTTCACACCACACCATCACTTTCACACATCATTTGCATATCTTGGTTGCATTTACTCTTGTTAGCCTATACTACTTACATGTTGCACTTTTCTTACTATGCTATCTGGATTCTTAGTATGTCATTATATTTTTCTATATACACATGTGTGTTCACTTGGTATCTTGAGGTGAATGTAGGACCTATCACATATTCATACACGATACATGATGCTTGACACAACTCTTTACCAATCCCACAAGACTCCTAGGAGCATCTACCTTTACTACTCTCACGCTTCACATATTACACAATTTATTGTTACATTATCCATTACTTCTTACTTCTACTACTTACTTTTTGTTGATATATACACGCTTTGACATACTATTTATCTTTCTAACATACTAATGGGTGTTTCATGTGTAGCATTTTTCTTATAGGATCTATACAACCATGGATATCTGTCACAATTTATGTTTCCTATTGTTTATGAGCTATGCCCTATGTCTTGTTTGATCATTGCATGTTTTTGGATGCTTCAACCCTAATTGTCTTGTGCCATTATGAGAAATGTCCCATGTTTGAAACCCACTTTCTATGCTCCATATTTTCTATCTAGTTTCTTGTTACATTGTCTTATATTACATATTAGATTTTATACTAACACATGTTACTAGTCCATCTTATTTGCATGTGTCTTGGTTTCTACTATGCACATCCCCTACCCCTATAGGTATCCACTTCAGATATGCATATCAAATCAAGGTCATGTCCTTTGAACCACATTCTCCTACACTCGTCGTATGAAACCCAAATGAGGGGGAATCTATTGGGTGAACAAATCACCTCTATAGTAGCTTAGAGCTACAATATAATATAACATAGTATGTAAATTTCATAGGAACACAATCCAAGATTGGCTTAGAAATAAACTTGGGCCAAAAATTCAAGAGCATGCACTAGTGCCTAGACACGGATAGTAGTGATGGGTTCTTGTGTGCACCTAGCGCTTGTGTCTTGGGGGTAAAAATAATTAAATTCTTGGTTCAATGCAATCTCTAACAATTTACAACACATTTGTCTATAGTAGACACTTGCCTCTAGTTACATAATTAAGTTTATCAATATATATCAATTATAATCGAACAATCAGACTAATCGAGACTAATCGAACAATCAAAATAAATCGGGATGTACCATCTGCAATGGTGCTGATTCGAGAATCGTCATGGAAGGAGAGAAAAATAGACCTCTCTCCCCAACACTCTTCTCTTGGTGTGAGTGTAGACACCTATAATTATGCCCAAGCAATTTAAATACTTAAATTGCACTAATTATCCCCTTTCTTGCAAATCGACGACATATCGTCAAAAGCACTCATTTTCCCTCATATCATCATTAATTAATTACACTAAGCTAATTAATTAAGTTGCCTATCCAAAAATACCCTAATTAACGACCTTCCGTTAATAAATCACCCCTTCTACCTAGACTAATTAATTATTATTAATTAATTAGCTTTCCCTTCCATTTAACCAATAAATCAATATTTAATTGATTTAATCCCCTTATAATAGCCTAAATCGTACTAATATTCCTCTAATTATCTTCTATAAGCTTACATCTACCTATTAGTTAATCACTTTTGATTAATTAAAACACCCCAACTCCATGACTTGCTAAGCATAAATTAAACCCTTCTAAAGTAAGGTTACCTTTAATAAAGCAACCTTATCCATTCCTAATCATGTTTTACCTTTATCCCACATTCATGAGAATGTGTTGAATCCTTTATCCTTTGGGCTATATAAAGAGCCCTCCACCTACCTTTTTACTTACACCTAAACTCCTTAGAGAGCAAATGCAAAGCATATAGCAAAGAGACTAAGAGCTTGCACCTTGCCCTTTTGAGAGTTCATCATCTTGAAGAGTTAAGCCTCTTTCTTAAGTGCTTAGGTCATATGGGAGGTGTCAAAGGGGTCTTGTAGCCCAACTTTGATAGGCCCTCATTCCTAGGTTACTTGGCATACTAAGGACAACTATTTTGATAGCCATGGAGCTTACTTAGGTCCATTCATTTATTTGTTGTTAGAGAATAGAGGAGTTTAGATATTTAGCATTGTTAGTTTCAAAGTTTGTATTGATGAATGCTAGCATCTAACCCTTGTTTAATTCTTATCTTGATGGTGTTTAGTTTGTTGTTCAATTCTTGCTAAGTTAAGGCTATTTAGGTGTTAGTCTTTACTCATATTAGCATTATTTTGAAAACAAACACATGCACACATTTGCACGCCGGTGGGACTTACTCCATTTTCTTTGCACTTAATTTCAAGTTTTTGTAGTTAAGTTTCATTTTTGGTTACTAACCCTCTTTTACACATGTTGATCTAACTTGTTTTTCTTAACTTGTTTTGTTGAGTTTGCATGTGTTGAGTCTTTCTTGTAGGTATAAAGGAGGTGAAGTGCTTGTCAAAATTGGAATTGATGGGAAAATTTCAAGATTTCTCCATGTTTTCATTTTTAGAGCTTACTTTTTCAACATTCTACATGTTAGTTTTGTCAATTTCTTGAAAATTTTAAATTCTTGAGCATGTAGGTTAGTGTTTGATAGTGCTGAGTCTTCTATTTACATATTAATGTGGTGGGTTGCTGTCAAAATTTAATCTTGGTGAGAAAATTTCAAGATTTCATCATGTTTTCATTTTTAGAGCTTACTTTTTCATCATTCTACATGCTAGTTTTGTCAATTTCTTGAAAATTTTAAATTCTTGAGCATGTATGTTAATGTTTGATAGCGTTGAGTCTTCTATTCATATATTGATGTGATGGGTTGTTGTCAAAATTGAATCTTGGTTGGAAATTTTTTCCCATTTTGCAGATTAAGAGACGTTTTTTTGACATTTTTTGAGTGCATGTCAAGTGCATACCCATGATTTGGGATTTATACTTATAGAAATTATAGGTTTTTCTCGTTAATTTAAAACTGGTCATTTTCTAACATGTCTAATGTTTTGATGAATGTTGTAATGAGCATAAGAGCATATGCGTAACCCATCTTCCGAAGGCCATAAATTTTGCTCCCGAACTCGAAATGACTCCATTTTTTTGCGTTGGAAAGGTATTGAAGTTAAATATGCAATGAAAACATAAATTTGGGATTTATACTTATAAAATTGCAAGTTTTTCTGTTATTTTAAAACTGGTCATTTTCTAACATGTCTAATGTTTTGATGAATGTTGTATTTCCATGCTTCCTCGATTTAGACCAAAGCGTGTGTATGCTCTTCTCTTGCACCTTTTGGTGATATTGAGAATAAAAAACAACTTTGATCTATATCTTTTTAACATTGGGATTAAACTTGGAAATTTGATTATTCATTTTGCTTAAGGGAATGAACCTTTTACAAAGCATTTTTCAATGGTCCTTTGATTTGAAGTTTTCCATTTCTATATAGTTGGGATAAAGTTTGTGTATGCTCTTCTCTTACACCTTAGGGTGATCTTGAGAATCAAAATCAACTTTAGTCTTCATTTTATAACATTTGGTAAATTAGAAACTTCATCTTTCACTTTTGGTTTAAGGGAATGAACCTTTTACAAAGCATTTTTCAATGGTCCTTTGATTTGAAGTTTTCATTTCTATATAGTTGGGATAAAGTTTGTGTATGCTCTTCTCTTGCACCTTAGGGTGATCTTGAGAATCAAAAACAACTTTAGTCTTCATTTTATAACATTTGGTAAATTGGAAACTTCATCTTTCACTTTTGGTTTAGGGAATGAACATTTATCAAGAATTTTGTATGGTTCATTGATTGAAAAGATTTTCTTTACTTTTTAGTTGGATTATTTGTTGTGTATGCTCTTCTCTTGCATCCTTGGATGATCTTGAGAATCAAAAGCAACTCTTAATCCTCTTTAAATAATGTGATTTTCTTGGAGAACTACTAACGCTTGAGTGTAGGACCTAAAAACACTTGTCAAAGAAAGGAGGAATCAAAATGAAATCAAAAACTACTAATATAGTTGTTATACAGGTTGCCAAAAGGTGTTCAAGCAAACCACACCTAATTAAACAAGATAAAAAGAACAACATATTCAAAACATTGTATTGCAGGTTTCGGAAAAGGGTACGTCCCTCTCCACTCAACTGGAACATAACCCCTTTGGCATAACGCCTTAAGCTACAACAATGGGGGTGGTTCCAGGAACCCCAAAGTAGTCCACGCAAGAGGGAACCTTGTGGATGAAACGGGAAGTGCTCCGCACTACCTACTTGACTAGTGATTCCTTTGTGAGATAGCGTTACAGGTTGTCCGTTGTGGTGACCCCAGTGATAGTACACATAGATGCACTAGTTGCCTACTATTCTTGAAGGGGGTAAAGTAAAGCCGAGATACTCCCAAACTAGTCAGTGTGACTTTTTGGGTAAATCGCGCTCACTTGTGGCAACTTTGTAACACCTAGGGCGAGAGAACCACCTAGGAGAATATACTTTGGCCAGGAGCCCACTTTGACCATTTTAAAACAAGTGTTGAGTTGTGAACCTTCATTTTGAGAAATGTGTGACGTATTACTTTTGCCTAGTTTTTACTTGCCTTAGGGCGAGGCAAAACTCTGCCGAAGTGAGGCTAGCATTTTTCGTCACTTTTCTTGATTTATTTCCTTCATATTATTTTGACACTTTGTTGATCAAAAGAGGTGTGATTACCTTTGTGTTTCCATTCGACTGTTTCTCTCACTTTTATGTCATTTACGCCCATCCATGTTTGTGGGTCAAGTTAGTTAAACATCTAAAGTGAGCGGAGGTGTTTTCACGTCATTTGGTAGCCATTGTGATCTTGATACCCACGTCAAGATCGTCATTGTAGTTAGGCATGGTTCATCACCATGGAATTCCATAGAGGAGTTAGCTTGTTTGTCTCGTATCATTACAATTTCGATATTTACGTCTTGTTTCTTATAAACTCGACATAAATACCTATATTGTATGGTTATGTTGCACACATTTTTAACTATTCCTAGCTATACTTTGAGATTTTTAGTTCAGTTCTATTATTACCTTGATTTCAAAGAGTGCTAGGTGTTACCATTTGTGTGTGTTATATCAATAACACCTCGATATCAATACTTCACTTTCTAGCAAAGTGGGTTAACATATCTTGGTGATATTGTTGTGTCATTCGCGAATTGTAATTGGCACTTTTTGAGATATAGGTCTTAATCGAGTTTGAGCTCGCTCATCATATATCTTGATTGGGAGATCACATTGACTTCTTGTATTTACTTACGTTTTGTTCATTTCCTTGAACTTGGCATAAGTGAAAACATCTTGTTGATCATCTTGCACAAACTACTTTTTGAAACATAGTCTAGGAAGTACTTCCTTTGATCAAGTTTTAATACCAAACACTTGTATCATGGGTGATTTATCACTCTATCATATTGGTATTCTCACATTGTTGACATATTCATACTCTTAGCAATTTCATTTTGCATTTCACTTAGGGGTAGTCACTGAAGCTTTGCACATATCTACAACTCACCTAGTGAAACTATCACGAAAACATGGCTCCCAAAACACATCTAGGTTGAAGAAAAAGACATATGAGGAACAAAAGTGCAGCTTGGGAGACCTCTAATGACAAGGGTCAAACCCATTCATGGACATGACTTAGGACCACCATTTTTTATGTAGAAAAGGAAACAGAAGAGATGGTCGATCATAGTGGAAATAAATTAGAGTCACCACACGTGGACTTTGATTTTGACCCTACTCTACTAGATGAGTTTCTCCTTAGAAACAAAGATAGAGTTTTGGCATGGGTCATGGAATTAGGGGCCAAATTTCCCACCGAGAATGAACCAATATTACCTACAAATGACACTACTAAGGAAGAAAACCCCTTATCAATATGGAAGATATTTTAATAGGTGGGCATGCTTCCACTTCTTACGCAGAAAATGATAAAGTGGTAGGGCATAGAATACCCCTCATCAAAGTGCCATGAAGAAACAAGATAGAACATGAGACAAGGGAAGAACCTCCACAATACAAAGAGGAAGAACCTTTAGAAGAAGAAGACACAAACCAAGTCACAATCCAACAACAACTCAGTAACCTAAGCCAACAACTAGCTTTGCTTACTTTCCAGGTACAGAAAGACACAAACAAGAATGTTCAAAAGTCAAGGCCTAAGTTTAGGATCCACGAACTCCATCAAGAAAACCAAGGAGAAGAAGACACGGGGTATCATCGTGTACACACGTCCCCACTTCTCCCACTAGAGAACAATTGCTCACACAAGAAGTGCAATCTATGAAAGCAACGCTTGCGAGCATACAAGAAAGCAATATAGGGAGTATTAGGAAATACCAATATGAAGAACTATGCCCCTATCCTTTTGACAAGACAATGACCCTTCAACCCTTTCCAAAGAAATTTGATATGCCAAAGTTTGACAAATACAAAGGAAAGGGAGACCCAAGGGATCATGTTAAAGATTTCTACATGGCATGTCAAGAGGTGTCTTATAGTGATAATTACCTCATTAGACTTTTTCCTAAGAGTCTCGGAGGTCAAGCATTGGAATGGTTTACGCGCTTACCATGAGGATCAATTTTCACCTGGCCAGAATTGGTGGAAAGATTCATGCATCATTTCTCATATAACATAGAGAGTGATGTCACCATGGAATAGACTTGTGTAGTGCAAAACAATGCCCAAATGAGACCTTCGCCAGCTTCCTCCAATGATGGAGAGGGATAGCTAGTCGCTTCCCTTGCATGCTTTCCCTGAGAAGCAACTGGTCAGTATTTTCGTCCCTAATCTCAACCCAGATATAGCTTTCCACCTCCAAATGCATTGTGTCCGCACCTTTGAGGAGGTTATCAAGAAAGGGATTCAAATAGAAAAGGCTCTCATTGCCAAAGGCACCCTCAAAACCCAATCTAAAGACAACCAAAGTGTCAAACCCGTTGAAAAGCCAAAGATCTTTAACAAAAACAAAAATGTGGTGGGAGACGGAATCACTGATTCCAAACGTGTTCAAATGGTCCAAACCAATCAACCTTTTAAACTGACCAAGGGCCCAATTCAACCACCACCAAAGTGACGAACATTCACCTCCCTCAATGAACCGTTGTCCATCATACTAAAATAGTTGGATGCGGCCCACATGATGACCTATCCTACAACGCAACCATTTGATGACAACACTCTAAACCTTCATGGTATAAGGAGCATGAATACTGTGAAATGCATCGTGTTAAAGGTCATAAGATAGACAAATGTCTATGGCTTCGCCACTATATTCAGGACCTCATTGATAATGGGGAGATAGAGGTGGATAACCCTGGCAAAATGCAAACACCTAACAAGAAAATGGGGATTTATAAGGAACCATTCCCTAAGCATGATAAGTCGGAAAAGACAAAGCCGGATCGGGGAGACTCATCCCAAACCTATAAAGCCGTGAATTACTTGTATACCAAAAGAGATAACAATCATTATGATTCACTTATTGGATGTATTCACTCCCCTACTGACCATGTCAATACCATCCGGATCAAGGGAAAGGACTGCGTTACGGTAACAAGGTGTGCCCGCCTCGTGATTTTGGAACCCTCTCTGTTGACCCCACAAACTGGTAAATATAACCTTTTAGAACAACTTGAGAGGACACCTGCTAAGATCTCGATCTTAGATCTTCTCAAGATATCCAATGTGCATAAGGACATTTTGTATCAAACTCTTCAGGGGTCGGGAGTGCCTTTAGAAGTTGATCCTACATACCTTCAAGCCATGCGGTGGAAAATATTGCACCAAGTGAGCATCTCACTTTTAACCATAGGGAGGTCCCTACCGAGAATCCTAAACATAATCTTCCCTTATACATTGAGGTAGTTGTCACCCACAGGAAAATCAAATGGGTGCTTGTGGATAACGGATCTGGATTGAACATCTGCACACTTAAATTAGTCAAACAATTGGGACATACGGAGGTAGATCTTGAGTCCCATATCATCACTATCACCACATATGACAACGTAGAAAGAGAGTCAACAGGCACCATTACGCTACCCATGGAGGTGGGCCCCACTTGCCATCAGATGAAGTTTCACATCCTAGACTTGGAACTTCCATATAATATGCTTCTAGGCCGACCATGGATCCATGCCATGCAGGCCGTGCCATCAACATTTCATCAATGCATCAAGCTGAAGCATGAGGGACATACATAACAATACTAGGAGACTCAGAGCCCTTTGCTCATTGTAGAGCTCTCAATAGCTTTGCACGAAATGGTACATATGCATGTCCCTCCATAGATATGGCCATTCCTTTTCAGTCTGAGGCTATGGAATCTCGAGTAGATTCAAATTCTCTTAGTCTTATGCTCATGGGGCATCTACTTCACATCTCCATTTGATTCATGGGAGATGAAAATTCTAGAATATGGCTATGGGGAGTATAATGTACAACAAGTGCTCTTGGTTTCTAACCTCTCCTTGTCACCCAAGACTAGAGGTCGACCCAACTACTACTTCGGGAGACCTAGAGAGGAACACACTATTGGGTCGTTCCTACCTGGAGGCTTGTTAGCTAAGGAAAAATTACTTGATCCACCTACTACTTGGGTCCCTGAGGACACTCAACCATCTTGTTATCAAAGAATATGAAAAATCTAGAAGAATGATGTACTCCATGGGCTACAAAGGCCTAGGATGTGGGAGGAATGAACAAGGACAAAGAGAACCAGTCCCTCTTCCACATTTCAAAATAGAAAGATATGGCATTGGGATTCACCCTTATGGAGCACACCCCAATGATCAAGATGCGACTTTTTCTGAGCATGAGGATAGCTCCGAGTACCTAGATAGTGATACAGATTCCCATTATAGCCTATATGAGGATCTGGCCTCCACTGAACCTTTTCATGAACAATGTTGTCCTGACCATAACCCTCACCGAACCGACCCTTGACCTTGTGTACCCTTCCCTTGTTGAATGGGACCAACAACGTCACATGCCACTAGATTTATTCAAGAATGACGAGGCTATTGCAGAGTTCATGGGCATAAGGGATACAATTCCCATTGGAGATCACAAGAAGGGTTTCTTTATTGACTTAGACACTGCGCCTACTTTGGATGAGGAGGTGAACTTCGTGTGGTCAACAAAATTTAAAGAAAAGCGAGGGCAAGAGTTCTAAAGAAAAGTCTCGGCAAAATCGAAGTCCAAGTCACACAATGAAAACCTCTTTGAGGCATTGACTGAAAAACAAATAAGAAAATCAAAGGACAAACAAAGTGACCACGCCAAGGATGAAAATCTCGTAGAGACATCCTTGGATGAAGATCTCAACCTACCTCCCGATCCTACGCGTATGGAGGATTTATCAAAATTGTTAGTCGAAGAAACCATTGATGTCAATATTGGTACTAAAGAAGATCCCAAGATAGTAAAATTGGGGGCATCACTCTCAGCTAGAGAACAAAAGACATTCACTATGTTGTTACTATGAGAGTTCATTGATGTGTTTGCATGGTCTTACCAAGACATGCCCAACCTAGATCCGACTTTGGTCGTGCAACTGCAGTTATGTGAGAGCAAGACTAGCCTCAAACAAAAACTTCAAAAATGCATCCAAGAGTGGCCTTGTTGGTCAAGGAAGAGTTGGAAAGGTTGCTTGCAATAGGATTCATTTGACCAATTGACTATTTTGAATGGATATCAAACATTGTTCCTTTCCAGAAGAATCCTGTCAGTATTCGAATCTATACGGATTTTAGAGACATCAATAAGGATTTCCCTAAAGATGAATTTCTGTTACCCAACATTGATATAATTATTGAATCAACAACAGGATATGAAATGCTATCGCTCATGGATGGCTTTTCGGGTTATGATCAGATTAAATCATTGAGGAGGACCAACACAAAACAACTTTCACAACTCCTTAGGGAACCTTCTACTATTAGGTGATGCCATTTGGCCTTAAGAATGTGGGAGCAACTTATCAGTGGGCCATGACAATAATATTTCACGATATGATTCATGACATCATGGAAGACTACATAGACGACATCCTGGGAAAGTCTAAAACAAGAGAGGATCATCCTATCATTTTGCGGCATATCTTTGAATGCCTGCGTGATTACAAAGTTGGTGAATCTAAAGAAGTGTGTCTTTGTGTGTGCTATCGGGAAACTACTAGGATTCATGTGTCAAGACGAGGTATTGAGGTAGACCCTGCTAAAGTGTCTCGCCATCACGAAATGCCTCCACTGAAAATATCAAGCAAGCTGCGTAGCTTGCAAGGGAAAATTCAAGCCATTCGCCACTTTAACTCCCAACTTGAGATAAATGTCATTCATTTTCTTAAGAAGGACGTCACTTTCATCCGAGGACCCGAGCAACAACAAGCCTTAGCTTTGCTTAAATAGTACTGGCTAATCCACCTGTCCTCATGCCTCCTACTTTGGGAGAACCTTTTGATCTATATTTCCACTATGCAATACGCTATTGGTGCACTACTCACCCAATACGAACCTTATCCATAAAGAGAAAGCAATGTACTATGGGCATGAGTTGCACCCTCATCAAGAATGAACTTTGTAGTTCAAGAATTTCCACGCTTGTTACTCGTCCAAGTTAGGATGTCAAACTAAGCAAAAAACCCTAAAAATTTCAAATGAAATCAATACACGATAGATAAGACAAGAAAGAAAATATGTAGATGGAAAAGAAAGTCCAAGACATAAAGACAAGATGGCGAGGCACGAGCGATCCCGCAAAGTAGATCCAAGAAACTGCGAGACAAGATGCTTGACAGAAAAAGACAACATTAAAAGATATTTGGGTGGATGTAAAAAGCGGGTCCGGGAAGCAATGGAAGCTCCATCGGTGGATGTAGTCCATGTTTTCAATTAAGGAAAGAAGCATACATGATAAAAGATGTAAGTAAATGTCTAGATTGTTTTTGATTAAAAATGACATAAGTACAGATGCGTAATGCACATCTTCATAGCAACATTAAAAACCAATAGAAATGGGAAAGTGTGAAAACAATGTTTGGATTTGTGTTGAGATGGCCTGAATCATTTTTGCACAAGTAGATCGAAGATTCACACGATTAGGAAAATCGGGCATGCGATCGAGATCGGTCAAGTCCTCTATCAACTAGAGACTAGAATCTTTAATCATGAGAGGACAATTGCTTCAAAATGGAAGATTGGAAAGCCATTTTTGGGTTTGCTTGCAGGATTTCACCGACCAATTGATTAATGAATGGATATCAATCATCCGTTCTTGATCTGTAAGAAGGGATATTTGACAAATTCCACCTTTTTGGATGTAGGACACATAAGTCTTTCCCTAAAGAGATTGATGGAGGCTCACGATTGATCGATGTGTTGTAGGAGCATATGTAATGGTACTCCTCTTATGGATTCTTTTGGATAGAATTCAGATTAAAATCATTGAGAAGATAATGCTCAACTTTCACAATCCTGGGGCATTTTGCTATGTCATTCTTTGGCCTAACTAAGGAATGAATTATGGCCTTGATTTGTAATTTTCATGATATGCTCATGACATCATGGAAGACTAGCATGACATCGGGAAAGTCCAAAACAAGGAGGATCATCCTATCATTTTTGCATATCAAAATGGCCAAAGGGGTGATTTTGAAATATGAAAGTGTGTCTTTGACCTGTGTACAGGAAATATTTTAGGCTTCATCATGGTCAAGATGAGGATTGAGGTAATACCTTGCTAAAGTAGATGGATAAAATTGATACGAGATATAGGAAACTGATATGGGGTAGATAAGAAGGGAAAATTCAAGCCATTCTGCTTTATCTTAAGATATATGTAGATAAAAGTCACTCATTCAAATCAGTTTATTTAGAAGGATTATCTTTAATCTGGGACAGCAACAACAAGCCTTTTTGAAATAAACTTAGGATAGATGTTTAATCCATCAAATATTAAATAAACCACTTTTCTCTATATTTCCACTACAAACGTACGCTATGGGTTACTTACTCACCCAATATGACCTTAGCCATAAAGAGAAAGTAGTGTACTATCTGAGTTGCACCCTCATCACCTATGAACTTAATTATCCTCAGATTGAAAAGGCTTGCTTGGCCATTGTTTTTACCTTTTAAAACTTGCCATTACCTGCTAAATACTAAGACCAAGCTCATATCCAAGGTTGACCCACTCAAGTATTTGTTGTCCAAACCTGCCCTCATAGGTAGAATGGCTAATTGGATCATTCTACTCAGTGAGTTTGATATAGAATTTGTCCATCAAAAATTAGTTAAAGGACAAGTACTTGCCGACCAGCTAGCGGAAGCACCTTTGCAAAGCACAAAACCTTTGAGTCTGGATCTTCCAGATGCATCTTTGCTCTACATTGAAGAATCTATCATATGGCAGATACATTTTGATGGATCTTTTACGTTTCATGGTTCAGGTGCAGGAGTGGTCCTTATTACTCCTTCGGGTGATCCTATACCGCAAGCTTTTTCTCCTAGCCTTCCCTTGCATGAACAACATTGTGGAATATGAAGCACTCATTGTAGGGATGAAGCTAGCCATCAAGTGGAATATTCAACATGTTAAGGTTGTAGGTGATTCATAGCTAATCATCAAATAGGTTAATGATGAGTATAAAGTTAAGGATGACAAGCTCATACCTTACAAGAAGTTGGTGGAAACTCTAAAGGAGTATTTTGTGCGCATTACCTTTGAGCAGATCCCAAGAGCACTGAACAGATCGAGCAGATGCCATGGCAATGGTGGGATCTATGCTTCGTATTCCGCCAGGGAACAATGATATGCCATTTTTGTAGAAAATCTACACCAGCCCACATATGACGTGCCAGAATCTTGCCTAGCTTGTGAGGTTGTTGGTCCCTATTCCCTGTGGTACGAACCCATTTTCACCTATCTTAAGGACAGTACTTTCCCTCCCAATATCTCCCATTCTGAAAAGCAAAGCCTGATTCACCAGATAGCCCATTACACCCTTTTAGGAGGTACACTTTATCATCATGGCTATGATGGGAATCTATTACATTGTCTGGATGTGATGGAGTCAATCCAGGTAATTAAAGAAGTACACGAAGGAGTATGCGGAGCACATACAAATGGAATGGTCTTGGCTAAGAAACTATTAAGAGTAGGTTACTATTGGCCCACCATGGAAATTGATTGTTGTAATTATGTTAGAAAATGTGTGCTTTGCCAAAAGTATGGAAATTTCATCCATGCTCCATCGTAACCATTACAACCAATCACTACCCCGTGGCCATTCTCTAAGTGGGGACTTGATCTAATAGGGAAGCTTACTCCTACCTCATCTGATGGTCATACACATATCATCACAGCTACAAAATACTTTACAAAATGGGTGGAGGTTGTCCCTTTAACCTATGTCACAGGAGCACAGATTTCTAAATTCATCATGAATCACATTATTTACCGATATGGTATCCCTGCAGCCATTGTCACAGATAATGGGAAGTCATTTAAGAACAAAACTGTGAAAGGTCTTTGCCAACGGTTCCAAATCAGATTGAAATGGTCCATGCCATATTACCCTCAGGGTAATGGACAAGCTGAGGCAACAAACAAGACTTTGGTAAGGATAATGGAGAAGATGGTTAGCAAAACCGGTCGAAACTGGCACCTACAAATCCACCCAGCCCTCTGGGCCTACCAAACATCAATTCACACTCCTACGGGTGCGACGCCATATTCCCTAGTGTTCGAGATAGAATCTATCATCCCTTTAGAGATCGAACTCCCATCCCTACGTGAATTTCTCTTCGGGACTATTTGGATAAGGATGAAGATTATCGAGTGGCAAGATTGGCTGAGTTAGAGCTCCTGGATGAGAGGCGCATTCACGCTCTTAATCACCTAAAGGTATATCAACACAGAATCTCCCGCAACTACAACAAGAGAATCATCCCTCACCAGTTTGAGGTGGGTGATTTAGTTATGAAGGAGAACCAGTTCAACACTAGAGTAGAGCAAAGCGAGAAAAGAAAGGGAAGTTGAACCACATTGGTTAGGACCCTATGTCATAGTTGCCAAGTACGGCACCGGGGCATACAAACTGGCTCACCCCAATGGTGATGAGCTCGAGAGCCAATGAATGCCATGCATCTTAAGAAGTTCTATGCTTGAACATGGCACAAAAATAAAAAAATACAAAAACATAAAAAAAAAATCAAAAAAAAAAGAGAAAACAAGTCATCCACTAGTGAAAACCACGCAATTGTGGCACTTTGGACAAGTCCTTGGGTGAAAACCGGTTTTCGGCACCTCGGGAGGATTCGTTGTTCACAAGCATTTTGTATTAGAAGGGTAGTTGTCTTTGGCCTAGACCTGGTTTACCCTTTGAGTTTCCTTGTGCACACCATCTTGTCCAGCCTTGATCCGGCTTTGCCTTCTTCTATTCATCTGTAAGGGACGTGGTCTTTCGTTATTTCCCATCTTACGCTGGGGGAAACTCAATGACTTCACCTTCTTGTTCATAAGCGCGTGGCTTTTGCCCTTGTATATTCCCCACCTAACGCTGGGGGCATCCATGCTTTCTTGGTTACCTGCACATAGCTTTGGAAAACTATTAAAACCACAAAAACAATATAAAATTGTTTTGAGAAAAACACAAAAACAATAGAAAATTGTTTTGAGAAAAACACAAAAACAATAGAAAATTGTTTGAGAAAAACACAAAAACAATTGAACATTGTTTCGAGAAAACATAAAAACAATAGAACATTGTTTTGAGATCAAACAATAGAATATTTTTTCACAAAACACAAAAACAATATAAAATTGTTTCACAAAAACCTAAACAATAGAAAATTGGTTTATGAAAACATATCTTACAAAAATATTTACTTGCATTGTCTTGTTTTCTTGCTTTGCTTGTTGCTTGTATAGTGTTTTGTGTGCTTGCTTTTGAGTTGTTTGTTGCTTGGGTGTACTTTGTCATAGTTTATCTTTTCTTGCTTAGAATAGATTCATTCTTGCTTGTGCATATTGTAGTGGGTTTCGACATGCTAGTGTGTTAATTCATTATTTCTTTCTTAATGCATTTGGTTGTGTTTTGTTACTTGTTAATAAGGCATGGTGATTCATGGTGTATTGCATTAATTCTGGTGTTCTTTGTAGCATTTGGCTGTGTTTCTTGCATGTGCTCTATTTTGTTATCATTCACATCACATTACCATCACTATCATCACATCTAGCATCATCTATACATCATATATAAACAAAAATGCTAAGTTTTACATCATGCATGTATGCTAAGCTAATCATCACATATCATATCATTAATGGGGGCAAGAGGGGTTGCGCATGATAAAAAATCTATCCCCCCACACCAATATCATCATATCATCCCATCCATATACATCAAAATAACACTTGAAAACAACATTTGATATTGTCTACAGATCTATCATCTACAATCTACAACACGCCTCAAACGATCACATGCGATCACCATCTCTCCTGAGTGTCAGAGCCTCACGGTAAGTTTTCTAAACTGAGTGGTTAAAATGAACTAATTGCGATGTTTTTACCCCCTGGGGGTATATTAACCTATTTTTCACCGATCGGATGGCCGGGACACCCGTTTAGCTCACCGTTTTCTCCTCTGTTCGCTGTGGAATAATTATTTTTAATTAAATAATTATTTTTCTCTTATTTTTCACCGTATTGGGGCATTTTTTGTCCAATACCCCTTTCTTCTCCCCGGACAATTTTATTGCTCCTGGCGATTTTTATTCTTCTTCACACCCTCGTAAATAATTATTTTTCAAATAATTATTTTTTCTTAATTTTTCCACTAAACAAGGACATTATTTGTCATTTGTTTCTCTTTTCTTCCACCTAGGGCACTTTCTGTTGCCCCTAGGCCCTTCTTTTTCTTCTTCTCCTTTCTTCTATTGTTTATCATGGTTCAGAAAGCCAAAACAATACAAACATTTACTATATCAAAAAAATCCAAAAACAAGGCAAAATTTTTCAAAAAATTCCTAAAAAGTAAAACACCCTACAAAATGGTAACTTGCTTCTTACGGCTGAAACTTGTGTCTTGCGCATGGTATTTTCTCCATATCCTATTGGTTTGTCTCACATCTTCCGATTAATATGACTCATGGATCACCGGATTCACAACCATTCACAAAAGCTAGCTTGCTTGCTTCGTCTGTACTCTGGGGCACTTTTGGTTTCCTGGTGTTGTTTCATTGCGCACAAACACTTTTCATGGACCCCGTGTCCATTTTCATTTCCCCTTGCATGTATCCTTGCTTGGGGCATCATTTTTAACCCTTTTCATCAATCATGAACTTGTGGATCTCTCCAGCACTGATAACAAAACATTTGTACAACTGTCTTGACCGTTGTTGGGTTGGATATGTGCATTCATACTTGTTTTCCCTGTTAGATGAGCTTGTTTCCTTCTCGTATTGCATTGCATTTTTGTATGTTGCGTGGAGTTGGTATTTTCAGCAATGGACAATTGTTCGTATTATGGCTTTTCATGTCATTCTACCTTTGTCGTATGCTTATATTTTCATAAGGACCGATGACGTACTTCCTATGGCAATATGATGACATCAAATTGTTTCAAACAAATATGTGACTAGAGGCTAAGATTTTCTTCCCCCTCATCCATATTTCTTCTACACCACTTCCCTTTCACCCCTAATTCTCCCTCTCATCAAGGCATCCTACCTCGTCCCCTTCTTCTGCCTATATCTCACCTTTTTCGATCGTCGATCAGCTTCTTCCATCACCCCATCGACACTCGAGGGGGCATCTCTCCCTCCTACTAAATTTTCTTCTATCCCTTCAAAATCTCTTTTTTACTATCTACTATCTTTGAAGTGGCATCACTTACGCCACCCCAAAGAGGGAAAATGTAGACACCTATAATTACGCCAAGCAATTAAATACTTAAATTGTGCTAATTATCCCCTTTCTCACAAATCGACGACATATCATCAAAAGCACTCATTTTCCTCATATCATCATTAATTAATTACACTAAGCTAATTAATTAAGTTTTTATCCAACAAATACCTAATTAACGACCCATTAATAAATCACCCTTCTACCTAGACTAATTAATTATTATTAATTAATTAGCTTTCCTTCCATTTAACCAATAAATCAATATTTAATTGATTTAATCCCCTTATAATAGCCTAAATCGTACTAATATTCCTCTAATTATCTTCTATAAGCTTACATCTACCTATTAGTTAATCACTTTGATTAATTAAAACACCCCCCAACTCCCATGACTTGCTAAGCATAAATTAAACCCTTCTAAAGTAAGGTTACCTTTAATAAAGCAACCTTATCCATTCCTAATCATGTTTTACCTTTATCCCACATTCATGAGAATGTGTTGAATCCTTTATCCTTTGGGCTATATAAAGAGCCCTCCACCTACCTTTTTACTTACACCTAAACTCCTTAGAGAGCAAATGCAAAGCATATAGCAAAGAGACTAAGAGCTTGCACCTTGCCCTTTTGAGAGTTCATCATCTTGAAGAGTTAAGCCTCTTTCTTAAGTGCTTAGGTCATATGGGAGGTGTCAAAGGGGTCTTGTAGCCCAACTTTGATAGGTCCTCATTCCTAGGTTACTTGGCATACTAAGGACAACTATTTTGATAGCCATGGAGCTTACTTAGGTCCATTCATTTGTTTGTTGTTAGAGAATAGAGGAGTTTAGATATTTAGCATTGTTAGTTTCAAAGTTTGTATTAATGAATGCTAGCATCTAACCCTTGTTTAATTCTTATCTTGATGGTGTTTAGTTTGTTGTTCAATTCTTTCTAAGTTAAGGCTATTTAGGTGTTATTCTTTACTCATATTAGCATTATTTTGAAAACAAACACATGCACACAAGTGAGGTCGCTTTAAAATTTTTCTCTTGCCATGAGATCGCCCAAAAGCTCGACTCAAAGCATGAGATCACCCAAAAATATCTCTTGGCAAGAGATCACCAAAAACCTCACCATCAACATTCAAATCAACAACTCCAAGTAAATCAGGACAATTCCTATCTCTTACACTCTTATACATCAGGTGCACACTTTCCTTTTACATACTTTCACACTTTTACTTACTTATACACATGTTACTTTGATTTCTCATATACATTACTTTGACTACTCTTTCACTTTTCTTTTGTAATCCTATCCTTAATATGCAACAATGAGGAGCTCACATCAATAAAAAACAACACACAACTATGCATACACTTCACCCCTAGGGTCCACTTCTCTTTCATAGTCTCCATGCTTCACTTTGCAATCACTTCACACTTCACTTGTCCACTCGGCACGCTATCGACTACACTCTTTTCTACATGATCATAAGGTACACATCTTATATCTACTTTATGCTATTGAGTATTCACTCAACATCATAAAGTGGGGGAAAAATGTAGACACAAAATATTTGCACTTGGGTACATTTCTAGGTCCTAGAGCATACTAATATATACATGATTCCTAAGCAAGAAAACTAGTGATTAACAATGTCTTTTGGGCCTTTTGATTTGTTTCTTATACTTTTGTTGACCTTACACACCCTACAACCCTATCGGTATTTAACTGATTTATCTTTTATGGCCTTGGACACTAACGCCGAGACACTCTTATCCCTTTCGGGCACCCTTGACCTTTTCTCCCCCTTTTTCACTCTTTTGGGCCTCTTTTACATCTTGGGCCTATTTTATCCTTTTGGGTTTGTCTTTCAGTTGTCAATTACAAAATTCAAACAAAGGAATAATATATATACATAGTTATATCTCTCAAATAAGGGACCAAGCACTAATCATTACATATTATCACCTAAGCTTGAATCCAAAGGCACAAAGACAATTTCAAGACATCCATCTAGCCACTCATTCAAGGGACAAGGGCTGAATTTCTACTGCATATACATCATAGGGGGAAGTCTATTCTATTCCATTACACACATTTACATCTAGAGAATTCTAGATCTAGCCTACTATCTTAGTGTAACTTGCACAAGGGCATCCTAGGGCATCATTACACACACTTACACAAAAACTACATGGGGTCTAAAATGTAGTACAATGCTCGGTACTAAGTTCATTCTTCAGGTGACCACTGTGGTGGTCCGAATCCATATTCTGCATCTTTTTATTATATTTGATGTGGTTTGTGGACATGTGTAGGTAGAAACTTGTTTTGTAGGTTATAAGTACATTCGGAGATCAAGGAGCAAAACTAGAATGAAAAACAAAGACTAGCATCGAAGCTTCTCCTGCACAAAAGAGACTAGATCCATATCATTCACATAGACACTAGCACCTAGAATGGACACTAGCACCCAAGCGCTCCTATCTTCCCATGGGCGCTCTTGTCCGACACATTCCCAAGTCTCAAAACCTCCAACAACCATCGACAACACTCTTCTTAGCCTGTTTCAGTTGTTCACCTACCTAGATCATTCCAAATTGCTTGGGAATCAACTAAGTCTCTATATCTCCTCTCTTACTTAGGGTTTCACATTTGTACATGCTTTTTTGCTTGTGTCTTACTATATATTAGCATTTTTATATCATTAATTACAATAGTTACTCGAAATTAGATTTAATTCAATTTATATTAAATCACCTATCATTTTTGTTAATTTCATATTTAATTAAAAGAAAATTAGATTTTGAATTGATTTACTACAAAATATTATGAAATTGTCTCTTACACATACAAATTAAACAAATACTAATACCATTATTTTGAAATTTGAATATTTTATGAATATAAATCCTATTAAATATAAAAATAAATGTCAAAACATATCATCTTTTATTTTAAGAGATCAAATATTATATCATAGGTAGATGATTTGTCTCTCATGTTTTCAAATATTGATATATTTTTAAGGAATAATCATTGCAAACCCAAACCTAAATAATTTTAACTCCTTTTCCTTATGAATAATATAAATAAATAAAAGGTTAAATGTATTCAACGAGTGTCTTATAAAACTAATCCTTCCTTATAAAATAGGCTAATGCACTTGACCTCATGGGTTGTAGTGAGTGGAAGTGGAAAATGAATTAGGTTGCCGAAGTCTCGGGTTCAATTCTCTATTCAAATTGGTGATCAAGGTTAGGTCTTCCTAGCGATCCTCAAGTTTATAGGGGATCTCACTATGTGGTTTAAAGTCAACAAGGTGCTAGTTAGTGCATGTTACTCAATGTCACCTGGATTTCTAATTCCTCAACTACCAAAAAAATGCTAATGCACTTCACATATAATCTAGACCAATAATGTTCTCCACACTAAGAAGTTGGTTTTATTGATAATTGATGGTTAGTTAGTTAGTTCACCGTAGGATTAAACTAAAGAGTTCATTGATCAAAGAACCCTAAGATTAACATAAAATTATAGAAGTTGATTGCGAGAAGGGTACATGACCATACAACTACAATTAAGACCATATAGAATCAAGGAAGCACCATATAATAATTGTATGATCATGTACTAGGGCATTTTCTAGTTCTAGTCTTAGAAATGAAACATCTCTAGCCTTATATTAAGCTATCACACCCGATTGACTTTATACAACTAAGTCTTCATCTCCTCTATTGTATTTGAGATAGTGTTATATCTTTTTTCATTGCAAGTATGAATGTGTTTTTTTGATAATGCATGGTTAATTGTAAGTTATTTAAATCAAAATAATCTCTTGTTACGAACCCTTACATCCTATACATTGATTTGCACATAGTATTTACATTCATCATATAATTATGGTGTAAACAAATATAAAAATGAAAAGAAAAACTCTGTTTGATAATAATTTTTTATTTTAAGATGTGTATTTTTATGATGATGGATATTTTAATTTTATTTTATATTAATATAATTTCTATTTTAAAAAGTTTAACGTACTTTATAATGTATAATTTAAGAAGGAATGATATAATGTAACAAATGTATACATAAACATATATGTATATATCTTACAAATAGAATATCTTTTTACAACTACGCATTTGAATGACTTTATAATATCTTATAATTAATTATTAATATTCTATAAGATCTCTTTATGTAAATATAGGTTCTTACAATACATATAAGTTCGTTTAGATTCTAATTAAAAAATATTGAAATAAATAGATGCCTAAATCTAATTGTAATGTAGCAATAAATGAATAAGAAATTAAGTACAAAATAGACCTAAGCAAATAAACAATTAAGATTTAAAACCCTAAGTGCAAATGAGGAGATAAAATGACTTAGTTGTTTTGTTTCACAATTAATCACGGGTTGTGCCGAAGTGACGAACTAGAAAATTTGAAGTGCAGACTATTGCAATAAAACCCAGAAAAATACAAAGATGGAGGAATATGTTGAACTATGGCACATGGAATGGGTCGGGGGTGCTTGTGGGCATTGCGGCAGACCGGTTTTGGGTGCCTGTGACTTCAAAAACCTCAACAAACCATATTTGATTGGCCGCAAGGTGTTCGCTTTCCTTCACTTCTTTTCGCATAAGTGATCACCGATGTCGGTGATAACTTGCGATAAATATTTAATCTGCAAAACCCTCAAGAGTGCATCAAATCCCAAAAATAAAAGAATGAAAATCAGAGGTCAGAATGTCCTCAGTTTCCAAACAAGTGATCTTACAACTAAGTGCTGCACTACATTTTAGACCCAATGTAGTTCTATGTGTGTGTGAAGAGATTGTGCCCTAGGTGGCTCTTGTGTGCGTCAGGCTACACTAGCTAAATGAGTAATAGCTAGATGTAGAAAATATAGATAGATGTGTGCATGAAAGAATGAACTTCCCCTCCTATGAAGTGTATGCTAGAATAATGCAGTCCCTTGCCCTTGTGTGGATGCTAGATGTATGCTTGAATGTTCTTGATAATGCCTTTGGATACAACCTTAGGTGGTGATAGCTAATGCTTAGTGCTTGGTCCTTTATTATGGTCACATAACTTTATATTTATATGATTTTCTTGTTTGAATTTTGTAATTAACCTCGAAAATGCTAACTACCAAAAAGATAAGATGCTCAAATGGCTAGAAAGGACCTACAAGATGCAAAAGTTCAAAGAGGTCATGGGTGCCCAGAGGGGATGGGAGCTCTTGGCGCCGACATCCCCTGGCTAGGCATGGTGTCCAGACTTGAGAAACCGAAGGGTCGGAGGTCAGACTGGGTAAGAAGGTGTGTAAGACCAAAAGTGGCAACAAAAAGAAAACAAAGATGACCGAAAACATGGGTTAATTAGTAATTTTCTTACTTAGGAATCATATGAATAATAGTATGTGATAAAGAATAAATAGATACCCAAAGTGCGTGATTTTTTGTCTACTGATTTTTATCATGTATTATATTTAGTTACTCAAATATAAATGTGCTAGCTATTAGCTATAGATAATTAATTTTGCTGTTTAGTCGATAAAGTGAAACTAATTATTTCTAGGGTTACTTGTATATATGACATATACATACACACATACATACACACACACACACATATCTATGTATGTTTACACATTTATACATGCATATGTGTATACATACACATATATACACATACATACACATATATACACATATATACACATATATATATGTATGTGTAGTGTATAACACACATACACATACATACACCCATGTATATATGGGTATATATACGTATGTATGTGTGTATATGTATATATGTATGCATATACGTGTGTGTGTGTGTGTTCATTTTGTGAAGCATTTTAAATGTTTTTAAAGATAAATATATGTTATCTATTAAAAGTGTTAATGTACACAATCGGCCATAAGAATCAGTATCTCACTCCCATTATAGAATGTCTCTCAACATAATTAAGGTACAATGTTTTATATTTCCTTTATCATTAAAAAATAGAGAATGTAATTGTCACAATGTTATCCAAACATATTCATGCAAAGAAATCAATACCTCATACCATTATCTTTAAATAATTTGACACAATGTCACTCGGTGCTTTCATTATCTTTCATATGGTAACTATGATTCACAAAATCAAACAATTGTGAATTCTCATAGTGGTCGCCTTTAGGTATACATTCCTTTCTTTTGGATAATCTATAGAGCAAGAAAACCATGGGGTTGATTCGTATTAATATGTGAGAGATTCCTAATTACTTCGCCTCATTAATCTTGATATTGACAAGTCACCCTACATAGATTTCATCTGGATGATCTTCTTCTCTCCAAGCGAGAGATACATAATGACATCCATACTAAAATTTATAGAGCATACCTTAAGTCCACATTGATTTGACATAAAAATTTACTCACCTCAAAACTTCAATACTATTCAAACTTATATCTTCACTTTAGTTATGTGTTTATCCATCCCCTAGGATACATAAAAATAATTTTACCTTATAGCCTCATAGTTCTTGTTGCTAAACTCGAGTTTTTTCCATCAGCCTTGTATACATCTAATTTTTCACTTTTCACCTTTCATACTTGTTACTAACAATATTCTTTGTGCAGATAAGGGTCACCGATGCATATATTTCTTGAGCGGGTGCCTTAAGGGGCATGTCGGGAATGAGGTATGACTATTCACATGGTCATTATGGGTTAGAGATAGTACACAGAGAGAGCATCGCTATGTTGTCTCGACCTTAGTTATCCTTATCCCTTTATGTATCTTATATATTGCAAGTATGAAAACTTGCTTGCATTTCACCATTGAAACCTTACTCATCCACTTGCTCGATCCATATCACCTCTTTTTCACTTTGCATGACATTTAACATCCTTGGATGACGTCATCGCCCATGGGCGATGGTGTCGATGTTAGGTTTTCCCTAGCCAATGCCATCTCCCACTGGTGATGGCATCGTATATATACACACCACACTTTGACATTCATTAAGGAAGGAAGCTAAAATCATAGGAACTGCCATTTGCTCTATTTTTTTTGCGTTAACTTTGCATCTGCTTGCTCAACCCTTGTTCATCTTGCACTTGACTTGGATTGGATTGGACACTCTTCTTCTTGGTTGGATTTCTTACTGCAACACTAGGTCATCTATAACAAGTCTAAGACAGAACGGTGTTCCCCTTCTCCACCCAATAACGATTATCTCTTGGTGTGTTACTTCTCTGGAGAGATAGATGCATCAACGACCACCCCACAAGTAAGTGATCTAACTCTCTTTGTCATTTTGCATAGATTAGTTCATTTCCCTTCCCCATTGCTCTATGTTAGCTTAGTGTTATATGTACATTGATACTAGTTAACATAGTGCTCTTATTTGATTAGCTCCTTAGCTTTCCCTTATTTACATTTCAGTTATATTGTGCATGTTTGTCTTATCCATCATCGATCTATACCTCTTCTCACCCATTATCGATATCCTAGGAGGGTACTCTCCTCTATTTTGATGCGCATGCCTGGAAACCCTAGGTTGACCTAGTGTAGGGATACCTTTGGATATGCGACCTTAACACTCGCTGTAGCCCCTTTAAATCAACCCATTGTGTGTTGGTTCATGTGTGTCTCCTATTCATTGCCTCAATACCCTTGTAGAATGGAAGACTTAGGAGTGCAAGCCATTGAGACACATTCTTTGCTTGGCATACAAGCTTCACGTTGAGACAAACCACCGGCTCCTTTGAGCATCATATTTGTCATATTTTCTCTTTGAAGTCGAAGATTGAGGACCCTTTAATTTTTAAACGCTTTCTTTATTAGAAGATAAAGGGATGCTTCTTTTGATTATTCACTAATTCTCTTTACTCTTTCTACACATATATGTCTTATGAAAACGATCAATGTTTAGCCCTCTCCCTTTAAAATATAGTCAACCTTTGTCGGTGGCTTCTCAAACATAAGTCTTCAAGGAGGCTTACACCAAGTTAATTACATCTTACTTCCAACCATCTAATATCATTAATAGAAAGATTCATCGTAGGCCATCCTGCACAATTAGACATCGACCAACAAAACATTGTTGACTTAATAATTAATAAGACCTCACACCCATCACACACTTCTTCATAACTTTAAGTATCAATAATATTTCTTTATCACAACAAAGTCCAACTCCTATATAAAATCCCTCTCTTTCTAAAATATTTTTGTTGGATTGTTACTTTCTATTACTCATTATAAATTTAGTTTCTCCTTTGTATCATCTGGAATGTGACACTATCTTCTTTACATTGTATTTCCCCAAATCTCGACCTTTAATAAAACTAACATATACATTAAACTAATGTAAATATGCAAGAAAAAGGGGAGCTATACGTGCCTCCACACGGGTAGGAATTTGAGTTGTGGATGTCCCTTTCTATTGTTTAGATGTGGAGGTGGATGTATATTACCCTTAGTAAAGAAAATGTCATATCAATTTTCGTTATCAATTGAAAAGTTAGGCATGCTGCCCCTCATTCTCTTTTAATAAATGATGAAAAGTTAGGATTCGAGTTGTCTCCCCACTCCTTCAGGCTTTTTGTCTATTGTGGTCAAAGGCTTATTAGCTGCAAGACTTTGTAATTTATGATTCACCATTCTCTTTTATAAAATATTGAAAAAATGAAATGTCAATGGAATTAAAAATAACAACACAAGGTTTCACATTTTCATTTGCCTCCACATTTTACCTTTTTCGAAAGCCATGATACGACTTTTGCCTCTTCCATTTATGTAAATTATGAAAGGGCAGAGCTAAGCTCATGAAATGACACCACTAAAATCTAAAATCTATTTTTCTCCTAATGCCAAGAATACATTCCTTGGATTAATAAATTAAAGGAATCAAGGGAACGGCTCTAAGTGCAACCTCACCACTAAAAGCAAGTGATTAAATTAATAATATACATTATTAATGTTCTCCAAAATGTCAAAAGCATATTCCAACAATGTAAATCTGGAAAGCCACTTTTTTGCAAAAGTAATTATTTATTATTTTGTTTTTGGTTGAAGAATTTATGACATAAATACTAGTTTATAATAAAATTGATTACAAACATTTTTCAAAACTTAACAAGTCAATAGACCGCCACATAATTCTTTGACTAAGCGATCAAGGATTGAAGGGTTGCATGCCAAAATTCGCCTAGGGTATGATCCCAACCTCATCCTTTAAGTATCTCCGGGCTTTGCCTCAACAAGAATTGAACCTTAGCGAGCTCTTTGTGAGCCAAGCAATTTCACCATTGGGTTAACAAATGTTTAATAGATTACAAACATATTTAATATAATCCAATAAATGAATGTAAGAAGATTTTAGAGTCCTATTAATAATCTAAACATTAATTTTAATATATTTTTATGAGACATTCTTTATTTGATAATAACACAAAGATTTAAAAATAGTTAAATATAATATTTTATTATTTAAATTTTAATGTATACTAAATATAAAATGTGGTGTAAATAAAGAAACATAAAGTAAAAACGGAATAATAAAATCATACTATCTTTGTGTTAAACTTTTCTAACAAAGCCTTTTTTATTCAAGGATAAAAATCAGAATCCTTCAACAACAATTACATGGATTAAGTGCATAAAATATGAATTCTTTGTCAACCAAACAACTCTATCAATAAACCCAATATAAACTTAATTCGAATAAAACTATTTATCAATTAAACAATTATATGAAAACATTCTTTCATTATATAATATACACTTGATATTTAAAAAAAAACATAGATGTTTACATTCTTATAATAAAAGATTTTAAAGATTCTTTCAATATAATTACTATTGGACCTGCCCTTTTTATTAAAATAATAATAGAGAGTTACATAGTAAGGGGGTGACCGGATAACACACGGTCCTACTGAGAATGCCACGAGGACACTAGCTCAACAAAAATACCACAAAGGCTTACATTAAAATGCCCCAAGGGCAACCAGAGAGAAGAAAACAAGCACAAAAGTCAAGCAAATGCCACCGCCACACCGGGGAAGAGGGGAGGATCATCCCGAGGAGGGATGAAGGCTCCATAGTTAGGCTCTGCGGATGTAGGATCCCCCCAGCCGCCCGTCGTGATCGTGGTACTTGCATTTGAAGAGGCACCATAATTCCCCACCCTCGGGGCAGAGATCCAACAAGAGTCTGCATGGCAAAGGCAGAGATCTCCATCACGGAGTGTTGGCAACCCCTTTCCCCATCGCGAAGTTTCAGCTACCGGCCTTCACCTTGTGTCGGGTTGAAGCTCTTTCAATATAATTTAAAAACATAGATGTGCACCTTTTTTAACAATAATAATTTAAATAAACATAGATGTTTACATTTCTTTTTATATTAGTGATTTTTAGGATTTACTCAATATGGGTATAATTTATTTAAAAAGTTAACGCTGGCCTCACTTGTTATAGCACTTACCTTTGGATGGTTAAATCAATCCACCCACCTCAATATATAATATGAGATTCTTCCAAGAATGTCTAACTCTCACGAAGTAAGCCATTTTCAATTGTATAAAAATAATGGCTACCGAACCTTCTCAAAATTTAGTATGAAATATACTCTTTTTTTTTTATGTCTAGTATGAAAGAGAGAACGCTATGTGTAAAGTGAATAAAAGCATAGGCAACATAAGTCAATATGCATGGTATAATGCTTGTTTTAAGATTCTAATTTAAAAGTTAAGAGCACCATTCTTTATTAAAAGTTCTAATGTTCTTCCACTAAATTCTTTAAGCAATGAAGTCAATTTCCAACGCACAAGATACCACAAAATTTAAACAATTTTATTTTCGCAATCAAGCATGAAGCAAGCACACACGGAAAAGTGAAAAGCTAAAGAACCTCTCAAGAAAGCTATCGACAAATATGTCTCTCCGTTCTTTGGATAAACACAATTAGACTTGAGATTGTAATCAATAATAAAATTATTTCTAAGAATCTAACATGTTACCACCTTTTCCCAGAGAAGCCTTTCTTTGCACTAGTTAATTTTGCTTTTAAGTTAGACTCTTATTTGTACGTGTTTTAAGTGTATTGTTCAATCTTTATTTTTTAATGTAATTTTTGACATCAACTTTGTCATCATTATCATTTTTGTTTGAAACCAACAATTATATAGGTATTAATATCTCTACCTATGATAAACTAGAGATTACATACAACTGATTTACACTTGATGAGTAAGTGTATATCTATATCGAAGCCTTCCTTTAGCTAAGTAGCCACGACTAGGGGGCATCCAATCCGTCAAAGTCACCCAGGGAACGATCCTAACCCTATCCGCTTGTTGACTCTCTCGTGTCGGGTATCTCCAAGCCTTGCACTCAACAAGACTTGATCCTGGTGGGCTCATTCCAAGCCAATCAACTTCACCAAGAGACCAAGGGCTTTATATTTAAAGGTTTGAAATAAAATAAAATAAATATATAATTTTGAATTATTAAGAACAATAAATTGATCATGAATTATATTTGAAAATAGAAAGTTAAATGATTTTAAAACAAGCAAGATCAATGAATGATATAATACTTAGGCGATTTTACACTATCTAAATACACAAGAGATTGTCGAAAGATAAAATAGATTCAAAAGGTGACGATTTAACTATAGGAAAAATCAGTTAAACTGAATTGTTTGGGCTAGGGTTGACAAAGTAGATCGGGGTGTGGCCAAACCTATCATTGCATGTCTATTTTCCTAATTTTTTGGGACACATGAACATCTTATTCTAATGTTCTAAACAATGATTTTGATATTTGCAATGAGGCATGAGGTTGTTGTAATATCTTCTTATTTCTTAAAACCCTAGCCAAAATCAATGAGACAACAAAATTAGCCTAAATTAAGACTAGTTCGTCCTCCCACACCTTGTTGTGTGAAAGTATTACATACCAAAAATTACGGAAATAAATTTTCCCTAGATTAAGTAAAGTTTTGGGTTTCTCTCTTAATCCTAAATAAATAAAATGTAGTTTATAAATTTTACTTACGCCCTCTGTTGGTACAAACATGAAATTTTGAGTGAATATGCATATTTCATCTTTAAAAACATGAATAAATGTTTTTAGAGCATATATGAACAATATTAAAGTATTAGGAGTCTTTTGATACTTTCAAAATGTCTTTAGGGTATTTGTATATATAAGCTTATCCATTTTGACATAGGGACCTATTAACATGCACAAGATGACCATAAATGAATTAAAATACACATACATAGGTGATCATCCTAATAAAATTAAACAGAATGCCAGTAAAAAGATATTTGATAGAGCGTGGATAGGTTTGTGATCGAATAAGACCCAAACTTAGAAGAAAATGCAAAGAGAGATAGGAAAGAACAAAGATCCCTAGTAAATGCCATTAAAATGTACAATATAGGAATATAGTTGAATGTCAATTTCTCCTAGAGAGTTATATTTTATTTTGAACAACCGCCTAAATCCTACAATGCTTCTCCTAGAAGGAGTGACTAGTTCCCAAGTGTCATTTTTATTAAAGCATTGTATTCATCCTTCATAGCCTTTGAAGACATCTAACATCTTGAGATGCTTCTTCAAAGGATTGTGGTTCTACCTCATAGAGGGTCATCAAGGCATGATAAGTATGCTGACTTCTAGTTAGTTTTCTAAGATTATTAGGTTGAGAGTTTTGAACAAGAGTTTTAGCCCATTTAGAAATCTTAGGTTAAGACATTTTGCGATGACTCCCCCTCAATCTCCATCATATTTAGATTAGAATAATCAACCTCTTGAACTGTTTCCATATTGTCGGTAGAAGCATCGAGAAAGTTTTCTCTAAGACTTAAACATTTCTATTTTCAATAATGTCATTCTTGAAAGGATCATAAACTCTCAATCCTTTAGTTCTATATCCATAGCCAACAAAAATACAAGAGAAAGAGGTTGGATCAAGTTTCTTCCTTTTCCTTTCAAAATGAAGATAGAAGCAGGACTACCAAATATTCTTAAGTGAGAAATATCTAGTTTTTGCTTAGTCCATACCTCATGAGGAGTAGTTTGGCGAAGGGATTTAGTGGGTAATCTATTAAGGATATAGACAATAGTGTTCATAGCTTCAACCCATAAAAATTTAGGCACATTAGATGCATGAATCATAGTCCTAGCCATTTCTAAGACAGTCATATTATTTCTTTCAATAATACCATTTTGTTGAGGGAATAGGAGTAATCAAATCGTGTGAATTCCACATGATACACAAAACTCATCAAAATTCTTGCTGACATACTCACCTCCATTATCAATCATAATTCTCTTAATTTTCAAATTAGAAGCATTTTCAACTAGAGCTTTAAATTCCTGAAATTTAGAATGGACATTAGACTTCGCTTAATGAAATAAGACCAATTCATTCTAGAATATTCATCAATAAAGAAAACAACATGTAACACCCTTGACATATGATATAATCCTCTTTTGCATTCAAGTGTTGACATGTCATTTTCGGAATAAAGATGTGTTCTTTTGATATCAGAGATCATGCTTGATAACGATAAATCTTTTCTGTTCTTAAAAATAAATAAATATACTGAAATTATATGGTTGTCAAGAATTCATTTTCACTTTGGAAAGATGAGCTGCAATCTGGTTTTAAGAGTTGCAGACTTATTTCTTCTTCTGACTCATCCTTGGATCAATTTCAGTGATCCAAGGAATGTTTCAAGTCTTCTTCATAGACTGAATGGTAAAATTGACATTCAAGTAGTTTAAGGGACATAGAAGACTGAATTTTGTATGATACTAATTCTTGGTCTTGTTTCAACGTGTTTTCGTTCAGCTGTATGTTTGTGCCTCGGGTCTTTGGTGATTGATCTTGGTAGGACATTAAGGACTTAAGCAAAATTCAATTCTCTGAGGAGAAGTTTGGAGTCCTAAAAATCTAAGGACTATCCTAATGGTAACCTAAGCTAGGTAAGAACAGCTATGTTTATTTATTGGAATTTCTGTTCTAACCTAAGCCTCTTATTCTAATTGTGGGGTTGGCATCCTAACCTAAGCATTGTGCTAAATGGATTAGGGAAGGGTTACTAAAGGGATACTAGAATATTTTTAATTAATACCTAATACTAAAAGGTTATGAATCGAATCTAACCTAAGGTGGAATTCTAATGGCAAATATTTTAAGACCTATGTTAGTAAATGTTAAACTAACATAAGTCTATTTGAATCTAACCTAAACTAAAGGGAACCTAAAGGGGGTCACATGCCTTGAGGGTGACGGTTCCAAAGGAATTTAAGGAAGAAGATAAGGTTTTAAATGATAAGGTACTGCAAGATTTGGTAGGGGGCCAAAGTGGACTTGGTGGAGGCCTACGTGGAAGCTCCACTAACATATGGAATTTTATTTGTGTTGAATTGGCATTCGCCAAATTTAGGTGGCGGTGGCAAGGAAATATAAGTGGGAATTTTGGATTGAATGACATTTATGAGCCTCGGTCTTTGTGTGCAAACCATCTTGGAAACTTAGAAGGCGGGTTTGTAGGAGGTCATTTGGTTTTTCATGCATGGTGGATTTTGCTCGCATGGAGCTAATCGGTTCTTGAAAACCAGTAGTTCGACCTTCACTTTAAAGCTATTTTTAGTTTTTACGGTCTATTTTTGATCGAAGGAAAGTATATGAAGCTGGGAAGGAAAAGATGTTTCGTTGTTGATTTTTCGTGGAGGAGAAAAAGAGCTGGAAGCTCGGCTGGAAGTGTCCTTCGATTTGGTGGAAGCACTATCAGGCATGATAGGCTCTAACTATTAAAATTCTTTGCTTCTTCTAAATGATTCATTCAAAGAACTTTGCTTTCTTGAGATTCATATTTTTGTTTTCAGAACTGTCTGGTTATTTTACTTGCTGGGTTTTATGAATCCTTGTGTGTTTGATTTGAATCCTTGGCAAAATTGTATTGTTGGGAAACTATCTCTCTGTGCGAGTTTTATGACAACATGCAAGTGAAAATGGTATGTGGAAATTGGTTCTATATCTCTGCTTGGCAATCTTGATCTTGTATGCGAAGTTATGAAGCTTTGATTTTATTGTCGTGAATATATATATATGGATTAGAATTTAAAGGAAAACTTGAGTTCTATTTTTTTATTGCTTAGGGTTGCATTTTATTTTTGACGTAGACCCGTGATGGAGCTTCTCCTTGCTTAGAACCAGTGTTTGGAAAACCCGTGCTTTGCTGAACTGTTGCTTGGAGTTCATTTTTAGCACTTGTGCACGCACATTATTTTGTTAGTGTAGTTCTAAATGTTTGTGTTTGAAGCTCAGGTTCATCTTTGTACTTCTGTTTAACACTTGAGTGTTATGGACTCGTATTTGGGTCGATTCATTCGAATCTGTCTTGGTATTTTACATTGGGTTATGCTTTTATTAATGACTAAGTTATAACTCTTTACTTGAGTGAATACTCACCAAGGAACTGTGTGGGAACTTGTTTGAGTCATTTAAAAATCTCTTTTGAGCTTTAGAACTAGAAACATCTTAAGGAATGTTGAACTTCTGTTATGTTTTTGACTGTATCGACTTCTTGAGATAGTATGAGCGTGGGAATTGGAGAAAGTGTTCTCTCCCCATTGTTTGGAAGAAACCCGCATTTTGGGTTGACTGTATTAGTTTGTACTAAGGCACCATTGTCATAATTTTGTGGTTGTGAAGTTTGTTTTGATATTCCGTTCTTGTTGCTTTGGAATTTAAGACCGAGACAGCTTCTGTATTGGGCGTTTGGATTCTAGCTCTCCCTCTCTTTTGTCTCTTTGAATAAATTGGGTCTTAGTGGAAAATTTGGGATATTACCATGGACACTGATATAATAAAAAAGGATCCCTTCTCTGTTCAGTTGTATTGAGTTTGATTCCTTTGAATAACGAATTGTTTACTTTTTGTATTATTTGGTGAAGCCTTTGTGAGACTTCAATCTTGGGTTCGTGGGTAATTCTAAACCTTATTGTTATTGTTTTGGGATGCTATTCCCGACTGAAATAGTGAACACACACACACACACACACATGTATGTATGTATCCTTTTGTGAATAGTAGATTGGCTCGGTTTTGCTTCATGCTTTCTACCTGATTTAAATATAAACTGGAACTCCTTTTATTTAGTTGTATGAAATGATTTATCGGGGTTCTTTAATTATTTAGTTACCTTTTATCTATCTGTGGATAGGCTCAATGTTTAAGTGTTTTTGTACTCGAATCTATTTCGAGATAGTGATTTCTCTTGACCTGTTAGTCTACCTTGCTTGAATGTTTGATTGAAATAATGTTGAGAGCTAGTAGCTAGGAAGGTTCTGCTATTAAGTAAATTGATACTTATGGGTTGATTGTTGTTGACTAGTCTTGTCTAGTTTATATGGATAGGAGTAGGTTGTCTCTTGTACTCTTTATCTTTTGTGAAGAACTTGAGTAGAGATTAACTCCTCTTCGGGGCTACTTTGTTTGTGAACATTGATTTATGATATTTGATTGATAATTTCTAACATGGAGAGTTGGAATTGGAGTTACAGTTGGATTGTTATGGTTTTCCTTACCTTCTTGTTTGGTTATGGAATTATGTTTAGTGTATATTCTAATGATTGAATGTGCAATATTGTTCATCCGGAGAGGAACATGTAACTCATGTTATAATCTGGTCTATTTTTCTATTATTATAGTTTGGGCGGAGTTATATAACGGTTCTTTTTATTCCTTATTAATGATTTGGATGAAAAATCCTTGAAGGAACCATGTTGTATACAATTATTTTGTCTCTTAGATAAGATATTTGTGGTATTCTATTAGGATAGAATTATGAGTCAATGGATGACATGATATATTGTTTGTTTTTAAGCCATTGATAGGATTATTAGAAATTTTTGATCCTAGGAAGATATTGTTTATTATATTATGCTTTTCTCTTTAAAGATGATCTAGATTCATTAATGTACTTCATTTCTGTTTGAGATCACTTATGTTTATTGTATGATGTTTTTAATTGTCTCATTAAAGTAAAGTTTCTTTAACAAAACAATTCATGGAATGCACTTCATTTTAATGATTAGTGATTATCATGCTTAGTTCATTGAACTGACCCGTGCTAGCAATTTTTGCAGATGGACGACGTAAGTGATAAAATAAGGCAAAAACTTATATGATGCATTGGCTGATATAAGCCTATTCCTTAGAAAAGAATTTTGATTCATTCTTTTGTTAAACTATAAAAGAAAAGTTGTATACTTATAGATTGAAGGTTGCTTTGTTACTTAGTTTGCTTAAAGTGCATAGTCTTGTAAATTTTATAAGTTGGAATGAAGAATTGCGAGTTGTGACTTATTTGGATTGGTTTTGAAAATTATCTCGTACATTTATAAAGAGGATGAAAGTTCTATCTTGTTTATATTCTTTATACTATGTTATACTTCTCTTGTCATCTTGATAAAATGGATAATGGGAATTAGTTGAAATTCCCTCATAACTTAGCAACTTGTTGAGTTGTATAAAATGATGAATTATATCTAAAAATTTTAACATAGTAATATGTTGCATAATGAACATGAAGTATGAACTATGGATATTAGGAATGATATAACCTAGTACTTAATTATGTAGAGGAAGAATCTCTCTCTCTCTCTCTCTCTCTCTCTTAATTGAATGTAAATCCAAAAGGGTTTGGAGTTATGATTTTAATAAACTTTAGAATTAATTTTGTATGAAGTCTACTTTTGTTGGATTTATGCGGTTATTAAACCTTCCTAAAAGTTGAAGTACATTTTAAATGAAACCTATGATAACGTTGTCCTGTTTTGGTTAATTGGTTTACTTATGGAAATGAACATTGAAAAGGCAATTATAAGTTAAGGAATTTCTTCATGGACTAAATGAAACAAATTTAGGAAAGAACTTATGGAGTGTTGGATTAGGGTTTAATAGGGTTGCTATAATCAAGACATAATCCAAATTAATAATTCATTAATGAACTCCTTGGGGTATGTACATCTCGATGAGGTAGTTTCTATAGGATGTTGGCACACACCAACTGTAGGGCTATACTTTCGAGAAGACTTAGGTCTTCTCGAGAATACAACGTTGTAGTTGACATGTGGCATCACCCTTCTACATTGATCATCTAGATCTACACACAAACTTGGACTTGAACTTAGTTTCTCTCTAGGTCAGGATAGGAGCATATCTAGGATAGGCATTAGCTTCTAATGGCTCAGGGTACCTTGGCACATACGGTTGACTTAGGTCAACCGGGTATGCCTATTTACCCTAAGCCATTATGAGCATTTTCCTATAATCAGTTATGTTTCTATATAAGACTAGGGTTAAACCTAGGATAAGTGGACTGACGGTAGTTAGTAAAGATCAATCATAATAATAGAGGAGTGAGGTGAAGGATGTATTCCAATATGATGAGTATGCCGTCTAGGAATAGTGACATACAGTATGTTGGAAATCTTTGGCCAAAGTATCGTAAGCTGCTGGTTGCGTTGTCATATGTCACCTAGTTTAAAGCTACGTGATACTAGATGGATATTGGTAACAAGTATTCGTGTATGTACTTTAAACAAGATCATTTAGTACCCGGTGTAGGGTATGAAAACCAAGTATACGAAGTATACAATATGTATCTAATACATAAGATAACATGAATAGATCGGTAAGTAACCGAGTCATGGAATGAATAGATCGGTGTATCAAGAGTCATTTATAGCTGCATGTGGTTATCTATTATGAGATTTATTGGCATTGAATGTTTGTTCTAAATAAAGTTATGTTTAGAATAGTGAACATTATATTAAATTTTTTTTCCCTTGTTTCTAAAAGTATTAAAATGGGAATGTTACATCTTGGTATCAGAGCTAAAGGTTGTAGCTCTTGGACCTATTGTGTCCATAATTTGATGAAACTTAAATTTTATTGTAACAGAAAATGGTTAGAACAAGAGGAAATGTTGTAAATAATCCTCCGCTTGAGGAAGGAGTAATAACCGCCCAGAAACTTGATGAGATCCTTGCTGCCCTATTGGACACAAGAGATCATTTGGTTGTGCTTGAACAACAAGTAATGGGCAATGAGGAGGAAGAAGAAGCTAATAACAACAATCAACCACCTCCAAGGGGCAACGCAAATGTGGGTGTTGATAATAACAATGTTAATATACATGTTCAGCCTGAGAACAAAAAGGCTAGGCTAGCAGTAAAAACTCACTAATGACATAAAAATGATAAGTCCACCCAAGTTTGATGGCACCACATTAGGAGATGGAGCTGAGAATTGGCTTGACAAAATGGAGAAATACTTTGCAATAAGGAATTTCTCAGAAGAAACAAAGGCGATATGGGGAGCATATCAACTTTCTCATGAAGCATCTTCATGGTGGGACAACCGTAAGGATGAGTTGAGTATTGATGAAGCTAACATCACTTGGGATTAGTTTAAAGGATAATTTAGGAAACAATGGCTGCCACAACTCTACTATGATAAGAAAATGATCTGAATTCCATAACTTAGCTCAAGAAAAGCTAATTTTACATGAGTAATCGGGAGTGATTTAAAAACTTCTTAAGTATGTGCCTCAAAGTACTCAAACCGATGAGAAGTTCGGGATACGAAATTCATCATGGAATTGAATCCCGTTATAGGAGGAGAGGTGGATGTTCACAGCCCAACCACGATGGAAGGGGTTGTTGAAAAATCCATAAGGAAGGAACATAAATTAAAGGCAATTTCTGCTCACAAGGAGGAAGTAAGGAAGAAGAATCCCAACTCCTCTTTAGCATCTCTTGCACCTAAGAAAGGACCATGGAAGAAATTCGAATGAAAAATAAGTTTTCACTCGATACTAATGAGAAAGAAGCAACAAGCAATTTTGCTATTAATGCACAGAACAACTTTGCTAAGAACAATAATAACGGACAAAAGTCCTATGGGGGTCAAAATGATAACTATAAGGTTGGAAATAAATGCGAGCCTAGGAAGGGACCTGTAGGAGGCTGTTATAACTGTGGCAAAGATCATTACATGAATCAATGTCCGTTGAAGAAGGATGACCATAATCAGCAAAGACAAGATACACGCTGCAAAGAGTGGCCGACGGGATGAGAAATGTGCCACACCCATAGAAGTTTTGGGTAAGTTATTTGGTTTACTTGTAACTATTCTTTTTGATACCAGAGCTACCGAATTTTTATTTCTAGTAAATTAGCTTCAAAATTGAAGAGAAAAGTTGGAAACATGGATAAAACATGGATCTGCATAAAGATGGTAACAATGCTATTCATACGGTTAGTATGTGTCTTTTTGGAGCAGTCCTTGATTTACCTAACTTTTCCATTGAGGTTGATCTTTATGTTGCACCTTTGGGGTCTTATGATGTAATCATAGGTGTTAATTGGTTAGTAGAACATAAGGCTAAAGTGGACTATTTTGAAAAACACATTAGTTGTTTAGACGACCTGCAGAAAACAACAGAGATTCAGGGTGTAAAATGTGAGTTTTCTGTTAGAAAACTATCAACTATGTAACTTAAAAAGGCCAAAAATAAAGGATGTACCTTGTATGCAGTAAAAATTATTGAATCAACAGAAGAGAACAACGATATTATGGAATGATATCCATTGTTACGAGACTTCAGTGACGTATTTTCGAGAAGAATTGTCAGGTCTTCCACCCAAAAGGGAGTTTGATTTCATGATTGAGATCAAGCTTGAACTGAACCTATTTCTAAAGCACCATATCGAATGACTACTACAGAATTAGTAGAGCTTAAGGCTTAGTTGCATGAACTTTTGTCTCAAGGTTTGATTAGACCAAGTGTTTCACCTTGGGGAGAACTTGTAATTTTTGTGAAAAAGAAAGATGGAACCCTTAGATTGTGCATTGATTACAAAATGTTTAACAAGGAAACAATTAAGAATAGATACCCACTCCCTAGGATTGATGATTTATTTGATCGATGCGTGGAGCATCGGTATACTCTAAGATAGATCTTTGATCTGGATATCATCAATTGCGAATTAAGGATGAGGACAATCATAAAATAGCTTTTAGAACAAGGTATGGACATTATGAGTTCATGGTATTAGCTTTTGGATTAACTAATGCCCCTGCAACATTTATGAATTTAATGAATAATATCTTTCAAGAATACTTGGACAAATTTGTGCTCGTATTCTTAGACGACATTCTCATATATTTGAAAAGTATTGAGGAACACCATGAGCATTTGAAGATAGTTTTGGGGATATTAAGAAAGAGACGGTTATTTAGTAAGCTGTCAAAATGTTCTTTCTATGACACAAAAGTAAACTATTTGGGACATGTAATAAATAAAGATGGAATTGCTATAGATCCTTCAAAAATTGTAGCTATAATTGAGTGGCTTGCACCTAAGAATGTACATGAAGTTAGAAGCTTCATGGGACTTGCTAGCTATTATAGGAAATTTGTAAAAGATTTTTCTAAGATAGCTACACCAATAAATTCCTTACAGAAGAAAGATAAAAATTTGTTTGGAGTGAGAAATGTGAAATTGCATTCAAAACCTTGAAGGAACAGTTAACTTCAGCACCTATTCTTGCAGTACCAGATCCTAATGGAGATTTTATGGTGGTAACTGATGCATCAGGTGAAGGTCTAGGAGGTATTTTGTAACAAAATGGACATGTCATAGCTTATGAAAGTAGAAAAGTAAAGTTACATGAGTTGAATTTTTCTCCACATGATTTAGAGCTTGTTGCCATTGTTCACACACTACAAGTTTGGAGACATTACCGATTGGTAAGCCTTTTAAATTGGCGATCACCTTGGATTGAAGTATATCTTCACTCAACCAAATCTGAATGCAAGACAACGAAGGTGGTTAGAGTTTTTGTCTCAATCTGATTTTGACATCAATTATATTAAAGGTAAATAAAATAGAGTGCTTGATGCTCTAAGTCGTAGGAAGCACATTTCTGCTCTTATAATGTTAAGAACTTAGTTTAAGGATGAAGTAAAAGTGTTATGGAATCGAATCTTACTTTTAGCAAGTAAAAGAAGCACTTGCTACAGATTTGAATGATTTGAGATATAAAGGTTTCTCTTTGATAAAGAAAGAATCTTACAATTTTAAAACAACGTCTATGTACCTTTGCTAAATGATTTGAGAAAGAAATTGTTAGCAAAATTTCATAATTCACCTTTTTCTGGACACCCTGGCATTACAAAAATGCTTGCTGATATAAAACAACAATATTTCTGGAAAGGGATGAAAAAGGATGTTATAAACTTTGTGACACATTTTCTTGAGTTCCAACGTGTTAAAGTGGAACATATGCACCCAACCGGTTTGTTGTACCCTCATAGTATAGCGCAGTACACGTGGCAAGTAATAAGTATGGATTTTATACAAGGGTTGCCTATGTCAAGAAATAAACATGATATTATTTTAGTAGTTGTGAATAAAATAACAAAGCTAGCGCACTTTATTGTTGGGAATCTGAAGGATGATTCTCCTATTTTGGCTAAAATATTTGTACATGAAATTTTCAGATTACATGGAGTACCTGAATTAATCATTTTGGATAGAGATCCTAGAATGACGTCAAGATTTTGGCAAACGCTTAATGCAGCTTTAGGAACTAAGATGAATTTCAGTTCTGCGTATCATCCGGAAACAAATGGATAGACTAAAAGAGTAAATCAAGTTTTAGAAGATATGTTACGGATGTATTGCATGGATCAATAGTATAAGTGGGAAGAGTATCTTCCATTAGTTGAATTCGCATACAATAATACATATCATGCTTCTCTTAAGATGGCACCTTTCGAGGCATTATACGGAAGAAAATGTAGAACCCCTGTTAGTTGGGATATCATAGAGGATAGAGAGGTAATTGGACCTAAAATTCTTACTAAAATGGAATAAGAAGTTAAATTGATTCTTGAATGCTTGAAAGAAGCAACAAATAGGAAAAAGAGTTATGCTGATTTGAAGAGGGTAGACTAGAAATTTGAACTTGAGAGAAAGTCTTTCTTCGGGTCAAACATAATAAAAGCTCTATAACTTTTGGCAAGGCTGCCAAGTTATCACCTCGTTATGTGGGACCTTTTGAGATAGTTGAAGTAATCAACCCTGTAGCTTATTGTTTAGCATTACCTCTTGCTTTGTCACGAATGCATGATGTTTTCCATATTTCTTTGCTTAAGAAATATATTTTAGATTTATCACATGTGTTAAATTGGAATTCCTTGCAGGTCTAGGACCCAGGAATAATCATGGTTAAACCCATACGAGTGCTTGAAACTCGCCAGTTGCATTTGAGAAATTGTGAGATAAGTCAATGCAAGGTCCAATGGGACCAGTTTAATGAAGAAAGTGTAACTTGGGAAAACCTTGAGGATATGAAAACTGCATTTCCATATCTATTTGAACTAGATTGATTATGTAGTCTGATAAAAACATGTGACTTTATCTTTGTAATACAATAAGCATGCCATTTTTGGGCGATATTTATTTATTTTGAATAAACAACTATATAATGCTGATTTTTGGAACTTAATTAATGCTGATATGTTTTGACATATGGTAAGAAAAGTGAATAAGATGATTTTTCCTTGATGCAATCTGTTAAAAATGAGATAATCATCGGGATGATGATTCTTTTTATGAGGGAAGCATATAACACCCTCGACAACTGATATATTCCTCTTTTTCATTTAAGTGTTGACATGCGATTTTGGGATAAAGATGTGTTCTTTTGACTATCGGAGATCATGCTTGATAAGGATAAATATTTTTATTCTTAAAAATAAATCAATAGACGAAATTATATGGTTGTTAAGAATTCATTTTCACTTTGGAAAGATGAGCTACAATCTGGTTTTAAGAGTTGTAGACTTATTTCTTTTGACTCATCCTTGGATCAATTTTAGTGATCCAAGGAATGTTTCAAGTCTTCTTCATAGATCGAATGGTAAAATTGACATATGATATAATCCTCTTTTGCATTCAAGTGTTGACATGTCATTTTCGGAATAAAGATGTGTTCTTTTGATTGTTAGAGATCATGCTTGACAACGATAAATCTTTTTCTGTTCTTAAAAATAAATAAATATACTTGAAATTATATGGTTGTCAAGAATTCATTTTCACTTTGGAAAGATGAGCTACAATCTGGTTTTAAGAGTTCAGAGACTTATTTCTTCTTGATCGATCCTTGGATCAATTTTAGTGATCCAAGGAATGTTTCAAGTCTTCTTCATAGATTGAATGGTAAAATTGACATTCAGTAGTTTAAGGGACATAGAAGACTGAATTTTGTATGATACTAATTCTTGGTCTTGTTTCAACGTGTTTTCGTTCAAGTTGTATGTTTGTGCCTGGGTCTTTGGTGATTGATCTTGGTAGGACATTAAGGACTTAAGCAAAATTCAATTCTCTGAGGAGAAGTTTGGAGTCCTAAAAATCTAAGGACTATCCTAATGGTAACCTAAGCTAGGTAAGAACAACTATGTTCTAGCTATGTTTATTTATTGGAATTTTGTTCTAACCTAAGCCTCTTATTCTAATTGTGGGATTGGCATCCTAACCTAAGCATTGTGCTAAATGGATTAGGGAAGGGTTACTAAAGGGATACTAGGATATTTTAGCTATTACCTAATACTAAAGGGTTATGAATTGAACCTAACCTAAGGTGGGAATTCTAATGGCAAATGTTTTAAGACCTATGTTAGTAATTGTTAAACTAACCTAAGTCTATTTGAATCTAACCTAAACTATTAAAGGGAACCTAAAGGGGGTCGCATGACATAAGGGTGACGGTTCCAATGGAATTTAAGGAAGATGATAAGGTTTTAAATGATAAGGTATTGCTAGATTTGGCAGGGGGCTAGTGGACTTGGTGGAGGCCTACGTGGAAGCTCCACTAACAGATGGAATTGTATTTTTGTGTTGAATTGGCATTCACCAAATTTAAGAGGTGGTGGCAAGGAAATATAAGTGGGAATTTTGGATTGAATGACATTTATGGCATTTGTGAACCTCGGTTTTCGCGTCTGCAAACCGCTTTAGAAACTTAGAATGTGGGTTTGTAGGAGGTCATTGGTTTTTCATGTTTGGCAGATTTTTCTCTCAGATGGAGCTAATCGGTTCTTGGAACCAGAGTTCGACCTTCACTTCAAAGCTATTTTTGGTTTTTACGATCTATTTTTGATCGAAGGAAAGTATATGAAGCTGGGAAGGAAAAAATGTTTCGTTGTTGATTTTTCATGGAGGAGAAAAAGAGTTGGAAGCTTGGCTGGAAGTATCATTTGATTTGGTGGAAGCACTATTAGGCATGATAGGCTCTAACTGTTAAAATTCTTTGTGTTCTTCTAAATGATTCATTAAAAGAAAATTTCTTTCTTGAGATTCATATTTTTTGTTTTGAACTGTTTGGTTATTTTGCTTTGCACTTTGGGTTATACGAACCCTTGTGTGTTTGATTTAAATCCTTGGAAAAATTGTATTGTTGGGAAACTATCTCTCTGTGTGAGTTTTATGACAGCATGCAAGTGAAAATGGTATGTGGAAATTTCTATTTTTATATGCTTCGGGTTGCATTTTATTTTTAGACGTAGACCCATGATGGAGCTTCACCTTGCTTAGAACTAGTGTTTGAAAACTTTGTGCTTTACTAAACTGTCACTTGAGTTCATTTTTAGCACTGTACACGCATTATTTTGTTAGTGTAGTTATAAATGCTTGAGTACGAGCTCAGTTCATCTCACTTACATTCAACACTTGAGTGTTATGGACTCGTATTTGGGTTGATTCATTCGAATATGTCCTGGTATTTTGTATTGGGTTATTCTTTTATTAATGACTAAGTTATAACTCTTTACTTGAGTGAATACTCACCAGGGAATTGTGTGGGAACTTGTTTGAGTCATTTAAAAATATCTTTTGAGCTTTGGAACTAGAAACATCTTAAGGAATGTTGAACTTCTGTTATGTTTTTGACTGTATCAACTTCTTGAGATAGTATGAGCATGGGAATTGGAGGAAGTGTTCTCTCCCCACTGTTTGGAAGAAACCCGTGTTTTGGGTTGACTGTATTAGTTTGTACTAAGGCACCACTATCGTAATTTTTGGTTGTGAAGTTCTGTTTTGATATTCCGTTCTTGTTGCTTTGGAATTTAAGACTGAGACAACTTCTGTATTGGGCGTTTGGGTTCTAGCTCTCCCTCTCTTCTGTCTCTTTGAATAAATCAGGTCTTAGTGGAAAATTTGGGATATTACCATGGACAACGATATAATCGAAAGGATCCCTTCTCTATTCAGTTGTATTGAGTTTGATTCCTTTGAATAACAAATTGTTTACTTTTTGTATTATTTGGTGAAGCCTTTGTGAGACTTCAATCTTGGGTTCATGGGTAATTCTGAACCTTATTGTTATTGTTTTGGGATGCTATTCTCGACTGAAATAGTGAATGGACTTTGGGTTCACTACGAGAAGGAATATATATATATATATGTGTGTGTGTGTGTGTGTGTGTGTGTGTGTGTGTGTGTGTGTGTGTGTGTGTGTGTGTGTGTGTGTGTGTGTGTGTGTGTGTGTGTGTATGTATATGTATCCTTTTGTGAATAGTATATTGGCTCGGGTTTGCTTTATGCGTTCTACCTGATTTAAATAGAAACTGGAACTCCTTTTATTTAGTTGTATGAAACAATTTATCGGGGGCTCTTTCTTTATTTAGTTACCTTTTCTCTATTCGTGGATAGGCTCAATGTTTGAATTTTTCTGTACTCAATTCCATTTCGAGATAGTGATTTCTCTTGACCTGTTGGTCTACCTTGTTCAAATCATTGATTGAAATAATGTTGAGAGCTAGTAGCCAGGAAGGTTCTGTTGTTAAGTAAATTGATACTTATGGGTTGACTGTTGTTGACTAGTCTTGTCTAGTTTATATGGATAGGAGTAGGTTTGTCTCTTGTACTCTTTATCCTTTGTGAAGAACTTGAGTAGAGATTAACTCCTCTTCGGGGCTACTTTGTTTTGAACATTGATTTCTGATATTTGGTTGATAATTTCTAACATGGAGAGTTGGAATTGGAGTTGTAGTTGGACTGTTCTGGTTTTCCTTACCTTCTTGTTTGGTTATGGAATTTTGTTTGATGTATATTCTAATGATTGAATGTGTAATATTGTTATCCCAGAAAGGAACAGGTAACTCATGTTATAATCTGGTCTGTTTTTCTGATGTTATAGGTTTGGGTAGGGTATATAATGGTTCTTTTTATTCCTTACTTATGATTTAGATGAATCATCCTTGAAGGAACCATGTTGTATACATTTATTTTGTCTCTTAGATAAGATATTTGTGGTATTCTATTAGGATAGAATTATGATTCAATGGATGGCATGATATATTGTTTGTTTTTAAGCCATTGATAGGATTATTAGAACTTTAAGATCTTAGGCAGATATTGTTTATTATATTATGCTTTTCTCTTTAAAGATGATCTAGATTTATTAATGTACTTCATTTCTGTTTGAGATCACTTATGTTTATTGTATGATGTTTTTAATTGTCTCATTAAAGTAAAGTTTCTTTAACAAAACAATTCATGGAATGCACTTCGTTTTAATGATTAGTGATTATCATGCTTAGTTCATTAATCGACCGTGCTTAGCCATTTTTGCAGATGGATGACGTAAGTGATAAAATAAGGCAAAACTTATATGATGCATCGCTGATATAAGCCTATTCCTTAGAAAATAATTTTGATTCATTCTTTTGTTGAACTATAAAAGAATAGTTGTATACTTATAGATTGAAGGCTGCTTGTTACTCGGTTTGCTTAAAGTGCATAGTCTTGTAAATTTCATAAGTTGGAATGATGAATTGTGATTTGTGACTTATTTGGATTGGTTTTGGAAATTATCTCATACATTTATAAAGAGGATGAAAGTTCTATCTTGTTTATATTCTTTATACTATGTTATACTTCTCTTGTCATCTTGATAAAATGGATAATGGGAATTAGTTCAAATTCCCTCATAACTTTAAGAATTGGTTGAGTTGTATAAAATGATGAATTATATCTAAACAATTTAACATAGTAATATGTTGCATAATGAACATGAAGTATGAACTATGGATATTAAGAATGATATAACCTAGTACTTAATTATGTAGAGGAAGACTCTTTCTCTCTCTTAATTGAATGTAAATCCAAAAGGGTTTGGAGTTATGATTAATAAACTTTAGACTTCATTTTGTATGAAGTCTACTTTTGTTGGATTTATGCGGTTATTAAACCTTCCTAAAATTTGAAGTACATTTTAAATGAAACCTATGATAACGTTGTCCTATTTTGGTTAATTGTTTGTTTAATTATGGAAATGAACATTGAAAAGGCAATTATAAGTTAAGGAAGTTCTTCATGGACTAAATGAAACAAATTTAGGAAAGAACTTATGGAGTGTTGGATTAGGGTTTAGCTGAGTTGCTATAATCAAGACATAATTCAAATTAATAATTCATTAATGAAATCCTTGGGGTATGTACATATCGATGAGGTAGTTTCTATAGGATGTTGGCACATGCCAAATGCAGGGCTATACTTTCGAGAAGACTTAGGTCTTCTCGAGAATACAACGTTGTAGTTGACATGTGGCATCACCCTTCCACATTGATCATCTAGATCTACACACAAACTTGGACTTGAATGTAGTTTCTCTCTAGGTCGGGATAGAAACATATTTAAGATAGGCATTAGCTTCAATGGCTCGGGGTAACTTGGCACATATGGTTGACTTAGGTCAACCGGGTATGCCCATTTACCCTAAGCCATTGTGAGCGTTTTCCTATAATAAGTTATGTTTCTATCTAAGGTTAAACTTGGGACAAGTGGACTGACGGTAGTTAGTAAAGATCAATCATGATAATAGAGGAGTGAGGTGAAGGATGCATTCCAATATGATGAGTATGCTTGTCTAGGAATACCTTGACACACTCAGTATGTTGTAAATATTTGGCAAAAGTATCACAAGATGTAACACTCGAACAGTTGTTACATTCCCTTGAGCATTCAAGTGTTGATATATGATTTCTCCTATATTAGGACACGTTCCTTTGGTTTAGGAGGTCATGCTTGATATGGATTATATCCTTTTTGCTCTTAAGATCTTGACTAAACCGAGAATGTGCTTGGACTCTTTTGTTTCTTTCATTCTCGCACTTGAGTTCAATTTGATTTCGGATGAATTGTGGATTTATCCACCTTTATGACTCGACCTTGGATCGTTGCATTGATCCAAGGAATTTTTCAAGTTTATTCAATTTGAACAAATTGTATTGAATTTTCAAAGAGTTACAAAGTCGATTGAGCTTTGAATGATCAAATCCTAGAGGTTAACTCTGGCTAATCATGGTAAATAGAATCTTGTTCCAGATATCATAACATCAGGAAAGACTTAGACCTTAAGCTAGGTAGGAGGTGTATGTTTTATATCTAAAGCTTAAATTATTTGATGCCAAATGGAATATGATACAGAAATGTTTTTTCTGTTTTGAACCCAAATAGTGATTAGTCCTATTTAGGGGACTGGATTAGAATCGATAAGGTTATTAGTTTTAACCTAAACTATAACCTAATGTTACAAGATGTGTTAATCTAACCTAGTCCTAAACTATGAGCTTAATACTCCTAAGGGTTAACTAAACCTAGCGCTATGGAAATGAGACTAATGTCATATCCTATGATCTAACCTAAGTCACTAACCTATCTTAACTAATGCTAAGAAGGGGGACCTAAGGAGGGTCACGAGTCATGGGTGGTGGTTTCCATGGCATTTAAGAAGGGATAAGGTTGAAGGATAGGGAATGCTGTCAGGTTTAGCGAGAGGATAAAAATTGCTAATATAGTCTTACGTGGTGGTATCTCTAAGGATGGGAATGTTTGTTTATTTTGTTTTGGCAATAACCAACTTTGGCAGTCGGTGGCAATGGAAAAAGCAGGAGAATAAAAATAAATGTAATTAATGAGCATTGGGCCTCGAGCGGATTGCTTGGGAAGGAATGCAAGTGGAATTTTGTTCGGTTGTTTTGTTTTCCATGCATTCCGTTTTTCGCTCTGCATGAGCACCGGGTCTTCGAACCAGCCTGCCTACTCTTCGCCGCATGGAAATTTTGAGAGTTTCTAGTTTACTTCTCTGTGGGGAAATATATAAGGCACGGAGGTAACAATATTTTGTTGTTTAATCTTTTGTGGAAGAAGAAGAAGAGAAGGTGCGAGCACATTGAGAGGTCTTCTTCAAATTTTCAGCGACACTATCGGGCATGATAGGCCCTAACTTTTAAAAATATTGCTTTCTTTTAAATGCTTTCATTAGAACAACTCTGTTTAGATGATTTTTGTATGCGAGTTGGCTTAATTTGGTAGAAATGTATTGGTTTTATTTTTGTTGATTTGGGAATTCGGGTTATACGTAGATCCGATGAAATCTGCTTCCTTAATATTCTTTCCATCTTTGTGAATACAATATGGGCTTTGATTTTTGTTGGAAGTGTTTTATGTTTTCTTTTCTGTTTGAGGTATTGAATTTAAAAATTGGAACCATGATAGACTTCGTGCTTGATGATTTCATGTTTGAAGACACTACTGTAATAAACTGTTGTTTCAAATATGGTTGGTTTATATGATTGTTGCTTAGCCTTATGAACTCTAAATATTACTGGACATCTTCAGGAAAGTAAATAGTTGTATTTGTGGTGAAAATGTTAGTTCATTCTATAAATCTCAACTGGTTTAGTCGCATGAGTTGGAAATAAGGTTGAATTCTAAGCTTGTACCTTTATTTTTAAAGGGGTATGAATGTTCCTATGTATACGAGTTTTGTGAGCATGGGAGTGTTTGATTAAAATGTTGTTTTCTGATTTTACATGGATAGGATGAGAAAACATATATGGATAATCTCTGTATCTCCTGGCAATTTTGCGGGTTAATCATGGACCTACCATAGTGAAAGTTAGGTAATAAGTGTGGTTGAGTTATGGCTATGTATACCCTGAAATGACTGCGAAGTATACTTTTAAAGACGCATTTTACAATGTTAGGAATTCTACTATATAAGTAAAACAACGACTTCAACGTTGTTAAGTTTATTTAAGTACAACTAATGCTTTTCCTTTTTGTAGTGGAGATTTGGGTTGAAATGATCCATATACCACAGAATGATTTATTTATTTTGTATAGTTAAAGCATGGATAATTAATATGATATAGGTAATTTGGATTTTGAGGCATTGTTGAATCTGAATTTAGAATCCTATTATTGACTCTGTACATGCATTTCTAGTTTAATACCTTGAAATGATTTAACGACTTATCTATGCAATGGTAGAAATAATGTAGTTTGATCTACTAATAATAAATAGATAATGGAAGATTATCCTAACTCTTAGACCAAATGGTACGAGAAAGGAAGAAATGTAGACTATTGCTTTTGAATAGAATGGTGGTCTGAGATTAGATTGTTTTTACATTTTATGTAAAGGAGACATTGTTGGCATTCGTTAAATGTATAGTTGTAGATCGCAATGATCTATTGGCAAATCTGAAGGTGATTCTATTTGATCTGAGCCTGAGTCTAAACGTACGTATTGCTTTACTTGCCCTCCTTTCTCCTGATAGGATTAGAGTATATGTATATTACTTCATGGAAGTTGTATAGTCCCAAACTCGGTTAAAATAGAGATCAAAATTTCTCTGTTCCTTCCTCTAGGTAATGGAAGATAGTTGTTATAGGTTTTCAAAATACAAAGGTACTCTCTCTCTCTGTGTGTGGAAATTATGAGTGTTATCTTCCTTAGAATTTCTATGAGAACTCTACAAAGTATGGGTATGAGATGAATAGATTTGTTAAAATTAGGTGGAAAGAGTGGTAAGTGTTGAATCTTAACTAGAAGTCTCCTTTCCTTCTTTTTAGTAGCATTATTACCCTGATTGAGAATTTGATTATTATCTACTTGTATAAAAGTAGCATTGTAGTAAAAGTTTTGTATACTTATCAATGTTTATGAATTGATATGAAAAATTTAGAGGAAATCCGTTAGATGAACTTGCTTGAGGTAGTAATCTATCCTTTGCTTGAATTGTTTATATGTAAATATGTTGGTTGCATACCTTGAAAAGGTTTCATTTTTTTGATTAGAGTGATTATAACATGATTGATACTGTTCTTGGTTTTCAGATGGCTAGGTACTTAGGATTCACATCATTTCTTATTATTTTCTTGTATAAGATGAATCATCCGAAAAAGATTTAAGTTGAAATAGTAACTATAATATGAGTTATGTTATAAAGTCATATTAGAATGGTAGAAAGAAAATTAGCGTGATTCATGATTATGGATTTGATGATATTGATTTCATTTAAACAGGTTATTTAATGGAAACAATTGGTGGAATGCAATTGTTTTAAGAATTAGTGCTTATCATGCTCAGTTCACTGAACTGATCCATGCTAGCAATTTTTGCAGATGGTCATCGTAAGTGGTAAAGGCATGTAGATTTGATATGATGCACAGATTGTTTAATCTGATTTTTATGATGAATTCCGACATGATTTCTCTAATTGTACTATAAGAAGAAAGTTACTCTTTTGCTGGTGATTATTGTATTAAAATATGCCGAAGTGCATAGGTTGTAATTGTATAGGCTTGGAAATAAATGAAATGGGGACATATTACTTACGTGGCTGTGTTATTATTTGTTGAATTGATCTTCTCTTGTCTGTATGAATGAGTGTGCATTCTTACTATTACATGCAATAGGGTCTAGATGGATTCCCTAAGTAAGCCTTGTAAAATTATGTAGCTATAACTGGAAGAGTATTCTATTACTCCCTAATAATGTTCTAATTCAAAACAATGTAATTGATGGCTATAAATCACCATGTCTTAATGGTAATAAGTCTGATATATTTCAGTCTTCGAGATCGATATGAACCCTTACGGGTTTCGTTATTTTCCTAAGGGAAAAACTTAGGGCTGTTGTCCTATTATGAGGAAACAAGGTTATTAGGAACCAATCGACAACTTGACGCGATCTTAAATCTCATTAAAACTTTCCTCTGTGAAACTGAACCTAATTACGAAAGGTAACTCAAAAAGTGTGGGACCCAGGGTTGGGGGAAGGCTACCCAATTAGGAGGGCCTGTAATCCAAATTTAACTCAACTTAAGTGAATTCTAGGAGGTATGTACATCTTTCGAGGTGTATTGTAGGATGATGACACATGTAAGCGTAGGGTTGTACCTTCGAGAAGATTAGGATCTTCTCGAGGATACAACAATGCAGTGACATATGGCAACACCCTTCTACATTGATCGTTAAGTTTTACACCGAAACTTGATCAAGATTTTCCTTGAACCAGTGAGGACCATAGACATGTTATGAGGAAGCCCTTTGAGACTCGGGGTACCTTGACACGGGGTTAGGGTTACGGTGGTTGACCCAAGTATGTCAGCTTACCCCTAGTCTTTGAGGGCATCCTTATAACATGAGTTATGATACTAACCCGTTCCGAGTGAAAACTTGGGACAAGGGGAGTGACTGTAAGTCTATATAAGGCGTTCTATATAACATCGAGTGGGGTGAAGGACGTATTCGGATTGATGAGTATGCCGTCAAGGAATAAGAGACATGAAAATTATGTTTCAAATATTTAGCCAAAGTATCGCAATCTGCTGATTGCGTTGTCCTATGTCACCTAGTCTAAGGGACGTGATGCCAATGAATAATGGTAACATTTATTTAGATAGGTTCCTTGGACAGAGCACTCAGAATCCCGGATTAGGGAAGAGAACCACAAGAGTGAAGTGTTCAGATGAAAACACCAACTCTAAGATACACATGAATAGATCGGTAGTTCATCGAGTCATGGAATGAATAGATCAGCGGTACACCAAGTCATTATAGCTATATATGGTTATCTGTTATAAGAATGATTGTCATGATTTGTGTGTTCTAAATTATGTATTTAGAACTAGAAAACACTAATCAAATTTTTTTCTTGTTCTAATGTATTAAAATGAGGATGTTACATCTTGGTATCAGAGCTGAAGGTTGCAGCTCTTGGACCTATTGTGTCCACAATCTAATAAAAACCTGAATTTTCTTGTAATGAAAATGGTTAAAACAAGGGGAAACGTTGCGAATAATGCTCCACACGAGGAAGGGGAAGCAACAACGCAAAAATTGATGAGATCCTTGCTTCCCTCTGGACACAAGAGATCATTTGGCTGTACTTGAACAACAAGTGATGGGAAATGAGGAGGATGATGAAGTGGTAACAACAATCAGCCACCTCTTGAGGACAACCTTGATATGGGTGTTGGTAATAACAATGGAAATGTACTGTCCAACGAGAAAACAAAAAGGCCAGGTTGGCGGCGGAACTCACTGATGACATAAAAGGATAAGTCCACCTAAATTTGATGGCACCACATTAGGAGATAGAGCCGAGGCGGCTCAGCTAAATGGAGAAGTACTTTGCAATAAGAAACTTCTCAGATGAAACCAAAGCTATTTGGAGAGCCCATCAGCTTTCCCATGAAGCATCTTCATGGTGGGATAGCCGTAAAGCTGAGCTAAATATTGATGAAACTAAAATCACTTGGGATCAATTTAAAGGCTATTTTAGGCAACGTTGGCTACCACAACTTTTCTATGATCAGAAAATGACAGAATTCTAGAACTTAGTTCAAGGGAAGCTAACTGTAATTGAGTACTGGGAGCGGTTTACGAAACTCCTCAAGTACGTACCACATTATCAAACTAACGAGAAGTTTAGAATACGAGAAATTCATCATGGGGGTGAATCGTGATTACGGGGAGAGGTTGATGTTCACCCAACCATGATGGAAGGGGTTGTTGAAAAATCCATAAGGCAGAATAGAAATTAAAGGCTATTTCTGCTCATAAAGAGGAAGTGTGGAAGAATATTCCAAACTCTTCTTCAACTTCTCTTGCACCCAAGAAGGGGCCATGGAAAAATTTTGGCAACAAAAATAAGTTTTCAGTGGATAATAATAAGAAAATGACAACGAATAAACTCTTTGAAATGTAAGGGAAAGTTTTTCCAAGAATTATAATAATGGGTAGAAGTCCTATGGAGGCCAACGTGATAATTTTAAGGATGGAAGTAATTTTGAGCCTAAAAAGGGACCCATAGGAGGCTGCTTTAATTGGGGCAAAGATCACTACATGAACCAATGTCCTTTGAAGAAGGATGATCGTAATCAATGAAGATAAGATACATGCTTTGTAGTAATGACACAAAGCAATTTGAAAAGCAAGTGACACCTATAGAAATTCTGGTAAGTTATTTGGCATACTGTCACTATTCTTTTTGATACAGAGCCCCTTGAATGTTTTATTTCTAATAAACTCACTGCTAAACTTAAAAGAAAAGCTGGAAAAATGGATAAATCTTGGGTATAAGTATGGTAATAACTCTGTTCATACGGTTAGTATGTGTCTTTTAGAGTAGTCCTTGACTTACCTAACTTTTCCACTAAAGTTGACCTCTATGTTGCACCTTTGGGATCTATGACGTTGTCATCATCGTTAATTAGTTAGCTAGCCATAAAGAAAAAGTAGACTGCTTTGAAAAATATATAAGATGTTTAGAGATCGGCTGAAAACAACGAGAGATTCAAGGTGTAAAATGGGAAATTTCGGTTAGGAAAGCTGTCGGCTATGCAACTTAAAAAGGCTAAAAATAAAGGATGTACCTTATATGCGGTAAAGATATCTCGAATCTGCAAGAAGAAGAAGGTGATTTCATGAAGCGATACCCTTTGTTACAAAGTTTCAAGGATGTATTTCTCGGAGGAATTACGGGTTTACCACCTAAAAGGGAAAATTCACCATTGAAATCAAAGGTATGAAGCCTATTTCTAAGGCACCTTATCGAATGAATGCTACGAGTTAGTCAGTTAAGGCTCAATTGCAAGAAATTTTGTCTAAATGTTTGATTAGACCAAGTGTTTCACCTTGGGAGCGCGGTGATATTTGTGAAAAGAAAGATGGAACACTTAGACTGTGTGTATTGATTATCGGATGTTAAACAAAGCAACAATCAAGAATAGATACCCACTTCCAAGAATTGATGATTTATTTGATCGGATGCATGGAGCATCGGTTTATTCCAAGATAGATCTTCGATCCGGTATCATCAATTAAGAATTAAAGAAGAAGATATTCATAAAACGACTTTCAGACAAGGTACAAACATTATGAATTCACGGTTTTACCCTTTGGATTAACTAATGCACCCACAAATTTTATGAACTTAATGAATAATATCTTTCAAGAATATTTGGATGAGTTTGTGCTTGTATTCTTAGACGATATTCTCATATATTCTAAAAGTGTTGAGGAACATAATGAGCATTTGAAGGTAATTTTGGAAATTTTGAGAAAAATAAATTTATATGGTAAGTTATCCAAATGTTCTTTCTTTGATACCGAAGTTCACTATTTGGGTCATGTCATTAGTAAAGAAGGAATTGCAATAGATCCTTCTAAAATAGTGGTGATAAGCCGAGTTTCTGCACCAAAGAATGTACATGAAGTAAGAAGCTTCATGGGCCTTCTTTGGTTATTATAGAAAATTTGTTAAAGATTTTTCTAAAGTGGTGCATCGATAACTTCATTGCAAAATAAGGATAAGAAATTTATTTGGGATGATAAGTGTGAATTTGCTTTTAAAATTTTGAAAAGTTAGTTGACTTCAAACACCTATTTTAGCTATACTGCCTAATGGAGACTTTCTTGTTGTAACGGATGCTCTTGGGGAAGGCCTTGGAGGTGTTTTGTTACAAAATGATCATGTCATAGCATATGAAAGTAGAAAACTTAAGTTACATGAGCTGAATTATGCCCTCATGATTTAGAGCTTGTTGCAATTGTTCATGCACTTTAAGTTTGGAGACACTATTTACTTGGGAAACCTTTTGAGTTGAAAATTGATCATCTTGGGCTGAAATATATTTTCACCACCCAATCTAAATGCAAGACATCGAAGGTGGTTAGATTTTTTGTCTCAATATGATTTTGATATTAGTTATATAAAAGGAAAAGAGAATAGAGTAGCGAGATGCTCTAAGTCGTAGGAAGCACATTTCGCTCTTATAACATTAAGAACTCAGTTTAAAGATGAGGTGAAAAGTGCATCGAATCGATATATACTTTCAACAAGTAAAAGTAGCGCTTACTTCTGAGAACCAAAAGATGAAAGGTATAAGGGTTTTCATTTTGATAATGAAGGAATCTTACGTTATGAAAACAAAGTATACGTACCTTTGCTAAATGATTTGAGAAACAAATTGTTAGTGAATATCATAATTTGCCCTTATCGGACACTCGGGTATTACTAAAATGCTTGTTGATCTAAAATAACAATATTTACGGAAGGGAATGAAAAAGGATGTTATTAATTTTGTGACTCATTGTTTGGAATGTCGGTGGGTGAAGGCGAACACATGCACCTGCTAGTTTATTATATCCCCATAGCATACCACAAGTCAAATGGCAAGTAATAAGTGTGGACTTTGTACAAGGACTTCCTATGTCGAGAAATAAACATGATGTTATCTTGGTAGTTGTTGACAAACTAACGAAGGTAGCTCATTTTATCGTTGGAAATCTAAAAGATGATTAACTGTGTTAGCCAAAAGATTTTTGCACAAAATTTTCAGGTTACATGGAGTACCAGAATTTATAATATCAGCGGGGATCCTAGAATGACATCGAGATTTTGGCAAACGGTTAATACCGCTCTTGGAACTAAACTAAAATTCAGTTCTGCGTATCATCCGAAACGGATGGACAAACCGAGAGAGTAAATCAAGTGTTAGAAGACATGTTACGAATGTATTGCATGGATCAACAAAAGTATAGCACAACAACACATATCACTCTTCTCTTAAAATGGCACCTTTCGAGGCAATCTATGGAAGAAAGTGCAGAACCCCTGTTAGTTGGGATAAAATTGAGGATAGAGAGGTGATTGGGCTGAAATCCTTCTGAAATGGAATAGCAAGTTAAAATGATTCGTGAACGATTGAAGGAAGCAAAGAGATAGGCATAAGAGCTATCTTTGACTTAAAGTGGGTTGATCAAAAATTTTAACTTGGTGAAAAGGTTTTTCTTCATGTTAAACCAAGAAAGAGCTCTATAACTTTTGGCGAAATTTGCCAAGTTATCACCTTGTTATGTGGGACCTTTCGAAATTGTCAAAGTAATCAATCCCGTAGCTTACCGATTAGCATTACCACCGCTTTGTCTCAAATGCATGATGTTTTCCATATTTCTTTGCTTAAGAAATATGTTTCAGACTTGTCACATGTTTTAAATTGGAATTCCTTGCAGTCAAGACCCGGGAATAATCGTGGTTAAACCCACTCGAGTTCGGAAACTCGCCAATTGCATTTGATAAATCATGAAATACAACAATGTAAGGTCCAGTGGGACCAGTTTAACGAAGAAAGTGCAACTTGGGAAAATCTGGATGAGATGAAACTACTTTTCCCTTTCTTTTTGAACAAATTGAATATGTTGACTTGAATTTTTTTATTATGAATTTATCTTTTTCATGTCTTTATGTAAGCCAATTTTGGGGAAAACATTTATTCAGGTTGAATGAATAGTATCACGATATTGAATTATGGAATTATTCAAGTTGGAAATGGTAATTTGTTTAGAGAACCAGTGACTTGATTGGCTTGAAGATAAATCAAAAGATGTAATCATCGGGATGATGAATCTTTTAGGAGGGAAGCATGTAACACCTTGAACAATTGTTACTTTCCCCGAGCATTCAAGTGTTGATATATGATTTCTCCTATATTAGGACATGTTCCTTTGGTTTAGGGAAGTCATGCTTGATATGGATTATATCCTTTCTGCTCTTAAGATCTTGTGAACCAGAATGTACTTGGACTCTTTTGTTTCTTTCATTCTTGCACTTGAGTTCAATTTGATTTCTGGATGAATTGTGGATTTATCCACCTTTATGACTCAGCCTTGGATCAGTTGCATTGATCAAAGGAATGTTTTAAGTTTATTCAAGATGAAAAAATTGTATTGAATTTTCGAAGAGTTACAAAGTTTGATTGAGCTTTGAATGATCAAATCCTAGAGGTTAACTCTGGCTAATCGTGGTAAATAGAATCTTGTTCCAGATATCATAACATCAGGAAAGACTTGGACCTTAAGCCAGGTAGGAGGTGTATGTTTTATTTCTAAAGCTTGAATTATTTGATGCCAAACGAAATATGATACAGGAAATGTTTTATCCTGTTTTGAACCCAAATAGTGATTAGTCCTATTTAGGGGACCTGGACTAGAATCAGTAAGGTTATTAGTTTTAACCTAAACTATAACCTAATGTTACAAGATTTGTTAATCTAACCTAGTCCTAAACTATGAGCTTAATACTCCTAAGGGTTAACTAAACCTAGCACTATGGAAATGAGACTAATGTCATATCCTATGATCTAACCTAAGTCACTAACCTATCTTAACTAATGCTAAGAAGGGGGACCTAAGGAGGGTCGTGAGTCATAGGCGGTGATTTCCATGGCATTTAAGAAGGGATAAGGTTGAAAGACAGGGAATGCTGTCAGGTTTAGTGGAGGATAAAAATTTCTAATATAGTCTTACGTGGCGGTATCTCTAAGGATGGGAATGTTTGTTTATTTTATTTTAGAAATCACCAACTTGGTAGTAGTCACGGCAATGGAAAATAGGCGGGAGAATAAAAATAAATGCAATTAATGAGCATTGGGCCTCGAGCACGGATTGCTTGAGAAGGCATGCAAGTGGAATTTTGTTCGGTTATTTTGTTTTCCATGCATTCCATTTTTCGCTCTGCATGAGCACTTGGTTCTTGAACAGCCGTCTACTCTTCGTTGCATGGCAATTTTGAGAGTTTCTAGTTTACTTCTCTTCGGGGAAATCTATAAGGCATGGAGGTAACAATATTTTGTTGTTCAATCTTTTGTGGAAGAAGAAGAAGAGAAGGTGCGAGCACATTCAGAGGTCTTCTTCAAATTTTTAGCGACACTATCAGGCATGATAGGCCCTAACTTTTAAAAATCTTGCTTTCCTTTAAATTCTTTCATTAGAACAACTCTGTTAAGATGATTTTTGTACAGTCGGCTTGGTTGGTAGAAATGTATTGGTTTTCTTTTTTGTTGATTTGGGAATTCTGGGTTATACGTAGATCCTGATGAAATCTTCTTCCTTAATATTCTTTCCATGTTGTGAATACAATATGGGCTTTGATTTCTGTTGGAAGTGTTTTATGTTTTCTTGTCTGGCTGAGGTATTGAATTTAAAAATTGGCACCATGATAGACTTTGTGCTTGATGATTTTGTGTTTGAAGACACTACTGTAATAAACTGTTGTTTCAAATATGGTTGGTTTATATGATTGTTGCTTAGCCGTATGAAATCTAACTATTACTGGACATCTTCAGGAAAGTAAATAGTTAGATTTGTGGTGAAAATGTTAGTTCATTCTGTAAAGCTCGACTGGTTTAGTCGCATGAGTTGGAAATAAAGTTGAATTCTAAGCATGTACCTTTATTTTTAAAGGGGTATGAATGTTCCTATGTATACGAGTTTTGTGAGCATGGAAGTTTTTGATTAAACTATTTATTTCATGATTTTACATGGATATAGGATGAGAAAACATATTTGGATAATCTCTGTATCTCCTGGCAATTTTGCGGGTTAATCTGGGACCTACCATAGTGAAAGTTAGGTAATAAGTGTGGTTGAATTATGGCTGTGTATACCCTGAGATAACTGCGAAGTCTATCTTTTAAAGCCCCATTTTATAATGTCGAGAATTCTACTATATAAGTAAAACAACGACTTCAACATCGTTAAGTTTATTTAAGTACTAACTAATGCTTTTCCTTTTTGTAGTGGAGATTTGGGTTGAAATGATCCATATACCACAGAATGATTTATTTATTTTGTACAGTTAAAGCATGGATAATTACTATGATATAGGTAGTTTGGATTTTGAGGCTTGTTGAATCTGCATTTAGAATCCTATTATTGACTCTGTACATGCATTTCTAGTTTAGTATCTTGAAATGATATAACGACTTAACTATGCAATGGTAGAAATAATGTAGTTTTGATCTATTAATAATAAATAGATAATGGAAGATTATCCTAACTCTTAGACCAAATGGTTCGAGAAAGGAAGGAAATGTAGACTATTGCTTTAGAACAGGATGGTGGTCTGAGATTAGATCGTTTTTAATGTTTTATGTAAAGGAAACGTTATTGGCATTTGTTTAAATGTATAGTTGTAAGATCACAATGGTCTATTGGCAAATCTGAAGGTGATTCTATTTGATCTGAGCCTGAGTCTAAACGTACGTATTGCTTTACTTGCCTTCTTTTTCCTGATAGGATTAGAGTATATGTATATTACTTCTTGGAAGTTGTATAGTCCTGAACTCGGTTAAAATAGAGATCAGAATTTCTCTGTTCCTTCCTTTAGGTAATGGAAGATAGTTGTTATAGGTTTTCGAAATACGAAGGTACTCTCTCTCTCTCTGTGGAAATTATGAGTGTTCTCTTCCTTAGAATTTCTATGAGAACTCTACGATATGGGTATGAGATGAATAGACTGTTAAAATTAGGTGGAAAGAGTGGTAAGTGTTGAATCTTAACTAGAAGTCTCCTTTCCTTCTTTTTAGCAGCATTATTACCCTGATTGAGAATTTCAGTTATTATCTACTTGTATAAAAGTAACCTTTGTAGTAAAAGTTTTGTATACTTATCAATGTTTATGAATTGATATGAAAAATTTAGAGGAAATCCGTTAGATGAACTTGCTTGAGGCATAAGAAGGTCACAACTATCTAGCAAAGAGCATAAGAATAAAAGTTCTTTCACTTCATCATCAAATGAAATTTCTACTAATTTTATTTGATTAACAATAGACCAAATCATTCAAATGATTAGACATAGATCTGCCTTCTTGCATCTTATAATGAAACAATTTTTTCATCAAATATACCTTATTCGAAGATTTAGGAGTTTCATATAAATTTTCTAAAGATTTCATCAACTCTACCGTGGTTTTTGCATCTGTAAAATTCAAAGCCACTGATGCTGCCACGCTCAATCTTATAGATCCTAGAGCCTTTCTAACAAGAACCTTCCATTCTTCATTTGTCATCGAACTTGGCTGTCTTTGCTCATCTAATAGTAATTATAGATATTTCTGATAAAAATAATCCTCACCTGCATTTTCCATAGTTGATAATTATGATCGTCAAATTTCTCTACTCAGTATTTACTATCTTTTGCCATTGCTCTGCTCCCACTCAATTAGAAAACCCTCTGTGAGTAAATCCTATCAACACACAAAACCTCCAAACAAAAGCTCTGATACCAGTTGTTGGGGTTAAACCATATAACAATGTTGCATAGATCTATAATCAGATAAAGCATACAAGAAATCAATGTGGAAATAACCAGAAGATGAAATAAACAAGAGAAAGATTACACCAGATTTAACATGGTTCACCTAGTGTGGGCTACATCCACTAAGAAACAAACAATATTATTATTCAGTGCTTTACAAAAGAGAATACAATGAAGATATGCAATCCTCCAACACCTCACAGGATGTTCAATGCTCTTCCCTCACTCAACTACACAATCTTTCTCACCAAGGAAAACATACAATAACTAAATATTATCTTCTTCTCTCAAACTTGCTTTTCTTGCCTTACACTCCAAACAATGCATACATGCATGTGTTTCTATTCTAGGCAACTTATTTTTTCTTTTACAAACAATAAATCAACTTTAAAACAATTGATTTATTCTAATTTTCTGGTCCCAAAATAAAAGCATCATTATTACGGGTAATCGGTGCGGTTACACCCCGATCGGGTAGTGCGGTTGCACGGTCGGATCAATTCTGCTCATCCCGACCGACATCGGTTACGCCTTAACCGATGCGTTCGTTATCATCAAAATAGTAACATTATAAAAACAAGTTTCTTGTGAAGCAATATAGCTCCAAAATCAACACTTTAAAGATTAAAGTTAATGCCTTTTTGGGTCCATAACAACAAGTGAGAAAAGAAAAATATGTGTCGCTTTTTAATTAGCTCGCATTTCGCAATGCAGATAATAAGACAAAAGACAATTAATTAAAAAATAGAACCGTATACACGTGTCTTAAATTAATTGGTTCGTTATTTTGCATTTTGACACAATGCGAACAAACTCTAAGTCAAACAAAGCCACTTGTCAAAAAATTAATGGATAAACAATTGACACTTGGTGGCTTTCGCCAAATTTTTTAAAAAATAAGGTCATGGAATAGACCAAACTTTAAATAAAGTTCGGGTCCGAAAGAGGTACAAGACAAGTGTCACAATTTAAGTGGCTAAGACAAAGAAAAGACTGACACCCTGACACTTGCGAAGGCTAACACAATTAAAATACGTGTCAAAAAATAATTGATTCGCGCTTCACAAATCTGACAAAGACAAGTCAAAAAAGAAGATATATGGAGCCTTTTAAATGGCTTGCACTTCACAAATGATAGATACTAACAAATTTGAAAAAGAGATGTACATGTCAAAATGCTATTGGTTCACACTTCACAGTGTAACCAAAATGGCTAAAGAAAACTGAGGACATGTGGAGCCTTTTAAATGGCTCACTTTTCACAAGTTTGACAAAGTGACAAATGTGAAAAGGTGGAAAATTTTAATTGGATAACAACTACCAAAAAAAATACTTGACAAATGTGAAATGTGGAGCAATTTAATTTGCTCAAATTTCGCAAGTCCGAAAAAATGTGAAATAAAAGATACGTGGAGCAATTTTATTGGTTTACCCTTCACATATGTCAAAGGCAAGTTAAAAGAAGACTGACAAAGAGAAATATGGAGCCACTTAGAGAAATATTATTGGATCTAATTTTGTAAAGGACAAATAACCAAAGAGACCAACAAGACAAAATATGGAGTAATCTTATTGGCTCAAATTTTGTAAATGTCAGAAATAGATAACAAGGGATAAATAATGCAAAATATGGAACAATTCTATTGGTCCATATTTTACAAATGACAGAGGATAGCTAATCCAAGTCTGACAATGCAAAGACACATGTAAAGCCCTTAATGGCTTGTGTTTCACAATTGACAATTAGATAAAAAATATTACTAACACAACAAAACAAGATTGAGCCTTCGATTGGCTTAGACTTCATAAAAGAAGACAATGCGAAGCTAGTTAGAGCAATATGATTGGCTCAAGCTTCGTAGTCAAAAGAATATAGCACAAACAAAAGAAGTCAAATAAGATTGATAGGGTGAAGCCATATGGCACAAAATGATTGGCCCAAGCTTTGCAAAGACAGAAGGATGTTAGATTGAAGCCACTTGGCACTCTAAGAGTGGGTACAACTTCTCAAACATGAAAAAGGACAACAAATCTATTTGGAGCAATTCAATTGGTACAAACTGTTGTCAAAATTTCACCCCCCCTAGGTAATTTTGATAACATGCATCAGAATATTCAAGTCCCAGGAAAATTGATTGATTTGGGGCCAAAAATCATGTTGCTAGAGTCCCCTCAAATATTTTCTAAGTTCCCTGTCTGAGAGGAAAAGAGCAAGCTCTGAGAAAATGCAAAAAGAGGTTGCAGAAGGCAAGTAGGTTGATCCAGGAAAAAATCGTAAAAATGACTAAGTCCTAGTCCTAGGGGCAGTCGGGACATTTGGGACAAAAAGGCCCGAACCGGCCGGCTCGGCCGAAGTAAGCACAAACAGCCCGCAAAGCAACAGGGACATCTGGGACAAAAGTACGCGGCGGGCGCGAAATGCCGGTTCGACCGAGAAAAAATTGGCTAACTGCTGAGAGGGACGCAAATGGGACAATTGGGACAAAAAGGCGCGAACCGGCCGAACCGGCCGAAAAGAGTCAAGTCAGTCCGAAGCAAAGTGGGACAAGCGGGCCAAAAATGCCCGGCCGAAATGAGTCCAGAGGGTCCAAAGTCAAAAGGGACATCTGGGACAAATGGACGCGAAATGCCCGAACCGGCCGAAATGAGCACAAAGGGCCCCAAATCAAATGGGACATCCGGGACAAATGGAGGCGAAGTACGCGAAGGAGCCGAATCAGCCGAGGACCAATCAGAAGGTGCCACGTGTCCTCACAAGAGAAAAGTCAAAAGGTCAAAGGGACGAGTTATCGAGCGCTGAACCGAACCAATGAAATGGCGCCACGTGTCCAAGTTTAAGGGGCCCACAAGCAATTTCAAAAGGAAAGCCCGCGAAAGATGGAGGAGAGAGAATTGCTCGTCCAATCAGCACGTGCCACGTGTCGTCCAGATGGCGAAGAGCGGGAAAACATTTTAAAATTCATTTTGATCTGTTCCGTGCCCTAAATCTTTAGATCGCCATATCTTTTGATCCAGAGCTCGGATTTCCACGTTCTTTATATCAACGGAAAGCTGTTGAGATGCTCTACATGATTCTGGGATCAATCTTGAGTTTTGGTGTAGTCTGAAGAGAGAAAATAAAGAAACGGCTCTGACGTGTGGTAATGGCCAGAGGTGACATTTCAACAACCTTTTAATGCTAATGGGTCGTAGTCTTCTTGACGCGGCCCGAAGTGACATTTCAGGCCAAATTAATGCAGAATGGGTCGCATTCTCCTCCAAATTGGTCAAAGATGGTAGGGTATGGGTTGGTAAGGTATCCCATGCCGTTTTAATGCATATGCAGTCAATGAGGAGTGGGCTTGCATGTTTTCCCACGTTCCTGTCCCCTGGGCTCGACCCAGGCAATGTAAAAAGCCAGATTTGGCTGAAAAATAAAAGTGGTGGTTCATCTTTTCGCTCGCCTCCCTTCTTTTCTTCTCTAGGGTTGAAAATGGAGTTCGAGCCTCCTCCCTTGCTCTGTAATGGCGTTTTTGCCTCTTATTAATGGAATGATGTTCTATGCAAACTTCTGGAGCAACAAAACGTGTTTTGTGATGCATCTATCCATCCTTGCTCATTTTCGCTTGTTCTCTTCTTGTCTCTCTTCATTGTAGGTATCTGTGCATGTTCGAATGTTCATTGCGGAGTTTGGAGCCTGTGTTCATGGAGTTTTGGGACATTTTCTGTGTGAAATCTATCCTTGGGCCTGTGATGCATCTGTCCATCCTTCCCATTGCTCACCTCTTTTTGTCCCATGGCAGTTTTGATAGATGTCCAACATTCTCCTTCTCTGGTGTATCACCGTTTTAGTGTAGGCTTTTGCTGTTTTTCCCTTCTCTCTCTCTCTCTCTCTGTCTCCTTGGCATGGTTAGATTAGGATTAGATTAGCTTGCCTGCACTGGAATAGCTTGTGGCAGGTAGTTTAGGAGTAGGAACCAGCCTTCTCTGGAGATTCCTCTCTCATTTTACAAGTCCCACGCTTGGAGAGAGGTTTCCATGTTGTGCAATCACACTGGATGCCTGAACATCAACCTAGAAGCCTGATGTGCGTCCAGGGGTGCTGTGATTTTGCATCAACACAAACTTGAAAAACCAAAAAGAACAATAGAAAGACTGAAAATGTGAAGACAGATGGAAAAAAATGATTGGATCGGGCTTCAAAAAAACAAAACTAGAAAAAAATATAGATTTTTACAACTAGAATAGACTTAAAATCCCTGAATAAACTAGATCTAAATAAATCTTTTGGATATAGATTCAAAAATGACTCTAATAGATATAAACGATGTGAAAAAATTAAACTAAGCTCACAGATGATGGATTTAAACCGTAAATGACTAAACCAAGATGCAAAAGTAAAGATCTAAGCATACAAAAGCTTCAAACACGATCTAGATAGCCATTTAGCCCATATTTCACCAATATTTCAAACCGTATTTGGGTGCGAATTGGAATTTTAAACTGGTTAGCTTGAAGATGACTACAAAATTTTAAGGGTCTCACAGATCTGTAAATACACTTCAAGATTCTTCACTTCTTCAAGTTAAACACTTCTAGATTGATCCTACACATGTACAATCACCAAGCTTTGATACCATGTTATATTTAGCAGGGGAAATATAATCCACAGATCATAGATCCACCATTAAAGCCAAAGATTATAGATTATGATATGCAGTCAATTTAGACACAGACATAACTTGAAATAGATAGTGAATAACAAAGCTTAATGAGCTAGAGCTTGAAAGTAAATAAAAAATAAGAGAAGAGACAAATAACACCAGATTTAAGTGGAGAAACCCGAAGGAAAAACTCCACTGGTAAAGCATTGTCTTTATTAAGAATTACATGAGTTCAACCCAACACTTCCACTTCCAGTTCACAGTCATTCACAATGTCTGCTAAGCTATTTTATTTTATTAGATCATACAATGATCATCAACTGTATCTTGTAATAAGATCTTAGTCTTTAAGTCATTATGTACAACATGTATATGTTGTAGAAAACCAATCCCGAGAGGGATCACCCAAATCAATGTGGGTGGGTGAATCGGTTGAGCCATTTCACTCTTTAATGTGAAATACCTTCACAATAAAGTTTTCTTAATTTTTTTATATTTAATGTTGGGGCGTACTGTAGTGGCTGATCCCACTTGACATTATCACCCCAACAACAATGTCTAGTGGCTTCACCGCATGATTGGTCCTGACAACTCGACTTTAGAAAAATTAGGAAAGACGGCGGATTGGGATGAATGGCTTAAGGATTCTTACGGGCATGATAACGTGGCTAAATAGGGAGGTTTTACAAAAAGAATGCAAAAGATTAATTAGTTGATCCTTAACTTGTGTTGAGAGGTGGGGGAAGGTTTTATTTATAGTCTCTAATACAAGATTATTTAAGAAGAATTAATTAATCACGGTTTGAAAAAGTAATTGTGATTTTGTTAGTGGTGGGAATGAAGGATGGAGGAGGATTAAACTTGAATATTTTATTCAAAAGTGGGGGACATGGGAGATAATGGAGGATTTGACCTAAATATTTAATTCAAAAATGGGTCATGGTGGAGAATAGATGTGGCATGTGATGTGGATGGTGAGGTGGAAGATTTAATTAAAGGATGATGGGAATTAATTAATTGATTAATGTCAATTAATTTTTTATGGATTTTTATGGGAATGATGTGAGGAAACTAATTGATTAATGGGGTGGTAAAATTGAGGTGTCTACATTTTCCCCTCTTTGGAAGGGTGCTATGAAAGTAGTGCCCTTTCAAAGAAAGTAGACAAAATGAATGAGGATCCCAGGTGGTGGGATTGGTGATTTGAAAATATTCTTCTTAATGAAGGTGTTCCTTCGATAAGAAGTTATTGGAGGAAGAAAAGAGTATGGATTTGAGAATAGATGATGATGAATGATGAGTGTTATGGTATCCTCTAAGACAAAAATACCATGGGAAGTGTGTTTGGAGATGGATATGATGATGTCCCTTTGAGAGGTTGGCAAGAATGGCGGAGATGACATATCTCTAGAAAAGATGAGGAAAATATTAATAGTAAATGATATATGATGTATGCTAGATGAGGATGAAAATGGGGTGGGTAAGGTATGGAGAACATGGGTGCACAAAAGAGGAAAGAAGTAAATCGGTCTTGAATGTTAGGTGTGATGATGTGTTGAGGGACTTAAATAGGCATGAATGGAGATTAAAAATGGATCAACTGGTTTAATAGCCATGAAGATAATGGAAAGGTGAAGGATGTGTGCTGTAATAGCCATGAAGGGAGAGAAATGATGGAGAAATGGCAAGGGCATAGGAAACGATGAGAAGAAGTGAAGTGTATAAATGACATTAAAGTTAAGAAACTTGAGATGAGGATAAAGACAAAGAAGGATGGAGAAAGAAGTGTAAGCGTGAGATTGTTCTACAAGGATTTATACTGAGAACTTGTACACACCCAATTTTGCATGTGCTACATTGTTAGAATGGTTCAAAATCCCCAATGATGATTAATATATTTTCTAATGATGTTTGAATCTAATTTTCCATTTGCAGTGTATATTTGTAGCCTAGAATGCTTTCCTTGTTCATTTCCATGCTTTTCTGCTTTCCTTTATCTTTCTACAAGATTTTTCCTTAACTTTTGAGCTTAAGTTATGGAATTTCCACGGCAGTTACACAACTTCATTCTACCCTCAATGGTGGTTACGCAACCACCCCTCTGCATAGATTTGTGGTTGAGTGTGGGGTTTCTAGAACCTCTTTTGGCGTGTTCGAATGCATGCCAACTTATTCAAACATGATTTTAGCACACGTTTCTTAGTCAAATTAGTTGTTCTTGGGCTCATTTGATACATATCAACTTTTCCTTCCTTCCCTACTAACTAATTGGAGTTAACTTCCCCTTCTTTGAGAGAGGTGGCATTTCTTAGCTGCCAAATGGCTTAGACCATTTCCCTTCCATTTTTCTATAAGAGCCAAGCTTCTACCCAAAGCATTGGTTGGAGATTTTTGTTTATTGATTTCATTGTTATGCTTCCTTGATCTTGCTAGGAAATACACAATCAACCCAGTTCTATTACATTGTTATTCTCCTACCTGCATTGCTACTATACTTCTTGCTAGGAAATACACAATCAACCCGGTTCTATTACTATTACCGTAGCTTTGGCCTTGCTTGCAAAAATATTATGGTGATAGATTTCCCCTGACTACCCCGGTGGGTTTACAAGGGAAGTTTTTCTGGAGGAAGACTCTTGCATTAGTTTAAAGAAATTATAATTCCATTTCAATCTGCAATCTTCATTAGATCTTTGTTTATTTCTAAGGGAAAGTTTCAGAGGAAGAAGTGCTTCTGAGAAGCTTTTATTTCTTCATGTCTCTCGAGGTAGAACAGAAGATTTAAATCCACAAACACAAATTAGAAAAGATTTTGATTTATTAGAGTAGTTTAGATCCATTCTACACAAATAAATAGTCACATCTGATTATTTATTTGTTTAGATTTGTTAATAGTGTTGTAGAAGCAATTGTATTTCTTCATATTTCTTGATCAATTTCCTTTGTTGTTTTCCAGAAATCATAAAATCCAAAAATATTAGATTATTTTAATTAGTTTTCTTTATTTGTTACATTTCTATTATTTAATTGAAAAAGAACAAAAACATTAGAATAACTTTGTTTTATTTATTAAATTAGTAGTTTCTTTTGTTAATTAGCTAAAAGCAACACAGTTTAATTAATTCGAGGAAAGTAATTGAATCGTTTTAGTTTAAATCTACTTGTTTATATTTTATTAATTAACAATATAGATTAATTAGGGGAAAGTAATATAATTCCCCACATGTCTTTAGTTGGCCTAGGTTTAAACATCAACCTTTCCTTTGACAGATACTTTGTGAGTTTATTACTTCTCTAGTTTGATTAGTTTGAACACATCCCACATGACCATTTAGGGTCCTCAACAACCAAGAGATGAAGTATATGATCCTCGAGTCCACAACCCAACATATCTTATTTGCACATGGAAATTGACATGAGTTTTAGAATCTTGGTTTTCAGATCCTCACCACTTCCATTTGTCATCATCTCATAATTAACAGTCTTGAATGAAGAAGATGAAAATGTATATGACTTCTGGTGGTACCAACCTAGACGTGTCTAATTTCCATAATCCACTCACTTTTCCTATTCATACGTTTCCTCTAGCACTTTCATGACCTTGTCTAGAAACTTCTACGAGGAAAACGCAGGATAGTTTCCCCACCTTCCACAACCCATTGTGAGCATTTTTCGTGAGCCAGATATTGATCATCATTTACACACTACCATCATCTTAGACCATTCCATTTCACCTACGTAGGTAAGACAAGCTTTTGTTGCCTTAGATGAGCATATTCCTTTAGTTCCCGTACAAGACATTAGATTGCCTTGATATTTCCTTATCCACATTTTTCCTATCTCACCTTACATATATTCCACATAGTCATCTATCCATTCCACATTGGTTGTCCCGGCATGACCTCGGGAGGTTGAGTGCACTTGAAAGTGACATGTGTAATTTTTAGTCGTACAAAATTTGTGAACCCGATGTGAAGGACTAGTTCCTTTTCATTTCTGTAGTGCCCACTTCCCTTTAGCACCTTTTATTACCGATCATGATACTGTAGACTATATGACAAACATTTTAATAGTTTTGATTTAATAAGGTGTTAGATGTTAGAGCCTATATTATTATTGAATTTGATTATATATAATGCATGGTGATTATTAGAGACACTCATATGTGGATGATGATATACTATTGACATGGATGTTTAATGGAAGTTATTCAGACAAGTGATTTTTGGAGATTATGAGTAAACCTAGAAAAGGGAAATTATTTGATGATGATATAATTGCTGAATAAATTTACAAATGATATAGTTGTTACTTTGATGTTGCTGATATATATTGTGAGTGATTTTGTTAAATTGCCTTGATGTTGTTGTGATTCACATACTTAGATGATTTTGTGATTATTTTATATATTCATTTTGGACGTTCTGATATGGCCACGAGGCCGAAGGAGGTATTTGTATTTTGCTAGGTTAAATATATCACAACAAAACATCGGGGGATCGGAGACCAACCAAAATGGAATTCTAGGTGAATTCAACATGGTCACCATGGCAACGTGTTTTGTGTGTGTTGTTTTGTTAGGGATTTCCATGGGGGGAATCACCTTTAAATGTGACCATGGGTTTGTATATTTTATTAATGTGGTTACTTTTTATTATTGTTGTATGTGTTTTATTAGTGATGTGTTTCCTTTCTTTATTTAATTATGTTGTGGAAAATTAATGTGAGAAAACATATGGTTAAAAGATAAATAAATCAAATTGGGATATGGGAAAATAATTATAGAAGTTGTTGTCTTTGTAATAAATTTGTAAGTGATGTGTAAGTTGTGTAAGAGCTTGTGTAAGTCTGATTTTGGAGTATGAAACACTCCACCTCCATGGAAATTCGAATTTTTCCTTGGGGGATGTTTTTGGAGGCTTGTGGGACAAGTAAAAATTGTCCCATACCTCTAAATTTAATGTACCAACCATACTTATGGTTAGAAAAGTGATTTGTGACTCTTATAATGCATTTTATTATTCATGTTGTTTGTTTTGGAATGCACTCTCTTACATTTTAATTAAATTGTTGTCCCTTGAGGTGTGGGTTCTTTTGGAGTGTGTAAGTGGATTGTCATATTTTGACCCACCTCTTTATTGTGCATTGGAGTTTGGAATTTGACTTTAGTGTTGGAATTGAGGATGTGTGATGTGGCATCCTACATGGATCCACATCATCCCCTTCTCTTCTCTTTTCTATATAATGAAAACTCTTGGCTTGTTTTTGGGGGTTGAAGCATTTTGTATGTAAGCTTGGGGCACATTTTTTTCTTGTGTTTGGAGCTCTTACCTTGGAGTAGCTTGGGTGAAGTTTTTTCTTGGTTGTTGAACCTTTTTGCATTCTTCCTTGGGGTGCATTTTCTTGTTGGAGCTCTTGTTTTTGGAGGAAGTTTTGGAGAAAGCTTTGCATGCTTGTGAGTTGCTGTTTTGGACTGTATTTTTGACATTCAAAGCTTGTTGTGTGGAGAAAATCCTTCCATGGGGAGGTAGGAGTTTATTCCTTCTTTTATTGTTGTCATTTCTTTCTTGTGTTGTTGTGAATGGTGAATGTTTTGCATGTTTTATGGGCTGTTTGGGTAGACTACCATAGGAATGGTGTAGGAGAAGGCTATGGGGAATCCATGTGGGGGCATAAGGGAATGCCATTGGCATCAGAAATTTTGTGGAGGGAGTTTTGGGTTTGGGATCCACCATGGAAAAGAAATAGCTTGCATTTCTTACTCTTGGGGGCATAAGGGATAAACTTTGGGGGGCATAAGGAGGGGTTGGGAGATATAAGGTTTATGGGGTATGATATGTTATATTGGTGGTATGATTATAGGTGGATGCCCAATTCCCAATTGGGAGGCATAAGTAGCTTCCCCCATAGTCCTTGCTCCTTTGGCTTGCAAGATCAAGCCTGAGTTCTATTTTGAAATGATTTTAAATGCAGTTGTGAACTGCTGTTTTTGTGTTGAATTGTGTTTTTTTAAAAGGAAATGTGTATGTGAAAGAATGTTGTGTGTGGGAGCTAGTTTGTTGCCATGGTTGAATTGCACCTTCTATTGTATCTTGGTTGGGGCTCGGGGGCCAATGATGAAGGAAGACTTCTCCTTTCATTGGATATCTTGGTTGGGTGGAGAGCGTTGCCTTTCCCCTTCTTTTGTTGTGATCAAATTGGAAGAAAATGGAAGTTGCATGTTGCTGTTTTTTGCGCAAGAGAAATGTACAGTTTGACAATCCCTTGTGGAAACCCATTCCTTTGTAATCCTTTCCCACATGATGTGGATGAAATTGTAATAGTTATGTTATGGAGAAATGATGTTGTAATTGATTATGAAGTTATATATTTGAAATGTGAAAGACACTTGCATTCTATTCTGTACATTGAGAAAGAAAGAGAATTCTGTTATTGTTTTCCAACATTGAAAGATGTAAGTTGTATAATTGAATTCAATAGAGGATTGCAAATTCATCTCTCATTGCATTGTTGTTATTGTATTGGAACATCAAACTATGATGAAATTGGAGTATCAAATTGTGATTGGAATCCTTGTTGTTTGGAAAATGGAAAAAGGATAAACACTTAAGTCTACCATGGATTGAATTCAATGTTTCTTTGTATGGAAAAATGAGATAATTAAATCTCTAGTTGAAAGGAAGAAATGGCAATTAAATCCCTCAAGAAATTGACCTCTGCCTTAAATTTAAAACTGGCAATAATTCATTTAAAATGCACAGTTCGGACCTACACTTGATAATCCACTGGAAAATGATATAATATAGCATGCTAAGACATCAAGGAACTCAATCCGACAAAGGAAACACTTAGGGAAACAATTAAAACATTGCAGAATTGAGCTCAATCTCTTCCTCAACCGTTTTCTATCTTTTGTTGAGCAATTCAATTTTGAATCAATTGAACAAATCAACTTCTCTAAAACACTTTAAACCCTCCCTAGATCAATTCTCCATGTCTGTTGGCATGTTGAGTGATGGAGGAGATCTAATTTAGTCAAATTGAAAAGTTGAAAATTGCCAGTTTGCCAATTAAAATCCTATAGATCATTTTTGTAAAATTTACCCTTTAAAACTTATCAAAAAGTAAAATTTATGCTTCCTGTGCAAAGAGGGCATTGAGAGATTTCCAAAAGTCCTTGTTTTCCCAAAATCGAGCTTTCTAGCTCAAGTTATGGCACTTTGAAGTTTTTGTGCCTTGGCGGGAAAATTTGGGAAAATTTTCCCTGGTGGGCCCGCAACCCAAAAATTTCCGTCGAATTGCCTTAGAAAATATTTTGAAAATTTTGACTTGGGAAAATTTTCATCTTTTCCTTTTCTAGCCCACAATCAATCGAGGTTGCCATGTGTCCTTCAGTGAATGAGGCGAAGGCACGAATTTTCCTCACCCTTAAACCTTTTGAATTTTTTTGGAAAATATTCACTTTTACCTCCACCGGCCCGCAGCCAACCAGAGGGCAACATGTGTCCCCTTGTGGCTATGGCGGGGGTGCGTATTTCCTTTTAGACTTAATTTTTTAAAAATTTTTGGGAAAAATTCCTATTTTGACCCCCCGCCCGCCTGCGGCCAATGAAAGCATGCCACGTGGCACTCTGGGGTGGCGGCGGGTAGGGCGGAAGACCCTTGACTTTTGTTTTTGGCCTTTGGGGAAAAATTATCAATTTTCTCCCATGGCCCGCTTCTCCACCTTCCTCTCGGACTCTATCCCTTAGTGGGCATGTAGACCCATGCACTTCTTTCTCCCTTTTTCCCCTTCGTGGCGCAAAGCGCTAAATCCACCCGCCGCCCTGCCCTTCCCTTCTCCCTTCTCCACTTAGCACAGGACTCGACACGTGTCCCCTAGGGACCCGCGGGGGCACGAAGTGTTTTGTGCCTTTGAGCCATGCATTGGGAAAATTTCCCAATGCCACCCCGCGACCCGCCAACCCGCCCTAGGTGCATTCCCCCTCCTTTTGCCACGTGTCCCTCTAGGGAAAATTTGCCCTAGAAACTCGCCCACTCATAACTTGAGTTCTGTAAGGAGTTAGAAGGACTTATTTATATCACCGGAAAGGTGAGAAAATTTCCTATCCATTGGGAATGGTTTAGGGAAATTTTGGGAGTATTATGTAGGAGAAAAATCTAGTTGAAGCTCTAATCTGTTTGAGAGTAGGCATGGGGGTAAGATTACTCCTTGAACCTAACTAAAACATGTAACCCTAAAATTTGAACCTTGTAAACTTGCTATAAGTTAATAAAGGAAATTTGTGTTTTGGTAAATAGGATTTTTCTAGAACCTATTAGTGAAAACTAATATCTTGCAACGTAGTTGTATACATTTCAAATAAAAAAATTATTCCATAATTTTGTAACTAAACCAAGGTTGTTCATGGTTCTCAAGCGGTTGTTGAAACGAGCACTACAATTTCCCTTGTTTCTACCTTCTTTCATCCATGATCCTCTCCCATTATTCTATGAGTATTTATATACCCCCGAATATGTCGGAGTCAGAATACGAGTTGAACCATTTTGGGTCTCGAGGCATATTATTACCAAATGGGTATGTAACAGTCACCCTCATTGTCTGGGTGGGTTGATAAATACTCATCCAATATACCTTCCCCTCACACTCCTTCTCAAGGTACCAAAAATATTTCATAAATTAGGATCGAGGAGATCGATCAACCTATGTTTATTCTGCAACTTGAGCTCTCCGGCTCAAACAATATGACATTTACAGGAGAGAAATGGTCTAATCCTCGGGTCTTATTTAAACCACAGATCAACATGCAATTTGATTTATTCCCCCTACCAATCGTCAGATGAGGAACTCCTAGCATGATTTTCTCGAAGCGCACAACATTTTAATGTAATAGACTATTCCTTGGACTAGATGCAATAATACAATGATGTTATACTTCATAACAACTACGATACCCCTCATTCTATAGGAAAAAGCACCAAAATAGGGGTGGTCTCCCAAGGATCAAAACATAGTAGGACATCATGTTCCTTTGCTTCCCAACTAGACTTGAAATGCATTTAAGCTAAATATAAAACTTTCGTAGGTGCTGTAATTTCGACATTGGTGGATAGGGTTAGGGAACTAGAGCTTTCCCAACCTTCTCATGCAACATATTTTTCGGGAAAGGCAAGATCCCACATGTGTAGAAATTTGGTTATGTGCCCTCGACACCTTCACCTCCTCCGGTTTACATGGGTATTCCTAACCTTGGAGATATTCTCACCGGATCGGGCACGTTAGGTATGCCCTCTCACACTTCATATGGGTACCCTCCATAGGTGCCAACCGAAAGTGCATTCTTGAATGCCATTCTAACTGGAAATGTGACATTCCCTAGTTTCACACCTTCTACCTCATACCAAAATAATGTTCCCCCGTACCTCCATATGTATTCTAAATCACTACAAGGGGACATGTTTTCTTTTCTTGGCTTGTATGCTCAGCCTCGGGGATGCCTTATGCCTCTATGAATTTTATGTTATGCCATATCAGCCTCCTATTCTTCCTCCACCTCCCCATCAAGGGTCATCCATGGTAGATTCTTATGTGTTGGGCACATACATTGAATATCTTAAAGAGCCCCTTGAATTTACTATACGAAGCGTGATGCTTCCACGACCACTTCTCCGATTTTCCAAATTTCAAAGGGGAGGGGGACCCAAATGTGCATATTAAAGCATACACAACTGCCATAAGAGAGCTACTCCCATGGGATGCGGTTGTAGCTAATATTTTCCCCAAGACCCTTGAGGGGATCACTCTTGAATAGTACTATAGGATACCGAAGCCTCGATCCATTCATTCAAACAACTCATTTCCGAGTTTATAAAGGCTTTTGATATGAAAAAACTCTTGCAAAAATGAATTAGAGAATTCCTCCACATCAAGCAAGAACACAATGAGTCTACTACAAAAAAACCAAAATCAAATACCTTGTGATTACAACCTAATTTACATTACGGTTTCCATAGGGTTAGAGGACATGGTGCTCGTACGTGTCGTGATTATAACAAATTTATACAATGACTTCATGACGAAAAAGGCACCTATTTGTTGAGATTTTTCTAAAAATCATACAATGCTAACATAAAACTATCACATGGGGTCCATTTCCCCTTAGAATTATAACCTTGGGGTTTATAGAGACCCTCTTCCAATTCACCTTGAGAATGGAAATATCAATCCTCATGGAACTAACAAGGGAGATCCCATTGGAAACAATGATCACAAAGCATCCACTTTGTCAAACCCGTAGGTAGCTCCTCCTTTAGACAGTTGGAATTAGACCAAAATGATAGGTTTGGTTGAGTTGGAGACTGAATCTGAGGTTAACAAAGTAACTCATACCCAAGATTATTCCTCACAACCTCTTCCAGTTTACCCCTTAATGTCTAATGATGGTGGCTCCCAAACTAGTGGGGGCCTATGATTTAATTACAAACTTGACCAAGACCTTTTCTCACATTTACTTTTAGATATGTTGAAGAACTCAATCATGGATTGAGTGGCTTTATTAGAAGCATTAGGCCTTAGTCATTTAATTCACATCACTCCTCCTCCAGAGGCCCAAGTTAATCACATAGAATTTGATGTCTATCATCTGCAGGGTAACCTGAAAGAGATGATGGTTTGTATTCGACATTAGTAAGATGCCAAACGATGACGAGTTGGCATGAAGAGGTGATCCTGCATTGTACCTCCATGTTTGGATCTACAAAAACTATGTTAAATGTGCAATGATAGATGACGGAGATGCCATCAACATAGTTCCTTTTTCATTTCTTCAGAAGCTAGGCTATGGAGAAACCAATTGTTCTTCAATGTGAAACACATTAAGAGGATATGATAGCCTTAAGGAAATATCCATTGGGACTATAGTGCTTTTGGTTACCCTTGGACTAAAGACTATGTTGATTGAGTTTTACATTATAGATCAAGAAACCAAATATAATATGATCCTCGAGTTGACCTTGGATACATAGAATGAAGGAAATCCCTTCTACACTTTGTTCCAAGAGGTCAGATTCCTACACTTGGGTAAGGTTTTCATAGCACAGGATGACCTTAAGACATTTTACATTCATTTATACAATCTAAAGAAGAAACCTTGGATTCATATTGAGTTTGAGCTCCTAACCAATCAGTTGAACAATCCCTAAGACTCAAATCCTAAGTCACAACTTGTTCCAATGATTGAGTTGGAAACCCCAAAGGAAATTGAAGGGGTTGATTTTGGTGAAATTAAAGTTTTTATAGTAGAAATTGTCTCAAAAAAAACTACAGTAGAGATCATTAAGCTTTTGAAGAATGAATTTCCTATCATTCTCTCATTTGATTCCCTAGGCATAGGACATGCTCTTGGGATTGGTTCTCTCCCGTCAAGCGTCTTCGATGAGATCGTATGGTTGAGGTCTCAAAAGTCAAGGAGGAAGATTCTACAAATGATCAAAATTCTATCTTCCCTAATGGTTACTAGATCCTCAACTATGATGGTGTGAAGTTTTGTTTCGGTTTGGGGTAGGGTGATCCTTACTTCTCTGAAGGAAGGATCATGTATTTTTCCTTTAAGTTAAATTTTTAATGTACAAACAACACCATAGAATATGAGGCTCTTCTTCTTGGTCTCATTATAGCCAAGAGGATGGGCATTAACAACATTAGAGTTTTAGGTGATTCCCAACTTGTCACTAACCAAGTCTCGGAAGTTTATGAGACTAGAGCGAGAACACTTGCAACTCTAAAAACCACCGTTCTTGAACTTAGCAAAGGTTTTGATTTTATTTCTATCGAAGCCATACCTAGAGAGAAAAACCTCTTATCCAATTTGATGGCTACTTCTTCCTCTCACTTTTTTCTAAGTGAGGGCTTGAAGGAAAATGATTTTATGGTCTCAGTTTGATCTGAACCCTTAGTTTAAAAAGTGCCAACCAATGTAATTTGCATATGTTGAAGCCGAGAATGAGCCTGCCACTATGGAATTTATGAAGAATGATGAGGAAATCCTAGGATTCCTCAATGCATACACTGATCTTCATCCCACACACCATAAGAGAGGATTTTCTCTTAGACCTCACCCTTCCTCCTACTTTGGAGATCACACATTGTGTTCTTCCTCATCGGAAGGTCTTGAGATCTATGAGGTAGAGGAAGAGGAGTTATAACTACCTCCACCCACACCGAATTCGAAGAGGGTAATGCCTCTTTGATTGAAGGGACCATAGATATTAATATAAGGACAAAGGAGGAAAAAGATCTTAAAGCTCAATTCTTCTCTTACTCCGGATGAGATAGAAACACATACAAAGGTGCTCAAAGAACATTGAAAGCCTTCACCTTCAGTTATAAGGATATGACATGAATCACTCCTAACGTGGTAGTTCACAACCTCATCATAAATCTTGATGCCACACCCGTGAAGTAGAAGTAACAACCTATGAAGCAAAAGGTGGCTTTAATGGTCAAGGAAGAAGTAATGAAGCTTCTTCAGGTAGGTTTCATTAAACTAGTGGACTATTCCATGTGGGTTTCTAACATTGTTCTAGTTCTTAAAAATAATGGGAAGATACGTATTTGTATCAACTTTAGAGACATCAACAAAGCATATCCTAAGGATGACTTTCCATTTCCTTCCATCAATGTCATTATAGATGCAACGAGTAGCTATGAGTTATTGTAACTTATGGAAAACTTATTTGACTACAATCAAATAAGGATATCTGAGGAAGATCAAACTAAGACTACTTTTACTACTCCTTAGGGAACCTTTTGCTATGTCAGTCATGTTGTTTATCTTGAAAAATGCCAGAGCCACCTACCAATGAGCAATGACATATATCTTCCATGATCTTATCCATAATATTGTGGAATCTTACATCGATGACCTACTGGATAAGGCCAGGAAGCGTTGCGATCACCTTGAGGTGCTTTGTATTATCCTCTCTCATCTTATCAAATACGGTGTAACATTGAATCTAGAAAAGTACATATTCGGAGTAATGGGAGGAAAAATACTGGGGTATATCATTTATTCTTGAGGAATTGATGTAGATCCAACAAAGATTCGAGCGGTTCTGGAGATGACTCCACCTTCAGATGAATCAGGCATTAGGTATTTTCTAGGTAAACTTGGGGAAATCCGTAGGTTTATTCTTGATCTAACTTATGTCATCCATCCCATTAATAAATTTCTAAAGAAAGAGTGTAGTAAAGAGTGGAATTTTAAATGTCACAAAGTGTTTGAGTCATTCAAACATTTTTCATGTCACCACCTACACTCATGCCACCCAAAGACCACCACCCCCAATCTTATTCTCTTGAGCTAACGAGGTCTTGCTAGCTTGCATGTTGGCACAAGAAGATGATGATAATCATGAACGTGTTATTTATTTCATTAGTTGCACTTTTCTTGATTATGAGACATGTTATATGTAAGAAGAGAAAGAATGCTTGGCAATTGTATTTACAATGAAAATATTAAGGCATTATATGCTTAACTAGGAAATGTGAGTGATCATCAAGTTTGACCAGCTACAAACCTTCTTGACTCAAGGTGCCTTATCTAAAAAGGATGGAAATTTTCTCACATTGATGGGTGAATTCAAACTCACCTTCATCAACCAAAAGTCCATTAAAGGAAAAATTATTTTTATTGGTGGAAGACAACCCGTGATATATTGTGGAGACTTAATAGACCTAGATTTCCCTGATGAGTGTTTATTTTATGTAGAAAAAAGCCTCCCATTGCATCATGTCCATGGTACTCTGATATCATTAATCACATTGTGGACCATGCATATCCTAAGGGAGAAACCTCGTAATAAAGGCGGCATCTACGCATCATATATGCCATGTATGTAATTATAGAAGAAGTGCTATATTGTAGAGCCTTCAATGCCATGCTTTTGAGGTGTGTAGATGAAGAAGAATAAGAAAATATCCTCTTGAAGCCCAAAATAGAGTCTGTGGGGTCACTTCGGAGGGCATGTTATTGCTCAAAAAATTCATCGGATGGGTTATTTTTGGCCCACCTTAGAGCATGATGTTGTAGAATATGTATGCAGATGCCATAAATGTCAAGAATTCACGCATGAGATACATATTCCTGCTCAGGCCCTACAACCGATTGTGATGCCTTGGCCCTTTTCTACTTGGGGTTTGGATTTGATAGGAAGTTTTATCCCTCATCAACAGATGTTCAAAACTTTATCATTACATCCATGAAATATTTTACAAAGTGGGTTGAGGCCATGCCTCTCACTACTTGTGCCTAGGTCTATGATAGCTAAATTCATTTTGAATTAGATAATTTATAGGTATGGAGTCCCATAGGTCATTATCTCTAGATAATGACACATCCTTCAAGAATGAAGAGGTGTGTGAGTTGTGTTTGCAATTCAAAATATCGCATCACACAACCTCTTTATATTACCCTCAAGCCAATGGATAGGATGAGGTGAAAAATAAAACATTGAAGTCCATACTCCTTAAAATAGTTAAGGAGAACAACATGACTAGCATTTAAAGCTATTTTCGGCCTTGTGGGCCTATAGGACACCGATACAAATGCCTATGGAGGAAATCCCTTTTTCTTTAGTCTTTAGATGTGAAGTAGTCTTACCACTGGAAATCGAGCTACCTAGCCTCCACATATCTTTACAAGGAATTTTAGATGAAGACATATATCAAGAGGCACAACTTGTTCAATTGGAAACCCTCGATGAAACTCATCTTAATGCTTTGAGAAGTAACAACACAACATTTTAATTGACAGGATGGCCCATTAGTATAACAAAAAGGTTTACGAGAGTGAAATATGCATAGGTTATCTAGTGATAAGACTAGATTTTGGACCAATAAAAAGATCGATGAAGGAAGGAAGTTTAAAACAAAGTGGTTAGGTCCATATCGGGTCATGAAGGACTATAAGAATGACACATATCGTCTCTGTACCTTAAAAGGTGAAGAGTTTGGTGAATCAGTCAAATTCACTTCACCTTAAACACTTCTACTCATAGTTCATTTATATTTCACCTCTACATTATTGCATTCACGCCACATATCATTTGCATAATGATATTGTAATATTGTGAAACAAGAAACTTATTTTTCAAGAAACTTTCAAAAATTTCTGATAATTGGCAAAACATTTAATCATACTTCTTCAAACATTCATTATATCATCTCTAGACTGTTTAATCTTTTATCATCTTGCTAGATGAAGTTTTGACATTGATCCTACCATGGCCTACACACTTAGTTCTATTCACGAATGCTTCTAGCTTAGTTGTTTTTTTCCCATAGTCTGTACTAGAAGCTTCTTGGTGTCACATCTCTCCTCAAAAATATCTCTTTTGAAAAATCAATCTAAATCATTTCACCCGGATTACTTGTTCACCTGACTCAACCTTCAGTGGTGAGCCCTTGCATCCTACTGGTTGTATGGGGTTGAGGCTAGGGGAAGGTTTTCCCTCCCAAAAGCACAAGTCAAAGTTTAAAAATCATTCAAACCAATAAAAAATAAAGAAACAAAAATATAAAAACAATTTCATTTTGCAAATAATACTACACTTCCTTACCCTACTTGTCTTCGGTGATGAGACCATGCTTCTTATTAGTTGCATGAGGATGTGAAATGAGGGAAATTCACTTACTTGCCTTTTTCTTGTCCTTGGTGAAGATAGCCCATGCTTCTTACTGGTAGCATGGGGCAATGCATGGGGGGTCCTTTCAAATAAATTAATAAGTTGTAAACAAGTTAACAAGTAAAAAGTGATTTAATTCCTTTGAAATCATTAGAAAATGAGTTAGATGCATAATTTATAAGATATTTAATCCATAAAACTATATTTATCAATTAGGAGGCCACATCTGGGTCTAAGTCTAGTTAAAATTGCAAGCAAACTACATTCTAAATTGGATAGTTAACCTTGCCTAGAGTTGAGTTGTAGTGTCCTAATTGGGTCTTTGTCAAAATCTTATCTTCATATCATTACTTTCATTCATCAAAGTCATATAAATTGTGTCCTTATTAATTCTTGGTGTTGAGCCCTCACATCTTACTAGGTTGCGTGGAGTTAAGAATGGAGTGGGTCATTTCATTATCATATCATTCTCATCAAATTTTCCAATAAAGCAAAAATACCAAATATTGCATATACATATATATAAAGAAAAAACAAAAAAGAAAAATATCATTCTCGTCATGCATTTTCATCATCATCATCATCCATACATGCATTCATAAAAGCATATAAAATCTTTAGAGATTCTACACATCTAAGAGCACACAGATGAAACTAGTCATAAAAAGTAAACTCTTACACAAGATATCTAATACAAAAAGAATCAAATATGTATATATGTATAAATAATCAAGTTTGTATACAATGTTATCACACCATAGGTGTGGTTAAAATTCTCACAATGAGCATAAAATCCCAAAAAATTGATATATGTGTCCAAAAATATGACAATGCAATAAGGCAAATATAGCCTATCCCTCCCTTCGGGATCCAAATGAGGACTTCGATGTGGCTCCTATGATGTGAGTGAGAGCCTCCATGAACATAACAATGAGAATGGTTGTGAGACAAGGCGGTGATCTACCAAGTAGTGGTCTCGTAGTGAGAGTGGCTTTGCCGATGTCTCCTCTCGGCTAATCGAATGCGGTGAGCTTGGTCCTTGCCTTGGTCGAACCTCCTCGGCCTAGCTACACTTTGGTGAAAATACATCGGTGCGACATTTGGCCATTTGCAACCTGTCCCACATCTACAAGAATCTCCTCTCGTGTCTTCCCAGTGGGAAGAAGAAATGTGTCTATAGACACCAAATTTGGGTCACATGCCCTTTAGTCCCCTTGATTAATTAATGTAACACATTTAACTAATCATGACCCCTTCATCCCATACTAATATTCATCCTCACATTATTAATTGAATTAATTATTTTAATTATGTTATTTTCATCCTCACACCCCTACCTCATCATTACACCTCACCCTGGAACCATTCTAGGGGCATTTAAAACATAGTGACCAAGTCATTACCGTCGCATTGACATTGAGTCATCACTCTCGGTGCTCGGTCTTTGAGTCACCACTTGACCTAACTAACTAAGACTTCTTTCTAAACCTAATCTGGACCTCCCTTAAGTTCTTCATTCTCTCATGTGAACTCCACTTTCCTAAGTGGAATCAATGAGGAAGGTATGCCAAACTGGGAATAAACCTAGACTTATTCACCTTAACCGACGCCTGTGTATTCCTCGGCGGTGCGCAGTTACCTAACCACCATCGGTCACCTTATATACGTTTTAAAAATCTTTACAAGGGTTGGTCATTTTAGTTTTGAGATAACTATTGCATTCAAGTGTGAATCCAAAGCCTCTTAGCATCCAAATGACACAAAATACTCAAGCATGAGACCCAAACAAGCATCTGGTTCTCCTTCCAGAGTACATTGGAATACTCACGGGAACACTATGGGAGTACTGCTACATCACTAACTCCATAATCTCTTCATGGATCAACTACCATCCACCTTCACCTACCAGATTTGTAAAGGTAATTAAGTATTCGTGATTTCAATCATATTATGCTTTCTTAAAGTATAGATTCCTTACCTCTTTCATTATACTTTATTTCTGCTGTATTCCTTTATCTCCACCTCCTCACCAATCTACCAACCCAACCACCTATAGCCTTTTTTCCTTCTATGACTTCCCCTCTATATCCTTAAGTCTTCTCAGTAATATTACGAACCTAACCACACCCTTCTCACTCTCTGTGCAATCACAGAGAAGCCAAAAACCATTTTTATCAAATTATTTTCAATTTCCCCTACCAACACCAGTTACCTAACCACCATCAGTTTCACCTCTATACCAAAATTGGTCACCTGACCGATATTGGTCTTTGTGTCATTTCATTCCTTTTGACTAGCAAGCCTCTCGATCAACCAAAACTAATCCAAACCTCACTCGATCAATCCTAGATCTCTATCAGGACACAGGAAAGCCCCGAATAACCTACCAAACCTCCAGATTTAATCATAACCTTTCCTGTTAGATTATATTTTCTTATTGTATTTACACGAGATACCTAAATCATATAACTATAGTAGGATTTCCTTACTTCATGATATTTGCAATATTTGATGAGGCCATAAATTGGCCATAAATTACCATTATTTTATCCTTCTTAGTTACCTTTAAAAGTGGATATAAATGTAATCTAGGAACTTATAGTTTTCTTAAGATAGCATATAGGATATATATCTTGTTCATTCTTTAGAAATATTTTGTTATCTATTTTGTTGATTAATTCTAGTGATTATTTGGGAAAAGATGCAAAGTCTTGTGTATGCAGGCCATAAAGGAAAGATAATGCTAGTATTGGAAAAAGTCGAATTGATCATTGATGGTATATCTAAACTCAAAATTGATTTCATATTTAGATTTCTCTCAAAAAATTATGCAAGTTCAAAAAAAGAATCATCTCAATCCGAGATTGTATGCAAAAGTTATAGCTGTTTTAAGTTAGTTTTGGAACTCACAAATTTAGTTCCGGAACTCACAAAGTTAATTCCAAAACTCATAGAGTTAGTTCTAGAACTCGCAGGTTTAGTTCCGGAACTCACAAAGTTAGTTTTGGAACTCATAGATTTAGTTCGGAACTCATGATTTAGTTCCGAACTTGCATCAAATGGGGATTGTGAATAATCAGAGAGTCAAATGGAAAATATGAGAGAGGTTTTTGTTCATAGCAATGTGTTTAACATAAAACTCATTCAGATTTTCTATAGGTTTTACCAATGAAGAGAAATCTAACTTTTAGTGAGCTGCAATCCGAGGAAAAAGTGTATCAGACGAGCACTAAAATTTCCATAAACAGAAACAAAAAAGTCAAATGGAAAATATGAGAGAGGTTTTTGTTCATAGAAATGTGTTTAACAAAAACCTCATTCATATTTTCTACAAGTTTTACCAATGAAGATATATTTAACTTTTAGTGAGTTGTAGTTTGAGGAAAAGTATATCAGATGAGCGCTAAAAGTTTCATAAACAAAAACATAAAAGTCAAACAGAAAATATGAGAGAGATTTTTGTTCATAGTAATGTGTTTAACAAAAAAATCATTCATATTTGCAATAGGTTTTACCAATGAAGATAAATCTAACTTTTAGTGAACTGCAGTATGAGGAAAAAGCATATCAGATAAGCATCAAAAGTTCCACAATCAAAAACAAAAAAGTCAAATGGAAAATATGGGAAAGATATTTGGTCAAAATCATCTTTTGAGGAAAAACCTCCTTCCAATAATGTAGGAGAATAAAATCATTATGATTCTTGTTACCGAAAAGCAAGGAGAAGATTTGGGAGCAAATCTTCCTAAAATAAGTAAGATAAGACTTTGACTCCAATAATAGATCTCTCTCCATATTTTGTGGAGACAAAGATCTTAGTTGTTAGGATTAGAATAAAGATAAGATCAGATTGTATCTCCCAAAATAAGGAGTTGGTTAGATGCATAAATTATAAATGCAACCTTCCACACTCAGATATGTAATGTTTTTACCACCAAGAAATGAATTTGTTCTTTTCTCTCTAATATTATGTAGTTTTGAGTTAAGATCTCAAAGCATGGTTTAAATCCTCTTCCAAGGAATGAGCTGGCCACTCATTCTAAGGAAGATGGATCTGTATATTTGTGTTTTTATTTTGTAATAATTTGTGTTTATTTCTTTTTCGTAATTATCATCTTGTTGTGTTGTTCTTCTCTTTGTATTGTAACATTCAGTCTGTTATAAACCTGCAGTGTTTCATTTAATTTTACTTATTTCTAATTCAACAATTTCAATTTATGCAAGTGTGTTTTATTCCTGCAAGTTTGATTTCCTTTATGCAAGTGTGTTTACATTTCTGCAAGTGTGCATTTAAATTTCCGCATGTGTGCTTTCAATTTATGCAAGTTTGGATTGTGTTTAAGGGAGTTGCTTTCCAAGATATTATTCTCTTAATGCATACAACCTTTGGACACCAACCCGTATTGACATTATTAATGGCGAGGATTGATGAACCTCATCAATATTAATTTATATTTGAAAGTGGATTAACAACCTTCTAGGAAGCATCACGCTTCCCGGATCTAGCATTTTCTAGGAAGTCCACTAACCTATATTATTAATGTTATCTGGTGGTCTTGTTGTATTTCTTATAGGTCATTCCTCATAACTAAAGGAAGCTCTTCATGATCAACTTGGATCAAAAATTCATTAACACGCGCATTCAACCTTTGACCTACATATCACAGGTATTCCTCCTAACCTATTTCCTATTCAGTTTTAACTAGAAAAAAATTAGGTGAAACATCTTGGCATGCACTGGTGGGACCCATCAGGGGTTCTTTGCATTGTTCATTCCTAGGGAAAAATTCTTGTGTATCTATTTTCATTCAAAATGAGTTCACATTAAGCTTCTTCTCTGGAAATATTCTTTTCTTCTGATTATCTTAGTGACACTTATTTTTCAGGATTAAAAAGAATTCTTCTTTCTTTTCTTGTATTGCATTTAGTGAAAGTCATGCCCTTAACCTCTTCATAATTTTTTCTCATCGAATATAATTTGTGGATTTGGGTTTTAAAACTTGTGCACTTGCATTGTTGAGTTTGTTGCATTATAGCTAATCTAAATTATGGGAAACCTATATGCTGGAAGTCATGCCCAACTGATGGTTGAAAAATTGAACCATAGCTCACATTTTGCACACTCTCTATACCAAATCACTAAAAACAAACTACATAGTTCTTAAACAACATCTTTCCCAGAAGAAGCTATCAACGATCACACAATCAAAGGATTGATAGTGGGCTCTAGCTGGTTTCTCTATCTAGTCATCATCTTAGAGAAGGATCTCCCATGCCAAAACTTACCTGAAACCAACCATAGTTGTCGGCTTTTATAGGGCACCTTTGTTAACCAAAAATTCTATCCTGCTTATAGTCAATCCTAAATGGCATAAGCCACAACATAAAATATACAACTTAGGATTTCGTGTTTGTTAGATTTTTGTTTACTTGCATTTTAAGGTGTGAGTTACGTTTATTCATTATTTCTTATCCTTTTATGCCCCACATCACGATTGGTGTATTTCAGTTTTATTCGGGTTTATTAGGACTCCTCATAGCCATACTCAGTCTCTGGGTTGGCCCTTTTATTTGATCTAAATCAAAAAAACTTCATTTTTTCTTCTCTTCCCATATTTCATAGCAATTGATATCGGTCCAACGACCGACATCGATTGTATCATCTTACTGGCATCGGTTAATTGATCGATGTCAATTTATATGATTTTTGGTTATTTTTTCCATAATAGTATTCTCCACCTTCCTATTCTTTTCGTGGCTTGTTCTACCATTTTTATCCCACTCTTGAGTCTCTGATATCATTTTCAGGATCTAGGTTGACCCATTTTCACCTTTCATTGCCAATATTTGAATATGTTTTTTTCACAAGAATCGACATTGATTTGAGCTGACCGGCGGTGGCTAACCTCATACCGGCATCGGTTACCCTAACCGACATTAGTCTTTGTATTCGACTTTCTAATTAGAACAATGATATAATCACTCATTTTAGACTAATTTTTCCCCATTACTTATGTGTTTCTACATCATCAGTGAAAGCTCAAAATACCTATTTTATCATTAGTCACATGGTTTTGAATCGTAAACAAGATAACACTCTCATGTTTCATGCTAGCCACCAGCCACTCCCACCTAGCCCATCACCCCCTTCAATCTCATCACCCATGGACCCCAATCAGGCTCTTTCCATACCCACTGGTGATGAGGAGTTTATGAGACTCCTTGATCACAACCATGCTGCTCTGCAAGTATTATCTTGCTCATTCATCTACCCATGATTCATCGGGAAGCTTGTATATGACATGTCTGTGTCCATTCCTCCTACCCTTGCACTCCGGTCGAAAATCCAGGATTTGCAAGTAATTGGTGTGGCGCTATGGGCCGACTAGGTAGTTTGAATAACTCCTAGCCACAAATATTTAATTTATTATTGCCTAACAAATAATAGGTCAATAATAATAAAAAATAATAATGCCTAAATAATTTAGGTCTTCACACAACAATTTCTCATTCTCCTCTTGGCTCGGACTTCGCCTCCAGCGCTCTAGGAATGAGCTTGTCTCCGAGTTTGTGTGTGTCCCCACAACAAGCTTAACAAATAATAAGCTTGAGTTGTGTGTAATTGTGTGTCCATTACAATAGAATGGGTTCCCTATTTATACAAAATTAGGGCCCTTGAAAAATGCAATTACATATTATCCTTAGGCTATTTTAAACCTAAGCCTTACCCGTAGCAAAATAAATGGGATCAAATACCCATATTGGTCGTTTTGCATATGAAATGGGATTAAATCCCCATTGAGCGGCATAACATTTGGTAAGGGTTAAAAATCCCATAGTGGCATTGTATATTTAATGGGATTAAAACCCAAATTTGGTGCGGCATTGGTTAAGTGGGTATAAAGTCCCACATATGGTGGAAGGAGATAAAGTCTTAGGCTTTATTAAGCCTTTCTCCGTGCAAGGATAGTGGTCAAAGGACCACTTTGGAGCATAAATGCCCCCTACCACCGCTTACCACCTTGTTCACCACGTGGATTTCCATGCATACCATTTAAACATGCTCCCCACCACCACTTCACTCCTCCTCCACGTGGAAGTAGCATATGTTGGCGGTTAGGAGAGTTATGTGGGTAAGGTGGAATATTGTTGTTTATACTAATGTTTGAACATTAATATATATGCGTGGCATTTGGGAATAATGTATAGTGGACTTACCAAGTAAATAAAAATTCGACCCATACCATGGGGTATCGAAATTAATTAACTCGGTCATCTTGTAGTCCACTTGTCATCTCCTGATAGGAAAATCAAGTGAATTCAATGAGTGGTGGCAAGGCCACGTGTCACGCGATGTGATTGGTCCAATATTGACCAGTTGACCAGAGTTGACTTTCCCGATGTCTAAACTTTGACCAAACATATCTAGAGCTCCCGATGTCCGTTTGCCGCGTTCTCATAGTCATTGGAAAGATCTCGAGATGATCTTCTGCACTGACACCATTTAGGGATGTTTAGGGAACTTTCAAAAATGATCCCTTGATAAATACTTGGCATCATTCCTTCCAGAAGATCCATCTTCTATCTTATGAGCTTCCCAATCTCATCTATCCTCTCCTTATGTGGATCCTGAGCTATTGTAAGGGATTCACGCTTTTGTTTCACCAGTGAAAATATTTCTACACACCATGATGTCTCATATTTCATTACTACCAAAACTTCATTATCTTGACAGAGTTTTGGTTCTTATTATTGCCTCCTCGGTGTCACACAAAAATTAAGATATTGGTCTAATTTCTTCAACTCATCCTTTAAAGTTTGGAGCAATGCCTCGTAAGTTGAAATTTTTCTAATCAGGGAGGCCCTTGCTCTCTCTGCTTCCTGTCTAGCATATTTTAGTACAGAATCCAAATTGGTCCATCCTCTAACACCAAATCAACCAAAGTGCACACATAATGCATAGTAGAAGGAACATTTTTAGGTACCTTTGGTTGAAGATGAGGCCTCATTTCAAAATGTAATCACCAATTTCTTTTTCCATGCTAATGAAAGCCTCATTCTTTGTCTATTCTTGTTACTTCTCTACCTTTAACCAATCTATCTCTCGTATTTTTATATTTATTATCCACCATCAACGCTCTAATGGTGGAAACCTTATCAATATTTCTCCATGTAACCTCAGCAGATACCTTAACCAAGGCATTACCGACATGCTCATCGGACATGAGAGTAAATTTGTATTGTCATGTGCCTACTCAGGGTGCCTTCTTCACTCTTTGTGAGACACATGACTCCTCACACACGTCAAAATCCTGTTCATCCATGTGAGTATGCATGGAACAAGATAGCTATTTCCTTGCACATGTAGTGGCCATATTTGGGTCCATAAACTACCACTCGTATAAATCCTTTAGATCCAATGTGATCTTAAACCGGGAGCAAACAATTTTTCTTGTGTCCTCGGTATAGCCCATACTAGGGACAACATATTCTTCACTTCTCTTTGTTCGTGGCCCCTTAGGAACTTGAGCGTCAAGGACTAGAATTGGCCTTTCTCCTACGAGTGGAAATGGACATGCTAGTCTACTTGCACATAGTTTCTTCTGCCTCTTCTATCCCTTCTTCTTTATATCTCATTTCTTCATCCCGGGCTCCTCCACATCCTTAGGTTGAATTGGGGTTCCGAGCGCACTCTCTTTAGACTCCTCTACCTCCCCGTTAAGATTTATCTTTCTTCTTATCTTTTCTTAGGTGCTTCCTTTTGAGGGGAGAGTCGAGGTGACCTCTGTAAAGGTTGAGTTGTTCTAGCACCTTGGGTCCTAGTTTTTCTAAACACACTCTTAAACTAGCACTCCTCATGGAATAAATCTACATCCATGTCTTTTTCTTCCTCTTGCACTTGTGGGGGAGTATCTCGCACACTCACTTTCCACTTTTTCGTGGCCTACCTCGGCCTCTATGGTTGAAGCCTCCACTATCCTCGTGTTCTTCTTCTTCCTCTATCTCTATGGTTGAGGTAGGCTTTAAATATTTCACATTCTCAATCGTGTGTTTACCCTTAGATGACCATAGATGCAGGAATTCATTCTCCATATACTTGTTATTCTCTAACCTAGGCTTAAGATGAAGATATATGAGTGTGGCTACAATGTCCCCAATAGCCAAACTTACTGGCTTCATGTTTATAACATATGAAATGAGCCTCTCAATGTAGGCAGATCGACCTAGATAAACATAAGTTTTTCTCAATGTATGGTAGTCACAATATACCTTGTCCACATTAAATCTCAACCGACGCGCATCTCGTAAACTGCGTGTAGTGAAGCTTGGAAATAGTGCGTTATGAAGGCGTATGGCAATTTGCACCATGAAATCGATGTCCCATCCTTCATTGCAAACCACACAATGTAAAAATGCTAGCACACTGTAAATTATACTGCCTTACCTACTACTAATGGAAACTCCTTAGGAATACACCATTCCTCCTCAAATACCATGCACATTCGATCATACCATAATTATTCCCTTTGTTTGAATGGGCCACTCATTGTTCCTTCACACAAGTATTTCTCGAACCTCTTAGCAAGGGCCTTATTCTCCACGGGGTATTCCCAAATTTTTTTCTTCGGCCCATCGGGAACTCTAATCTCTATAAACACAAGGGATAAAAGGATAACCCCAAAACTTATCTTTTCACCTACGATCGCTTCTTCAATAATTGTATCTTCTATGTAGTTTTCTATATTGTATAACTCTCCTTGTGACATATTCTTCGTGATATGTAGCCACATTGTGTTTACTTGTGACCACCTTTCTTGATCATTCAACTTAGTGAGTAGATGCATGACTACCTGCACCACAAGGTACTTCCTTAATTTGTATATGTCCATTCCGCACGGACCCTTGGAGTATCCCAACTCCTTTCTTGTGGCTACAACAGTTGCCTTATCAGTTAGATCACTAATAATGTTTGTTCTTGTGCCCTTCAATCCTGTCAATGTAGCAATTAGGGCCGTTGTGATCCTTACCCTTCGTCCAAAAAATAGAATAAGCCCTTATGGACTCTTCTCATAATCCATTGGTATAAAGCTTCAGGTTTTCCAAAATATGGGAGTTCATACAACTAATAAACCCCTAAATTATTAAGAAACTTCTCCCCAATGTCATCATACACTCGACATGTCATCCACAAGTGTACTTGTTGGTCTTCTTATTCAACAAAGTGTCCAACTCTCCCTTGTTGTTAGTGGTGTGGTGGTTGTAATCACTTACTTTGCATCTGCAGATGTGGGAATCCCAATCCTCGTCTCGACTATCACTCCTTCTCGGGTACTACATCTTTGAAAAATTGTTCTCGTGGAGTAATTTTGACCTTAACTTCCACCTTTTTCTTCCCCTTCGTACCTTTTGTAGGTGCTTTCTTTGGTGCCATTATAAAATCTCACCTTTTCTTCTCTCGTGTCAAGTAAACTTAAATCCTAGCTTGAAATCGCATGCCCTATCTCAAAACCACATGTCCTAGCTTGAAACCACATGCCCTAGTTTGAAATCATGTGCCCTAGCTCCTTCTCAATGCATTTTCTTTTCTCAAAACCTTCACCAATGGGGACACAAGCCACTTCTATGCACAAATTTGATCTCCATGTCCGGTCTTGCAACTCTCACACCTCAACATGTTTCTCTTGGCTCAGTCACACTTAGCTCGCTCAAATACTTGTGATTGCAAAGGTAAAACCGAACTCGTATCACGTACTTATATAGATTTTCAAAAATTTAGTGCCTTTATTGCTCCTTCACCTACCACCAATCCTCTCATTAATTGAACATTTTCCCAACTCCCGCATGGTACACCTTCACACCCTAGCTATAAGCTTCTAGCATGCCTTCCTAAATTCTTTCGTAGACCTCCTTCGCATGCTTCCATATGCGAAGTACCTCACCACTATACCTTCCCGTGGTAGTTTTCACTACCGCCCCTTACCTCATGTTATATTGTTCATTCATTTATTTCCAGCTATGGTCTTCTAAGATCAATCTTCTTTCTAGTATCTCCTTTCCATTCTTGAATAGCACTGTAATAGTATGTTCTTATGTGTACCCATTTTTTGAATAACAAATAAAAACCACCCCACACCAATGGTATGTGTAGTCCTCTACACATAAAAATACTTCAGATTGTAATTAGCTTCTAGTGCACAAACATGCTTATTACACAAAACACCAAACTAAATTGACAAAGCATAGTGATAAAGAAGGAAATAAATTAAAATAAATACAAAAGGGAAATCTATACTAAATGGAATTACTTGCCTTATTAAAAACACCAAGAAGACTTATTTATAATAGGGATTCAGTCTAATCCCATTGAAGTAATTTGGATAACCATTTTCCATCAAGTGCCTCTAACTAGAAAATGCTTAATTAATGGATGTGAGTGATAACATATGGTCCCAACCAATGCACCTTAAGTTTTCATGGATGGCACAAAAATTTGAATCATAAAGAAGTACCATCTAGCCAAATTCAAGCTTCTTGTCTCGAATATGTCTATTATGCCATGCCTCTTCCCGGCCTTTTCCCTTCGACCCCAATGTGGTATGACGTGCCTCTCATCTAATCGTATTAACTTTTCAATTCTTTCTTCTAATGCCTGCTCATCAACTAGACCTCCAACGATCGCAATACACAAAGAAGGTAAGATGGAATTCCATGGGAAGAAATTATTCCACACCATACACCAACTAAAAGGGTGTGATCTTATTTAACCTCTTGTAGGTTGTTCTATACACCCAAAGTATAGTATAAACTTTATCATCCCAATCTTTCCTTCTAACATCACAATTTTTTGTCAAGATCTCGCTCAATATATTTTTGAAAGCCTCGGTAGTCCCATTTACTTGGGTGTTATAAGGTGTAGCCTTATGGTGGATGACCATAAATACATACAATAATATCCTCATCATCTCATTCAAAAAGTGTGTGCCCCTATCACTTATCAAACTCAACGAACACCCATACATAGTAAGAATATTTTCCCATAAGAACGTTGATGTTTGTAGCTGCTATACAATCCTTTATAGGTGTTTCTTCTTCCCACCTTATAAGATAATCAGGCAAATGATTATATAGTGTGATTTGGTTCTATGTGCGGTCGGGAAATAAGACGCACAAAGTTTATAACCTCTTTTTCAAATGGCTTTGCACTAGTAATAGGCCTCAAAGACATTTCATATCTTTGCCAAGGTTTGCCAAGGCGCTGGTAGTGATCACACGCCTTACAATACTCTTTACAATCCTTGTAGAGGGTCTTCCACCATAATCCAACAAGTAGAATCTTGCGCACGTCCGCATCGGTGGGCCAGTATAGTGCTCACCGCAATACCTCTATGAGCCTCTTCCATGATATCCCTGTAATCATGTTCCAATACAAAACAACACAATACTTCATCTTGTCCTAGTTTATATAAGTCACCACTGATCAACATGAAAGGTGTAGAGAGAATTGTAAGCTGCTTCTTATCTAAGGCTTTCTTTATTTTTTGACACCATACATGTGTGTAAAAAGACAGCAATATCCTCCACTTCGAAGGCGTATGATGTAACATGTACAAACATGGATCCGATATTGTATCTTCAATTGTCTACATGTCTTCCCTGATTAAATCCTTGATAAGTGGTTTGGGTCAAAATTACTTTTACCTGCTTTTACCATGACGATAAAGTCAAATTATTAGAATAAGAGAACCCATCGACATATGCGCCCCTATAAAATGGGATTATTTACCAAGTATTTTAATGCCATGTGATTTGTATAAAATATAAATGGTGTTTATAGCAAGTATTGTCCAAATTTATGACAACATAGATCATTGACAAGGCCTCGTACTATGTAGTTGTATAATTCTATTCCCCAAGAGTCAAATTTCTACTAGCAAATAAGATATGATGATCTATAATACCTTCTACAGGCTGAGCTAACACTGCGACAATGGTTGTGCCAGAGGTGTCAACATGTACGTGAAATGGTTGGCTCCATAAGGGAAAACACAAAATAGGCGTTGTAGTAAATCTCTCCTTTAATGCCTTAAATGCGTCTTCTTTGCGGTTTTCCTAATAGGATGTCCCTTTTCCTTTTAGTAACTCTTCCAGGGGTGCAACAATATTCACATATCCTTTGATAAATTTTCTATAATACCTTGTGTGGCCCAAGAATCCACGCACCTCACTTCAACCGGTAGGTTCCTTCGAGGCCCACAATAATTGTAACCTTAGTTGGATCTATTAATAAACCTTCCTCATAGATGATGTGCCCTAACGAGTTCCAAAAGGTGTAGCAAATAAGCACTTCTTGATATTTAAAGAGATTCTTAACTATGTAAATCTTTCAAACATTAAGTGCAAGTTATCACAATGATCCTTAACAAGCCCATACACTCGTCTAATCATCCAAGTAAACCTACAAGAATATGTGAATTAAATTCTGAATGCTTAAACAACTATGTGTGAAAATACAACATGCAAGTTCTTCAAACCAAAAGGAATCAAAATATATGAAAAAGTTCCCCATTCGGTGGTGAAATTCATTTTCTCTTGATCCTCTGTGCAATTATAACTCGGTGATACCCCAAGAATCCATCTCAAAGGAGTAAACTTTGTGCCCCGCAACACCTTCTAATATTTCCTCCAAGAAAGGCATAAGAAAAGGATCAATCACACATGTATCATTCAACTCCCTATAATCCACACAAATCGTAATCTGACCATATTTATTTATACTGATTACCATGGGGCTAACCCACTCTAATTCTTCTAGGGGCTTAATGATGTCATATTTCAACATTTTGTCAATTTCTTCTTTAACTTTTACACATAGGTTAGGGTTCATCCTGTAAGGTCTCTTCCTGATCGGGCACACACCTTCCTTTAGCTTAATCTTCATTTCACCCAATGACTCATGCACTCCCTTTAACTCATGGTATCCCCTAGGAAATAATTCTTGGAAATCCCATAGTAACTCAATTATCTTTGTTACTTTAGAATCAAACCAATAATCTCCAATTATGGCTTCCTTATGTTCAACATCTGTGCCAATGTTCAATTTCTTAGTATTTATAGGTTCATGATAGGCACGCGTGTTTTTATCCACACTATCTACAGCCTTGTGCGTACCTTCTAAATGATCTATGTGTAAATTTTCTACTTCTTCATCATCCACTATGTAGACCATCTTTCCTTTCTCCTTCTCAAAACAAGCATGCATAAATAGTTCAACATTTGTATCATCTGCTTCATCAAAGCACACTCCTTATCCTTCCTCACTAAATAATTCGTGAATGATTTATTCAACCTTTGCATTGTCTCCCATAGTTAAGTGCTTTGTAACCTTTAATGCATCTCTTACCAAAGGTTTAATAGAGAAGTAGTCAAAAGTCTAGGTCATTCCTACAATCAAGTTCTGCCAATTTCTAGTCTCCCTATGTAGTTCTGCATAAACATACCAAGTGCGTGCGCAACCTTACAACATGGAATAAAGTTTGTGCACCCAAAGTGAAGGTGGTAAAGCTTCCTTCCCTCTTTCCGAGTCTCACAATGCTGAACGTGTTGTTGAACACACCGATTACCATGATATATGCAGATTTGAGTAGGCACATTACTCTTGAGAAACTAGGTTGTTAGAGAAATTCTGACTTCATTCCATTCTAGGAGATTATCCATGTGAACCATCCACCAATGCACTTCCATTCCGCCTAGGGTATATAATAACATATTTCTTCTTTCAACTTGATCCATCCACTTTTCCTTCTCTAGTATGCCGAGGTAAATTTTTTTACCTATCCTTCTAATACAATGAGGGTCGCACCTCTTAGAAAATGTGATTCTTACCTCATGCCCAACCAGCTCATAGGTGCCATGTACCCAATTATTACAAGAAATACTTATTGTGTTATTAATAGAATGTGCAACTTCCCACTGGAGGATTCCTTCCTTAGATGGCTCAAGTAATTTCAGATCTCGAATGGCACACACATAAATTTGGTTCAGGTCTTCCTCACTCAAAGGTTAAACATAAGGTGAATATTTCCCATCTTTCAAAGGGATAATAAATATTTCTTCCTTGTTCTCAAAATGTATATACCCCTTGTTGAACCATAGATCAAAATTATTTTCATAACACCAAGGGCACCTGAGTAGAGCTAGGAAACTATCTGTTTAAAAGCGCTAGTACCATAAAGTCTCCAAAGTGAACTTGTCCCCTTGTATAGTAATGGATGCATCCTTTAAAACTCTGATTGGAGTGGCCTTAGTTCGATTAGCCATAAACAATACATTAGAGGATGGTTGTAATGGAGGTCTTCCCATCTGTACCCATGCATCTAAAGTAAGCACATTCACTTCCACGCATGTGTCAATCAATATATTGCTAAAAACCACCCATCCAAAATAGTATTGAGAGTGATTTCCTTATCATAGTCCAAGCTATGAGGAGGAAGATTAACATGTAGGATCTACCTTCCATTCTCAATACCTACACTGAAGTGTTTCCCTTTAATTAATGAAATAATATTCTCCTCGGCGCAACATCTTGCATACATCTTTTAAATCATCAACATCGAATGGATACATTTGCTGCCTTATTTTGTTCCAACTTCCATGGCTATTCCTTTAAATACTATATTTCTCACTTTGAATATTTCAGAGAACTTCCATCGCTTTCTGATAAACCTCCTTCTAATGTGTAGGAATGGGTACCTTACATGTAAAACCTCCTCCTTAGTGATGGTAAGTCCTCGCCTGTAATGTTTCTCGGCACACACAACTTCAATGTGTATAGTAATCTTCATGGGTATTAGTTGAGCCTTACCTTGTTCCACCTTACCACTTGTGGTTTCCCACTTGACCCTACATCATCGATATTAGTTGCACCTACAACATCTGTCACAAATTTTACGTCTCACAATCCTACGATGTCAACCATGCCTTTATCAACTGCCTTGAGTGTAGGTCTATCTGCATCCGCCATCTCTCATATACCTATTGCATCTCATCCACTAATGGTGACGACAACCCATACTCCCTTCCAAAACATTTTCCTCTCCATCCCACATTCTCTTCCTCCAATTTCTACGAGAGTCTTTACATCCACTCCACCTACCTACACTTATCACCAATAACCCCTATTTCATCTATCACTTATTCATGATACTTGCCATCTACATCTATTCCGACCTACATTCCTTCCTCACAATTTTCATACTCAGCACCACCACATACTGGGATGCCACCCATGTCATACCCTCCTCATCTACCCCCTTATACTATAGGGGGTGTCTAGTCATAACAACCTACCAATGATCTTATCAAAATGATGATTGACAAGATACAGACATTAGAAGCATCTATCTCTGGCTCACTTAACTCTCTAACATACAACGAGATTTGTAATGAGCCCATTCACACATCCATTCTGATACATCCATACCCTCCCCATTGGGAAATGCTTAAATTGAATCGATTTAACAATAAAGAAGACCCGTAACAACACTTTTGATCTTTTAAACATATGTGTTATCTGATCGCTCATGATGATGCATTACTCCTACAAACATTTCCAATGTCATTGACATGACCTGCTTTGGATTAGTATAGTGCTCTACCTAGGCACTCCATTTTCTCATTCAACCAAGTAGCTCAAGCCTTCCTAGACCACTTTTCTATCAACATTGTCAAAAAGGTCACCATGACCAACTTGTATGTGACATGCAAATATGAAGAAAAATTATCACAGATTTTTTCGCTTGTTGGCAGAGCCTGATCAACCAACTCACATTCCAACTACCTCAAACCAAGCTAATAGAGTTGTTCACTGAGCTTGTGCTAGACATATCTCTCCAAATCTTCTAGTTCAAACCTTCCACATGTCTAATGAGGCATTCACCATGGCCCAAAAAATTAAAATTCGTGTCATTCAAGAGAAGAAGATACAATTACGTGACAAGAATACTACGTTTAAATGAAAAAATACCTATTCTTCTTCTAAACTAGAAAATAATTACTCTAAAGAAAAAGGATCTTCCAACGCAAAGTAGTTTTGAAAGCCAGCCCATCTCACCCATCCAACCAATCAAATCCTTCTTCCAATATTTCTCCTGTTCAGGCTTTCCAGTTCAAGCGGGAGCAACAAAAATATACTCCCATAGGAGAACCCTACTCTTTAGTTTTAGAAAAATTCTAAAAGCTAGAGCAGTCACTTTTCCACCCATTAAACCTCATACTGGTTTTGACCCCTCTCATCCTATGCCTACATGGTACAAATAAAATTATTATTTAATTATCATCGTGTTAGAGGTCATAGTGATGGTAATTGTATAACTTTTAAAAATATCATCCAAGAAATGTTAGATAATGGAGATCTCGTCTTAGATAATCCTAATGCACCAAATAATTAGAACCTTCACATCTTTAAGAATCCATTCCCAAATCACACCCAGTCATTTAACCAAACAGTGAAACCTTGACCAATGACAGATGCGTTCATGAGGTTCATGTTGTTTTTTACATCATACCAAGTCTTCCTGCTCAATTTCCTCATACTCCATCTATCGAGTAGATTCTTGCGTGAGTTCCTTAATCCACGAAGGGACTTGTTTCATCTACTCCTTTACCCATAGATGAGTCTCCCTTATCTCCTCCTTCACCCACAAAGGATTCCACCATATCCGCCGATGTAGTTTTCCCACTCACCTCTCAACCTAATGAACAACCCCTAGTACTTACTCTTCTACTCACATGAGAGTCTTTCTTACGTTATTCTTTACCAAAAGATGAACTTACCTCATCTAACTTGTCATCTCCCCTACCCATAGGGGATCCATTAGCAGCATCCCTTCATATTGGTGATAATTCTCCATTGGCTTTTAAGGATCCTATTGATTTTCTCTCATCTCTTTTACCCACAGAGTCTGAAGCCAACCATTTCCCTGTCTCACAAAAATTCTTTACAGGAATTACTACCAAATCAACATCATCCCCCCTTACAATGGTGCCATTTTAACATTTGGTTGACCGCTTGGATTATGTTAACAATTCCATGCTTTGGGGATGCCTTCAACTATCTGTCTCAAGTAAAATGTAAATGTTGTCTACTGATACTTCCATGATCAATCCAAAGGTATTTTAGACAACCATACCCACCATGCCCATGTTAGTTGTAATGACCCCTTATTCATCACCCTTTCCCAAACCTAAACCTTTACCATCAAATGAAAATTTTCCTATGCCTAAAACCTTACTGCACCTATATCTTCCTCCGTATCTAGACCCATTGCCACATTGGGAGTCATGCCGACATCAAGCCTAGTCCATCCTCTTGTCAAACTGGATTTAGCCATGTCCTCACAAGCTATCATAAATACTATTCGTCCACCTAAGATGAAGTCCCAACCTCTTAGGCAACATATACTAGCTTTGACCACTACCCTCTGTCACCTTCACCACTTCCATCTATCCTAGGTCCCCACCCATCAACCTTGGCCAAACATCCTCCTACACAGAGTAAACCAAAGTGCAACAACATACCTGTCATGATCCTTTGTTACACCCAAATTACCTACACATCTTATGCCATCTTTTCCATCACCTACATCCTTTCTACCTCCTATACCTACACCACTTCCAGTATCCTCATCATTACCTATGCTATTCCCTTCTCTTCAACCAATACCTTCCACATTTCCTCTTACTACAACCTTCACTGCACCTCCATTATCACCTTGGCTAACTTGACCCCTTCTTCCATCTACCTTCCCTTATACATCACACACTTCTTCTTCACCTTTACCCAAGAAGGTGTAACCAAATCCCAAGAACCCACTACCCTCCAAAGAGGTAGTTAAACCTACACCACCTTCAACAACTAGTTCACCTACTACATCTTTACCCAAGAAGGTGCAATCCAAACCTTAAACCATACTATCTACGAAATAAGTGGTCAAACTTAGTCAACCTCTGATTCCACCTCTAGTGGTGGCTATCCCACCAAAGTCACCCACACTTCCATCAGGACCACAATTACTTCACATTGTGATCCATTGGCAAGATCTTACGCCAACATCTTATCTAACCTTTTAGAAACCTCTATCATCACATTTGCACCACTTAGAACCTATGACCCACTCAAAACTAAACTAGAAGGGTTTGAGGATACCAAAATTTATGCTTACCATCATGTGCTAGAGAATGATGTGGAAATATGTAAGACTCTTAAGACTATTCTTCTCCAACTATTTTCTCTCGAAGAAAGCTTTGAAGATGATGATATTTTAGATGAGGAACCTATTCAACCTTCACCTATCACCACACATCCTCATCTCTTACCTATTTAGTGACCTTCATCTCCACCTCCATAACCCTTTTATCCTTTTGCAACATTTGGGATCAATATGGTTTGCATAAGAGAGCCAACCAAACCTCTATCAAAATGCCAATTTGCTACATTGTTTTCACAAAACTAGTATATACCCTCACCATATTTTTTCCCGTCCTGTTGTTACACCTATCATGATTCACTTTCTCCTTTACCAAAGATTAATATGGTTCAAATTTCCACTCAAGCCTAGAAGGAAAAGGAAAGAGAAAACAACTAGCTCATCTACTACTCTTTTACCCGATATTCCATCTCGCACTGTACATCAAAAATCACCATTTGTGGTCCCACATACCCTATTTATGATGGGGTTTCCCATCGTATAATGATTAAACAACGTTACACTAGTATCCTCTCAAAATGTCTTTGTATGAACTTGTCTAAACCTATAAATCTCATCGACATGCCCTTATTGAGGTTCTACCTAATGACCCTACTCCCGATGCATCCATTATCAATCCTCACCATGTGGCCCTCTAAAAATTCACCCCTTCCTCGGATCTCGCTAACACTCATAAGTAGCACTCTTAGTTTTCTATGATGACAAGATTGTACCTCTCTAATTGGATGATCCTAATCCCTTCCTATTTATTTCTATCTACATTGATAATATACGTGTTCAACGCATTATGATCAATGGTGGTGCTAGTATTAACATCATTTCTTCCGTGCATACAACCAAATGCGCATCCCTACCAATTACATACATAATAACCTAGTTATGCTATGTTCATTCAATGATGCCATGACTTCTACCCTTGGCACCATCATTCTCCACATTCGTGTAGGCCCCCATGCTATTCCGAATTATTCTATGTCTTAGAGGGGGAATTCTAGTACAACATGCTACTTGGCCGACCCTAGATTCATGCCATGGGTTGTGTTCCTTCAACCTTACACCGCATTGTTTAAAATTCAAACATGAAGGGCACAACTATACCATTCCAGCCGACCCTTCACCATTCAAGACCTGTAACATGTTGTATCGACCCAATGATGTCCTTATACTAGTTAAGGCATCTACCACCACTACCACTTCTTCTTTAGCCACTACCTCATCCACCAATGCTACCACTACATCTTCCACAACTAACTCCTCTATTCCTACTACTATCATAGATTTTGTAGCTGACCCATCTACCAACCCATCTACTTCTCAAACAACTAATTCTTCTTCTTCCCAACTTTCCAGTGATTCATCCATTCCACTACCCACATATCAAATTGTCGATCCCTTAGAAGGTGTTTTTCAATGCCTCACTCTGGGGGAGTACCGCCTTTATAACATTGAAACATTCCTTAATCCTCAAGAGTATGGAAAACTTCACCAACATCCCCACAATGATAACCGCATAGGTGAGGTTTTCCCCTATGGTCCTCCCCATATCTCGTACCAACTTAACATATGGGGGAGTTGACACTTGACCTACTCACCCGAGCCACCTTCCCAAACTCAACCATTTTCCTCCGAAATTGAATCTCTCACCAACTACTACTTCGCCCATAAATTCCTCCATCATCATTATCTTTGGAAGGGCTTTGAATTTGGTTTCTATGAACAAGTCTGCCATAGTGTCATTCCTTACACCACTGTGAGCATAAAGAGATCATCGGTGGTATTGGATTTATTGAACCACCTTTTAAGAAGACCTGAGTAGAACTCATTTAGGATGATAAACATTCCCCACCCCATTCAACAACTTCACCACGTTCACCTATAGAGTCTATGGACCCAAAATCCATTCCTACTAACTTTTTTTTTTTTTCGTGAACACTGTTTCCCTGGGATATTTGACTTATCAACATGATGGGAAGCTCCCTCTTCTCTTCCCTTCTTGTATCCTAACATGATCGATGATGATACCCCTTCTATTAATGTCATTCAATGTCAAGATGATGAGTCTATTATCACTTACCTTGGTGTAGAAGATTCTTATATTCACCGGTCATTACCTTTTGAGATGCAAACCATGTTGAATGGATCAACCATCAAGATCAATATTCACACTCAGAATGACCCACACATTCTAAAAATAGGCCAATATTTAGATGTTTCTGAAAATGAATCTTTCACTTCTTTCCTTCGGGATCATAATAATGCTTTTGCTTGGTCGTATGCTGATATGCCTCATATTGACCCAAACATTGTGGTCCACAATATCATAATTGTTTCTGATGTCAAACCCATGAAATAGAAGCTACGAAAAATGTATCCTTGCATTTCCCTTCTTGTCAAAGAATAAATCCAGTGCCTTCTTTTGGTTTCCTTGATCCTACCCATTGATTATCACCAATGAATCTCTAACATCATTCCTATCATAAAAGTGATAGGGTAACTTAGCTTGTCCCAAAGACAACTTTCCTCTACCTAGTATTAACCAACTAGTTGATCTCACCGCCGGCCATGAGATGCTATCACTCATGGACGGTTTCTCGAGTTATAACCAAATATTACTTACCCTAGAAGATCAACAGAAAAATTCCTTCATCACTCCTTATGAAACCTTCCATTATCGTGTAATTTCCTTTGGCCTTAAAAATGCCATCGGTGTTATATATCAATGCAAGCTATGACTTATATTTTCATGACATCATGCATAACATATTGGAATATAATGTTGATGATATTCTTTCCAAATATTAACATCGTGTTGAGTACCTTGTTGTCCTTAAAGTTTTCTTTTACCATCTCATAAAATACTATGTTAAAATTCAACCTAAGAAGTGTCTTTACTATTATCTCTTATAATATCCTTGGTTTTATTGTTTCTTTGCGTGGCATTGAAGTTGATCCCGCTAAAATAAAGGCTATTCTCAAAATGCCTCCACCTACTAACGTTTTTCAACTTCGTATTTTAGAAGGAAAGTTGTAATCTATTTTTGCTTTATTTATCAGCTTTGTGATCATTTCCATCTATTTCATCATCTTCTATAAAGAATATCTCCTTCAAATGGGATGATGAATACCGCAAAGCCTTTGATGCCTTAAAACAATACCTCCTCCAACCACCTGTGCTCATTCCCCCTAAGGATGACCAACCATTTTACCTTTACATTTTTTCTACTAATCATTCCCTAGGTGCCATGCTCACTCTTTGTGATGAGTAACACAGGGAGAAAGTGGTTTATTATATAAGTCGTATGCTTTTAGACTACAAAAATAGATATACTAACATTGAAAAACTCTTCTTAGACTTAGTTTTTGTTTCCACTAAACTTCTCCATTACCTACTCAACCACAAAACCTTTATTGTCACCAATACTAACCCCTTACATTACATGTATGCTAAGCCCTACCAACATCAACATGTTACACATTGGATCATGATTCTTGCAGAACTAGATCTCAAATTCATCGATAAAAATATGTCACATGACAAACAATTTCGACCAAGTTGCACATGCACCTATCTCCGAAACTAATATTCTAACTTCAATTTCCCTGATGAATCCATCATTACCCTCTCCCTGGATGATACCATTTACTTGGATGACACTATTCTTTGATGGTTCCAAATATCAACGTGGGGGTGGTTCGGGATTTATCGTCATTCCTCTTGATAGTGATTCTATGCCATTCTATTTAAAACTCGATTTTGATTGTACTAATAATATTTCCAAATATGAAGCACTCATGTTAGGTCTTTAAACCTCCATAGCCTTAGACATTAAATCAATTAATATCTATGGTGACTCTCAACTAGTTATGAACCAAGTTAATGGTATATACCAATGTGTAATCGAGATACTTCAAAATTATAAGCATCATGTTGACATGATTTTGACTACCTTTAACCATTATGAATTTCAAACCACCGCATTCCACTAATAAATTTGTAGACACCATGGCTGTATTTCTTCTAAAATCCCCGCTTCTTGCCCTCCAACTCAAAAATATTCATCATAGTACAAAGGTTGAAATCACCTTCTTATCTAATCCAAGACATCAACCTTGTAGGAAACATTGAAACTGACCCACATGACCTTTGGTATAAGAAGTTTGTTGACTATATTTCCCTTTTAATTTTACCTTGGATCTTATTCACAATGGACAACGAGCCTTTCTCAAAAGTGTCTATCACTATGTCATCATGGGTGATATTCTCTATAAACATGGATTTTATGCTATCCTCTTACTATGCCTTACAATTTATAAAATTCCATACACCATCAAGGAAGTTCACGATGGGATTTGTGGGGGACACTTCAGTGGCTTACCTATTGCTAAGCATATCCATTGCTTGGACTATTACTAGCCAACCCTAAACCATGATTGTCATGATTATGTTAAGCATTTTGTAAAGTTTCAACAACATGCTAATCTTCATCACACCCCAAGTCACGCCTTATAGGTCACACATGACCTTTGGCCTTTCTCTTAATGGGGTTTGGATCTTTTCGGAGAGAGATCAACCCTCATTCTTACCAATGTCATCAATGAATTATTACTGCTACCGAATATTACACTAAATGGGTGGAAGACGTACCTCTTATTTATACAAAATCTGAGAAAATATGTGAATTCATCAATCATCACATCATTTTCACTTTGCTTTTTTTCCTCACGACTCATCACCGATAATGAAAAATAAAAAAAAAAACCCTATGGAGACTTGTGATGCCTTCGACATTCAACTTAGTTTTTCTTCACCTTATTATCCTCAAACAAATGGCCAAGCTGAATCAACTAACAAAAATCTAAATAAAATTCTTATGAAAGTGGTTGATGATCTTGTAAGATTGGCACACACACATTCCTTTTGCCTTATTGGATTATTGCAATAGTATTCCCACCTCAATTTCTACCACACCTTTCTCTTAGGTCTACGGTGAAAGGTTTTCTTTCTGTCGAGTCCAAATTCGACCTCTTCGTATCTCACTCACAGATGTGCTCAACGATGATGATTTTCACTAGGAATGTTTGGCACAACTTATGTTATTAGATGAGTGCCATCTAAATGCTCTCGATCACCTCCAAATATACCAATAACGTATCAAATGTGCCTACAATAAATGAGTCGAATAATGAACTATAGTCATTTTTATGTACTATCAATATAACTTTATTATCCCATATACGTTGGCCTATCACCCAAAGGTCTTTGGGTACTCACCGAGGCATGCATGGGCACCGAGCCCCTCTTTTATGTGAGCATTATGAGAAGATATTGCCATTGATAGAAAATTAGATGTAGAAAAGTAAATGTTCATGTACTCATTCTGAAAGCATCGGATGAGCTATTACATCTATATACCCATGTAAATAACAAGAGAAACATCATATAAAGAACATATTTGATTCATAACATGAAGAAGAGACACTAGGGTTTACACCCACATATTTAGAATAGAACCATATATTCATTTTGATCATAGTACTAATAACCACATTACACTCAAAAGGGTCATAACAGATCATACATAACAAAAGACTTTATCCCCTGCAAATCTTCCCTGGTGTGACATTCTAACTATGCCCTCCCATTTCATCCCTTATTACATATTCTAACACCATACAAAGGCCTATTACATCCATTATACCCCTTAACATTAATGCTCTAAATCCTATTACTGCAGCATCATACTCTTGATGCATTCCCTTATGATCTCACACCTGTTGTCTATCGGCTTCTTCTCCATTCAAGTGCATCTTCCTTACTCTAGAGCATCTCTATAAATAGGTTTAGCACCCACCACCATGCCTTCCTTTAGATAAGATCATATTCCAAGTGTCTATGTGGTCCTCTAATGGAGCATGCTAATCTTGTTCTAAGCTCTCCACTTTCTACAATGATGTCTTTCGGGAACCTTCCATGTGTGGAATATTCTTTCCTTGACCACCAAGCCTTGGTTGTCACCTTATCCATTCAGCATGCCTAGTTGGGTCACATTTTCCTCAAGTGCCTTCAGAACACTGAGTATGGCTAAGTCCTTAGATCATGTTGTCCTACCTGCACACACATCTTGGTTTCTCGTAAATCCTTCTCTAAACCCTTGTCATGTGCACTTTTCCCCTATGCGCCCTTCTTCTTCTTGGCCTCATGCATGCACACCCTTTGACACTTAGCCAATATTTTGAGGTCCAACATCACCCCACACTAAGCTTGTTCTCTATCCTTAAAAACATACCAATCCTCCAAAGAATAAAGAATGGTGGGACTTAGACAGTTTGAATAAAGAATGAAGGAATGAAGAATAGGAAATGGAAGAATCAAGAATGTTGAATGAAGAATGTTGTTATTACTGTAAAAGGAGTGGGAAATCCTTCCTCATTGTTGCCTTTATTTTCTCTAGGCATTTACTTCACCCTGCACCTACTGGATTAGGTTGCCTACTAGAGCGCTCACCTCTTCAAAACTCAATTCGTCTCCCTTAGCGTTTAGTGTATCAAAAACCCCCTCGAGTTGCTTTAAGATTATCAAGTGCATCCATTATTCACATGACTGGGGTACAATCGCTTGAGCTTATTTTTGATCGAACCTCCACAAGGTTTTGATTTCTTCCTTTTTATTTTCAACATCGGCCATGATCGTATTCCTCTCTCCACCTGTTTCCTTTGTTATTTTCTTGGAATTCTTTTAGATCCACCTCATGTGTAGTAACTAATATACTTGCTACTCTATCCCTATCAATGCAATTATCATACATGGCCTCAACCATGCACATGATAGTTTGTACAATGGTAAGGAGTTCAGAATATTGAGCGACTATCTCCCCAATCTTCTATTTCTCTTTTTTCATCTGGCACTCCAAAATATCTTTTTGATTCTAATGCAAGTGACCTCCTTTCCATGGTGAGGATGCACATTAAGTCTTCCAAGCATTGCAAGGTTGACTCATATTTCTACTCAGGTGGTGCTAGGTCTAGGTGTTTCAGGATAATGACATCCATGATCATTTCAATTTTCTTGTACACCTCTCACACCTTCACCTTTTAATCCCTTAGCTCAACCTTAACTATGTGTTGATCAACTCTTCTAGTTTAGGTCCTTTCTCTTCTCAATGAGTTCATCCTCCTCCTTCTCTATTTCTTCCTCTAGGAACCTTAACTTGTCATTCCTTAAAAACAACCTCACCTCAACCTCAACCGATACCTTTTTAAGGGCATTGTAGACTTTCTCCTTTGATAATTGTTGAGTGTTTACTAACGTGTTTATCCCTTTGTTCTCTGGTACCTTCATCAACTCTCCCTGACTAAACTTGAACTTGGGCTCATCAAAATGGGACTCAAAATCCCAAGATAACAGATTTCTCATTCTTGGATATGCGCCTTCTTTTGTAAAGGAATACCATGCAAGGGGTTTTTCGAGGACATGGTACTTTGGAAATTCTACACACAATACCTTACTTGGTTCATTTATTTAACTCATCCCTTCTCCAAAGCCACTGCTATCACACTCTTTCCTCATGTGTGCGCTACCTTTAGAAAGATTTATGCTAAGCTAGGATCTCCACCCATGCTCCTATAATCTTTTCCTACACTTTACTCCTCTATCTCATTGAGTATCTCATCAAGCTTCACTCCACTTCTGCTCCACTAACTCCTTTATTATGCCCATTACTTCTCTTTTCGCTACCTCTTCTATTTTCTCCTTGGTGAGGCTTGGGGTCCTTTTATCCTTTGTATTTACTTCCTCGCTCTCTACTTTTCCTTGAGCGCCTTCCTCTTCTCCACCCTTTTCTTCATTTTATTTTTATTTAGAGTCATGCACATCATACATCATATGGTCTTGAGCCTATTCATACTCATCATCATCCCTTTTTCCTCTATAGGCCTCCAGGCTCTCCATTTCTTCTAACTCATCCTTATGCTTCGCTACTTTATGATTTTCCTACTTCTACATCGACTCCTTCCTTAATGATTCTTATTGTGTAGGAGGCTCTTCTTTCTATGACACCTCTTTCTCGGTGATTTTTCTTTTTCCTTTATGGGGGACTTCCACTTCCATGCATAATTACTTCGCAAAATGTTTTCTACACGACTCTGGTGTGCCCAAAGATTGTGTAGTTTGCACACTTGGTGCTTTCTTTTCTAGTTCCTCTTCTCTTTCCCTCTTCCTTGGCATGGCATTCTTTCTTTTGATGGGGTTCTTTGGGATGTAGAAATCACTCTCCAAGTAGGTTCCCTTCTCATACATGGGCCCGATCCGTAGGTATTCCCTCGCTGTGGTCCTTCTAGTAATTAGCAACATCATTGGTTTTGTCATGCGCACCTCATGGGAGACATGATTCTCCACATAATCACACTTCTTGGGGTATAGTATATTCCTTCGTAGATTGCGGTGGTCCTGGTCTACCTCGCCGAGGTCGAACCTTAGTATTTTTGCTTCTTTAAAGTGATTGACCCCTTCTTGAAATTATTACATGGTGAAAGAGAAAGGAAGTTTACACCATACACTCTTGGTCCCATCTATCAATGTGAATATTTAAATGTAAAAATGTTGGTAGATAGAGAACTTAACTTCTCCTTGCACTAGTGTTGGAAATTTTTTGTGAATCCTACTTTCGGATCCAAATGCGTCACACATCCTCTTGTACCATTTCTCTGTGCACGCCTTGGCGGCCTCATGGTGTCACAAGTGTATTTTTAAAATATTTTCATGGGGGAAGGGTATTCATTTGGATACTCCCATAAAACTTATTTGGCCTATCGAGAAATCCAATCTCGAGAAGATGATGGTGAGGAGGAAATTCCCAAACATGATCTTCTCTCCTTTGTGCGTGGCACTAATGATTTCTTCTACAATGAAGGTGGACAGGTTATATATGGTTCCTTCTGAAATCCTCGACACACATTCAACCAAGCCTTATTTATTTGTGTCCACCTCTCTTGCCCATTTATCTTGGATACCAAGTGTGCAGCCATCCTCATCATTGGGTTAGAGATATTTGAAATATAAAAGTAGTGTGATATCTTCTTATAGTCATAAGACTAGATTGTAAGCTTAATGGCTTCCTTATCCTCCAATTCATCATCCAGTGGCTCCCCTTTGTAGAAAAGGCCAATAAAATTAGAGATTAGTTGAGGAGTTATGCACATTCTGTGACTCGTGAAGTAGAAATGGTCCTCATGCACGTGTGAAATAAACCATTGGTATAGTCGCTCTAGTTTTCCAAAGTAGGGAAACTCATAAAGTTCTGACAACTAAGCCTTCTATAACTTTACCTTCACATCATCATCATAGATCTAAATTCTTTCTGGTGTCCTTTTATCTATCAGGTGAGCAAGTTCTAATGCCATCTCCTTCTCGGTGGTGATTTTGTGTGATAGTTGTAATCGCTCACTATGCCATCTTCCTCACATGGGATACCCATTATTTTCCAAGTAAAACTCTATTTGGGTATTGCATCTCTGCATACCACTCTTCGTTGAAAGCTGGTGGTAGTATTTTGTTTCCCCTTTCCCTTCTTTGGTGAGACAATTACCTTTTTGGTATCATTTTCTTTCGGGTTAGAAAAATATTTCCTTGCTCTTCTTCCATGCTCTATTCAACTTCATGGATTTCCTTCACAAAAATCCCTTTACTCCCACGCCCTAGATTGCAGAACCCTAACTTGGACAATTCTTCAACAAGACAACATACTCTTTTGAAATCTTCTTCCTTATTCCCATGTACTTTTTCCACCCTGGTTTGTAAATCACACTAGTAATGCACTCAGATTTTCACAATTCCTCCTTCACACAAATCTTTCTTCGTGGATTCCCTAGTTTGCAAGATCTCTTTAATATCGTAATATCAAGGTAAACAATAATGTGCCCAACCTTCTACTTATAGATTTTTGCTCATCTCCACAATAAATGCCATACCACCTACCAACATACTTAACATTAAATGTTTTTTCCACTAAGCCAACCTTAGCACTCTTACCCACATGCCCAATCCTGCATGAAAAATCTCTACAACCTTATGGCATGCAAAAAAATCCTTAATGACAAAAGACTCTTAAGCACGTTTGATTGCCGAAGGAACTTCTTTTTCCCTTGACCTTTTTTTTCCCTCACCTACCTCATGTTGTTCCTGCACTTCTCATCCTTTATATATGGTCTTTGTAAAGCTATCCTGACACCAAAATTCCTTTCCCACCTTTTCTACACATGCTCTCCTACCTTACGCACTTTTTATCCTTCAATCTAGGCCATCGAAACATAACTGCTACCAACTTCCATTTTACTTCACATTACTCCACCCCACACAAAAATAGATCCGCGGTCCTCTGCGTATACACAAAATTTTGAAAGTAATAAGTGGTTACCAACACAAAAGGTGAAAAAAACAACAAAAAGAAAGGAACAAGCAACGAGAAAGGGAAACAAAAGGAAAGAAAATGCATAAAAGGAAATCCTAGGCTAAATGGAAATATTACCTTATTTATAAACACAAGGAGACTTATTTATAGTAGGGCTTCAGCCTAATCCCTTTGAAATGGCCTCGTAACCTCGTCCCATCCAACACTTGTAACTAGAATGTGCTCGAATCAAGGATGTATGAGATGATGTATGGGCCCAACCATTGGACTTTCAGCTTCTAAGGATGACACAAAAATTTAGAGTCATATAGCAAAACCATCTCGCCCAACCTCAAATTGTTTTTTTTAAATATGGTGATCATGTCATGCTTTCTGTCATGCCTTTTCAGTCTTCTGAATCCATATAAAAAGTGATCACCTTTCATCCAGATGCATTAACTTCTCCATGTGATATTGAATTACTTGTTCATCAGCTAACCCTCCTATGTGCACAATATGTAACAATGGTAGCATTAATTAAACCGGTAAAACATCCTCTACGTAAAACACCATCGAAAGCGGTGTGGATTTGTTCAACCTCTAGTAGGTTATCTTGTATGCCCATAGGATGAGTGATACCTTATCATCCCAATCTTGTCTTCCCACATCATAAATTTTTGTTAGCGTGTGACTCAAAATTTTGTTAAATACCTCAAGCAGTTCCATTAGCCTAAGGGTGATAAGGGGTGGTCTTATGATGGGTCACCATGAACTCTACCAACAAAATCCTAACTATTTCATTAAAAAAATGTGTACCCCTATCACTAGTCAAGATTAAAGGACATCTATACCTATTGATTATGTTCTCCCATAAGAATATAGCAGTTATCGCATTGTGAAATGAGTCCCTTGTAGGTGCTTCCTCTTCCCACCTTGTTAAGTAATTAGTGCAAGTAATGATATAGTGCGATCTAATCCTTCGCGCGGTAGGTGAAATTGGTCCTACAAAATGAATATACCACTTTTCAAATGGTTATGCTACTGCTATAGGTCATAAGGGAATCTCATCCCTTTTTCCTGGCTTGCCAAGGCATTGGCAATGGTCATAGGCCTTGCAAAATTCAATGTAATCCAGGAATAAACTTTTCCACCAAAGCCCTGCTAAGAGGATCTTCCACCATGTGGCATTTCCTGCATAGTGCCATCCTGGAATCCCACAATGTACTTCTTCCATGATCACATGTGCTCATGTTCTAACATGTATCTACACAGATCCTCATCATGACCTAACTTGTATAAGTCCCCCTAATTAGCATGTAGGATGGATGTGACACATATAGCTAATTTCCTTTCCAAGGATTTCATTCCTTCTGGTGCCACACCCATTTTGAGGAACACAACCATATATTCTAATTTGGAGGCCATGCGCCACAACCTAAATAGTTACACATCTAACATAACATCCTCAATTGCTCTACACATCCTCCCCTGAATCAATCCTTGATAAATGATCAGGTCCTAATTTACTCTTTCTGGTTTCATAACAACTATAAACTCAAATTCTTGAAAACAAAGGATCTTGCAAAATGAGCTTATTTAGCAAGTACTTCAAGGCCATGTGATCTATGTAAAATATGAAAGGTGTTGCTAGTAGATACTACCTAAACTTATGTAGCATGTAGATTGTTGATAGTGCTTTACGCTCGTAATGGTATAGTTTTTCTCTATTGGTGTCAACTTCCTACTTGTAAAACAAAGGGGATAGTAAAAACCCCTTCTCCTGTTGTGCTGAGATTTCTCCAATCGTTGTCCCTAAGGCATCAACATGCACGTGGAAAGGTTTATCCCAAGAGGAAATAGTAATATGGGTGCAATGATAAGTCTATCCTTAAAAGTGTCAAACACCATATCGCTGTGCCTCTCCCTAATGAAAGGCACTCTTGTGTTTTAGTAACTTCTCCAATGGTGCGACACTATTGGCATACCCGTTGATAAAATTCCGGTAGTATCCTGTATGCCCAAGGAATCTATGTCATTGCACTCTAGTGGTAGGCTCCCCTAACCCCACAATAATAACAACTTTGGTGGGATCCACCAAAAAACCTTCTTTGCATATGATATGCCCCACCAAGGTCTCAAATGGAGTAATGTGAAACACACTTCTTAATGTTGAGGGACTTCCTTAACCCGACATCTTTAAAACAACAACCTCAAATTGTCACAATGGTATTTCACTAGTCCATACACTATCTAGTCATCAAGGTAGACTTACAAAAACTTATGGATAAAATCTGAAATGCCTAGACTAATATGTGCAAAAACATAATGGTTCATTCTTATTTCCAAAAGGCATGACCGTATAGGAAAAAATTCCCCATTTAGTGGTGAAATTTGTCTTATATTGGTCTTCTTTAGAAATTCTAACTTAATGGTATCCCAAGAATCCATTCGTGAAGGAATAGATTTTGCGCCCGATAACTCCTTCCAGGATCTCTTCGGTGAAAGCGATCGGAAAAGGATCAATTACACATAACACATTTAAGTTCTTGTAGTCAACATAGATCCTTATCCTTCCAAACATTTTAATATTGATGACCATGGGTGTAACATCCTCATTTTAGACAATAGAACACGTCAATTTTTTTTTTTTTGATAAATGCATCCCGGTTCTAAATACATAATTTAGAACTCACAAATCAAATAACCATTCATATAACAGATAACCATATGCAATCAGTAATGACTCGGAGTACCTCCGATCTATTAATTCCATGACTCGGTAATCTACCGATCTATTCATGAGTAATAAGAGTTGGCGTTATTATTTAACACTTCACTCTGTGGTTCTCTTCCCTATTCGGGATTCGAGAATGCTCGCCAAGGAACCTAATGAATAATTGTTACCATTATTCATCGGCATCTCATCCCTTAGACTAGGTGAATTAGGACAACGCAATTAGCAGCTTGCGATACTTTGGCCAAAGATTTGAAACATACTGCTTATGTCTCGTATTCCTTAACGACATACTCGTCAATCTGGAATACGTCCTTCACCCCATTCTCATGTTATGTAGAATGTCTTATACCGACTTCTGTCAGTCCCTTTTATCCAGTTAATCACTCGGGAACGGATTAGTAAGGTAACCACGTTATATGGATGCTCCCGAAGACTAGGGATAAAATGACATACTGGGTCAATCCTAATTAAACCAGTGTGTCAAGATACCCCGAGTCTCCTAGGCAGCCATATAATGTGACCACATACCTAATCGGTCCAAAAGTAACTTGTACGAGATCAAAGTGTAAATCTTAGCGATCAATGCAAGGGGTGTCATCATAAGTCACCCGCATTGTTGTAACTTCGAGAAGATCCTAATCTTCTCGGAGGTACAACCCTGCAGTTGACTTGTGCCGTCAACCTTTAAATCCGCCTCGAAAAGATCTACTTATTAATATGCGTTACGCACATTGAGTTTAAATTACATTAAAGACGTTCCCCTAAGGTTAGCCTTTCCCAATCCCTGGATTCCTCATCCTAGGATGACCTTTCTCAATAAAACCCATTACTCAGAGGAGTTATCAAGGCCAAGGTCTCATCGAGGAGTTCTTAGAATATACATGATTCTAAAACAACAGAATTGAACAATAACTCATAACCTTCACATGAGATTGCCATCTGAACCCCATTAGATTTATATCAGTTCTCCTAACTGAATTTATATCATACTTATTAGCATCAAATATAAATGATTCAGAATCCAATTAAATGTTGTCCTGTCATAATCAGGACTAGGGATTAATAATTTAATTCAGTTTGTTTAGCGTTCTGTTTAGGTATATTTTAATCCTATCTTCCAAAGACAGTTACCTAAATTTCAATTTAGCTTATGATAGAACATACCAGAACTGCTAAACAATCATAAGAATTCAGTCTTATATTCTTGCAAAGCTTACATTGATAATCACAAAAGTCTCCAAATTATATAATAATAACAATGCTCTTTAGATCATTTGAACCGAAGAAGGTCAAACTATCAAGATAAGAATATAGACACATAAGTAACAATATCAATTTCCATTCCTTCAGAACTAATCAAATACATTGTATGCATTCCGCATACTTGATACATTACTCAACTGAAAAAGGAACATCTTTCCTTATTTAGAAAATCAAGATGTAATTCACTTATAAATCAAATTTATTCAATCGATTATCCTATCGATCTCGCATGCTTTACCACTTACGGAAACCATCTGCAAAAATAGTCAACATGAGTCGGTTCGATGGCCCAGGCATGATAAGCACTAACTTTTAAAACAATTGCAATCCGTCAATTGTTTTCATTAAACACCCTGTTTAAATGAGATCAATTCTCCAAACAAATAAACATATTCAGACTATGCCTTTTGAAATACAAAAATGGCTACAAATGTGTAACTCTATCATCGTTACAAAATAGTCTTAAACACTTCTCAATTATTTCATCAAATATTAGAAATCAAGAACGAAAGTATCCAAAGCAATTATCTTGAATCCAAGATCAGCAATATTGAACAAATCGTTACTTTCATCAGAAAAAGGAATATCATAACAAATCGTGATTCCATCAATATGATAAAAAAACAATTCCAACTGTTAGACAGATATCGACATGCATTGTTATGATAAGAGAAAGAAACAATTCATTCATATCTCCACATTGCTCGCCGAGGTGCAATGACGGCTTAGTTCATCTAGCTTAAAACAGGATAGTTTTGCAACAAAGACTAACATGCTAACAATCCCGCACATAAACCTATAGCCCAAGCTAGTCCCTTCTAAACACAGTAAGGCTTTTCGACCCAAGGTCGAAATCAAGAACTTTTATTATATCGCGGCCAACAACAAACTTCATCGCATTAAGCAATTTGATGTTTCCATAAGACTATGCAAAGATTATCCTACAAATTCCGTAACATACACAGCCTCATCCAACTAGGAAAAACAGAAAGGAAACATATCATTCTGTATTTACATCTGTACGCAATCGGAATCAGACGTATAGCATTCACGATTCATTTATACAAGGCCGCATTACTTGATATAAATCATTACTCAGGAAATCCCACAATGTCAAAACAACAGTATACCAAGTCAAGTTTTAACTGAGGCAAAAGAAAATACAGGATAACTTCCACGAATTCAACTGAACCCGAACAACAGTGGCAAGACAAATTGTTGCAATGATTCCATCTGGGCAAATCAATGGTGTACATAAAAATCAGGCAAAAGCAAATTTAAATACTGATTTCAACACAAGGAACCCGACTGACCCTTTGCCAATTCTTCACACAAGTTTGCACAGAATGTAAACGTAAAAATACACCCAAAGAATCTGTACCATAAAATCCTTGCAACACGAAGGTATTCTTACAAATAACAGAGGTCTTAGTACATGTTATTCCCTCAAGTCACTGGCTCATCAATTACCAATATTCAGTTATATTTAGCAGAACAGAGGTCCAAATATAAGTAAATCATTCAATCGACTCCACGCAGTCGTTCGATTACAACAAAATATGAATATATACATATTGCATACTGATAACGGGTTGAAACCCATAACCACAAAGCAAGGAATACACAATTTCCAAAAAGGGCGCAATGAAATACTGAAACACAATAAGTTATTCATTCAAAATAACTTAAAATACCATAAAGCGAAGCCCTACAAACTTGCAAAGAAGTCCAATAAGATGAACATTCATACAAAAGTCCAACAAGTATCTTTTAGACAAGAATCAACAAGTTTCAATCAACAAGTTTCTACTGTATCCTGAACCCAGCAAGAGAAGCATGCACGGGTTCTCACGGAGCCGGAAGATACCCTTCAAGCACATGTTACACAAACTTACGCCGGAATGTGAAGCACAATAAAATAGAGAACAGTTCGAAATACATCACACACCCATTAAGGGTTAAATTTGAAAAACGAACAGCATAAAGATACAGTACCAAATCACACAAGACAACCATAGGAAATCATCTATTTCCATAAGTCATTTGAACAGAGTTGTTCTAATGAAATCACTTGAAAGACAGCAAGATTTTTAAAGGTTAGGGCCTAACATGCCTGGATTTTTGCTCAAAATTCCGAAGCAGACCACTGAAAGAGCTCGGACTTCCTTTTCCTTTTCCAAGTTAGAGCGACCAACAAAATTTTGCTTTCCCCATGACATATATACTTTCCTTGCCGAGAAAAGAGCTAGATACCCTCATACTCGCCATGCAACTCCAAGAAGATCAAAGTGCGAAGAACCGGTGAGCAAAGCGAAGGAAAACCAAAATTCGTGATAAGCCAAACAAACCAACAACTTTCCAATTTGCATGCCTTCTCGCGAGTTCCGAGCTCGACTTCCAAGCTCATTAATTGCATTCACTCCAATTTTCCCGCTTAAACTCAACTGCCACCGACCGCCAAAATTGGCGACAGACAAATAAAATCTCCAGACCATTTTCAGTCTTGGCGACCTGCCACGTCGGCTCAGGTTAGCCGTTTCTAAAACCTCCGCCAATACCTGTCTTCATACTTATCCAATGCATTTAATTACATAGAAAATGCCGCCCATGGTTCGCACCCCTCCATAGGCCCCTTTACATTCTTGCTCACTAGTTAGGTTAGTAACTTAGGTTAGAATTTAGGATAACACCTAGTCTAACCACTTTACACATAGATACTAACTTAGAACATCAGCTCTTAGCCTAGGTCTAGGTTAGATTAACACTAATCTAACCCCTAGGTTAGGTTTAGTTTTAGATTACTAACATTAATAATTCCAGTTAGGTCTATATTCCGTACACTCAGAAAAAGACCTACAACATGCATTCTTGAACAGGGTTACCTCCTGTTCTGCCTTTAGGCTACAAAATTGTATGAAACCGAATTATTACCTGGTCCACGATCGAGACCTTCCAGATATACTTCGATATCGGGAACCAATCCATTTCACATGATCAACCCGCACGAGTTAGACTCGGGATTGACTTATCAATGAATTCAGACCTTGCGAACTGTGAAAGGTTCATAATTTTTAATTCATCATGAAAAATTAAAGCACCACTTGGATCAATACCACCGATCCAAGGCTAGGTTTTATAGATGAATAACTTCAATTCATTAGAGATCGATTAAACTCACATTTGTGAAATGAAATAAATAAAAGAGTCTAATCATATCCTGACTCAGTCAAAGATCTGCAATCTGCAAAGAAGATACAATACATATCAAGCATGACTTCTCAACCAAAGGAACACATCCTTTTTACAAAAGAAATCACATATCAACACTTGTATGCTTAGGAGGAAGTAAGCAATGCCAGATTCAGGGTGTTACATGCTTCCCTCCTAAAAAGATTCATCGTCCCGATGATTACATATTCAATTAACCTTCAGGTCAACCAATTTATCAGTACACAAACAATGCGACTATTTTCCAACTAGAATAGTTCCAGAAATCAATGTCACAACACATTTTATTCAACCTGAATAAAGTTTGCCTTCATCTGGCTTTCATAAATACTTAAAAACAATAAGTTCATAAAAGAATGTTTTGTCAACAGATTTCATTCTGTTGAAAAAGAGAAGGAAAAGCAATTTTCATCTCTTCCAGATTTTCCCAAGTTGCACTTTCTTCGTTAAACCTGGTCCCACTTGGACCTTACATTCTTGTATATCACGATTTCTTAAATGCTGATTGACGAGTTTCCAAAGACTCGCTATGGGTTTAACCACGATTATTCCCGTCTTGGATCTGCAAGGAATTCAATTTAAAACATGTGACAGATCTGAAACGTATTTCTTAAGCAAAGAAATATGGAAAACATCATGCATGCGAGATAAAGCGGTGGTAATGCTAAACGATAAGCTACGAGATTGATTATTTCGACAATTTGAAAGGTCCACGAATCGAGGTGACAACTTGGCAGCCTTGCCAAAAGTTATAGAACTCTTCTCGGGTTTAACACGTAGAAAAACCTTCTCACCAAGTTCAAACCTTCTATCAACCCGCTTAAGGTCAAGCATAGCTCTTACGCCTATCCGGCTGCTTCCTTTAATCTTTCACAAATCAGCTTAACTTTGTTCCATTTCGTGAGAATCTCTGGTCCAATTACCACTCTATCCTCAACACTTTGTCCCCAACTAACAGAGTTCGCACTTTCTTCCATAAAGTGCTTCAAATGGTGCCATTTTGAGAGATGAATGATAAGTGTTGTTGTATGCGAACTAATGGAAGATACTCTTCCCATTTATCTTTGTTGATCCATGCAATACATTCGCAACATGTCCTCCAACACTTGATTTACCCTCTCGGTTTGTCCATCCGTTTCCGGATGATATGCGTAACTGAAGTTTAGTTTCGTCCAAGAGCTGCGTTAAGTGTTTGCCAAAACCTTGACGTCATTCTTGGATCCATCGATATAATCACCTGTACACCATGCAATCTGAAAATTTAGGTAATGCACGAATCTTTTGGCCAAGATTGGTGAATCATCCTTTAGATTTCAGCGATGAAGTGAGCTACCTTAGTCGTTTATCTACAACTACAGGATAACATCATGTTTATTCCTGGACATGGGTAGTCCTTGTACAAAATCCATGGTTATTACTTGCCATTTGTATTGCGGTATGCTATGAGGATATAATAGTCCAGGGTGCATATGTTCGCCTTTAACCTCGGGCTTTCTTGACACTCCAAACAATGGGTCACAAAATTTATGACATCCTTTTTCATACCCTTCCAAAAGTATTGCTGTTTGGATCAGCAAGCATCTTTGTGATACCCGAGTGTCAGAGAAAGGTGAATTATGAAATTCAACTAACAACTTCTTTCTCAAATCATTCAAAGACAGTACATATACCTGTTTTCATAATGCAAGATTCCTTCATTATCAAAATGAAAACCTTTATACCTTATATCCTTAGGTTCTGCAATGAGCGCTGCTTTACTTGTTGAAAGTATGCATCGATTCCGAGGCACTTTTACCTCGTCTTTAAACTAAGTTCTTAATGTTATAAGAGCAGAAATTTGCCTCCTACGACTTAGAGCATCACCTACTTATTCTCTTTCCTTTGATATAGCTAATATCAAAGTCATATTGTGATAAAAATTCTAACCACCTTCTCTGTCTCGGCATTGATTGGGGTGAGTAAAAATATATTTCAGTCCCAGTGATCGGTTTCAACTCAAAAGGTTTCCCAAGTAAGTAGTGTCTCCGGACCTAAAGTGCATGAACAATAGAAGCAAGTTCCAAATCATGAGGGGCATAATTCAGCTCATGTATCTTAAGTTTTCTAGTTTCATATGCTATGACCTCATCATTTTGTAGCAAAACACCTCCAAGGCCTTCCCAGAAGCATCTCTGTTACAATGATAGAAATTCCCATTAAGTGCCTGCATGACTAATATAGGTGCAGAAGTCAACCTGGTCTTTCGGACTTTTGAAAGCCGCGCACTTGTCATTCCACATGAATTTCTTATCCTTCTTTTGTAAAGAAGTTATTGGTGCAAATTGCTATTTTAGAAAAATCCTTTACAAATTTTCTATAGTAAACAAGAAGACCCATGAAGCTTCTTACTTCATGCACATTCTTTGGTGCAAGGAGCCACTCGGTTATTGCCAATATTTTGAAGGATCCATGCAATTCGTTTCCTTACTTATAACATGACCCAAATAGTGAACTTGAATCAAAGAAAGAACATTTGGATAATTTACCATACAACTTCATTTTTCTCGAGAATTCCCAAAACTATCTTCAAATGCTCATTGTGCTCCTCAGTGCTTTTAGAATAAATGAGAATATCGTCCAAGAATACAAGTACAAACTTGTCCAGATATTCTTGAAAAATATTATTCATTAAGTTCATAAAGGCTGCGGGTGCATTAGTTAATCCAAAGGGTAGAACTGTGAATTCATAATGTCCGTACCTTGTTCGGAAAGCTGTTTTATGAATATCTTCCTCTCTAATCCTTAACTGATGATAACCAGATCGAAGGTCTATCTTAGAATAAACCGCTGCTCCACGCATCTGATCAAACAGATCGTCGATCCTTGGAAGTGGATATCGGTTCTTGATTGTTGCTTTGTTCAACATCCGATAATCAATACACAGCCTTAGTGTTCCATCCTTCTTTTTCACAAATATTATAGGCACACCCCAAGGTGAAACACTTGGTCTAATCAAACCTTTTGTCAAAAGTTCATGCAACTGTGCCTTAAGCTCGACTAACTCTATAGTAGTCATCCTATAAGGCTCTTTGGAAATAGGTTCGAGTTCGGTTTGATTTCAATGGTGAATTCAAATTCTCTCTTGGGTGGTAACCCTAGTAATTCTTCAGGAAAAACATCCCTGAAACTTTGTAACAGAGGAATTTGCTTCATGTAATCACCATCTTCTTCTGAAGATTCAGATATCTTTCTATTTTGCATAAAGAGTACATCCTTTATTCTTAGCCTTTTTAAGTTACATAGTGAAACGAGTTTTCTAACCGAAATTTCCCGTTTCACCCCTTGAATCTCTCTTATTTCAGTTGATCATCTAAACATTTTATGTTCTTTTCATAGCAATATACCTTTGCCTTATGGTCAACTAACCAATCGACACCAATGATAATGTCATAAGATCCTAAAGGTGTAACATAGAGATCAACTTCCGTAGAAAAGTTAGGTAAGTCAAGGATCGCCCCAAAAAGACACATAATCACCGTATGAGCAATTATTACCATACATGCAAGATGATGCCTAAGATTTATCCATTTTTCCAGCTTTTCTTTTAAGTTTAGAAGCAAGTTTATTAGATATAAAACATTCGGTAGCTCTCTGTATCAAAAAGAATAGTGATGGTATGCCGAATAACTTACAGGAACTTCTATAGGTGTCACTTGCTTTTCGCACTTGCTTATCTGCTTCTGCGGCATGTATCTTATCTTTCATTGATTACGATCATCCTTCTTCAAAGGGCACCGATTTGCGAGTGATCTTTGCCACAATTGCAAGTGAGCCTCCTACAGTCCGCTTTTAGGCCTCGTAATTACCTCCACCTTGTAATTGTCAAATTGTCCTCCATAGGGCTTACGCCCCATTGTTATAATTTTTAGCAAAATTATCCCTTACGTTTCCAGCAGAGCTTATTTACTACTGCTTTCTTATTGTTATCTCCTGGAAACTTACTCTTGTTTCCAAAATTTTTCCATGGTCCTTTTCTGGGTGCAAGAGAGGTTGAAGAAGGGTTTGCAGTCTTCTTCCGCACTTCCTCCTTATGGGCGAAATAGCCTTTAATTTCTGTTGTTGCCTTATGGCCTTTTCAACAACTCCTTCCATAGTGGTTGGATGTGAACATCGACCTTCCCCTATCATGGGATTCAATCCCATGATGAATTTCCGTATTCGAACTTTTTCACGGTTTGATCAATGCGGTACATACTTGAGGAGTTTTGTAAACCGCTCCCAAAGATTGATTACTGCGTTAGCTTCCCTTGAGCTAAATTCTGAAATTCTGTCATTTTCGATCATAGAAAAGTTGTGGCAGCCAACGTTGCCTAAAATAACCTTTAAATTGATCCCAAGTAATATTGGTCTCATCAATATTTAGTTCAGCTTCTACGGCTATCCCACCACGAAGATGCTTCGTGGGAAAGCTGATAGGCTCCCCAAATAGCTTTGGTTTCCTCTGAGAAGTTCCTTATTGCAAAGTACTTCTCCATTTCGCTGAGCCAGTTCTCAGCTCCATCTCCTAATGTGGTGCCATCATACTTAGGTGGACTTATCCTTTTATATCATTAGTGAGTTCACATTTGCTAATCGGCCTTTTTGTTTTCTCGGTTGGGACAGTGCATTCACAAAGATTAACATCAACACCCATATTGGGGTTGTCCTCAGGGAGGAGGTGGCTGATTATTATTATCAGCTTCTTCATCCTCCTCATTTCCCATCACCTTCCAAGATACTGCTAAGCGATCTCTTGTGTCCAACAGGCAGCAAGGATCTCATCAAGTTTCGGTTGTTTCGCTCCTCCTTCGGGTGGAGCATTATTCGCAATGTTCCCCTTGTTCTAACCATTTTTTACAAGAAAATTCAGGTTTTTATCAGATTATGGACACATAGGTCCAAGAGCTGCAACCTTCACTCACGATACCAAGATGTAACATCTTCATTTTGACAATAGAACACGTCAATTTTTTTTTTTTTTTTTGATAAATGCATCCTGGTTCTAAATACATAATTTAGAACTCACAAATCAAATAACCATTCATATATGAGATAACCATATGCAGTCAGTAATGACTCTGAGTACCTCCGATCTATTCATTCCATGACTCGGTAATCTACCGATCTATTCATGAGTAATAAGAGTTGGCGTTATTATTTAACACTTCACTCCCGTGGTTCTCTTCCCTATTCGGGATTCGTAATGCTCGTCAAGGAACCTAATCGAATAATTGTTACCATTATTCATCGGCATCTCATCCCTTAGACTAGGTGAATTAGGACAACGCAATTAGCAGCTTGCGATACTTTGGCCAAAGATTTGAAACATATCGCTTATGTCTCGTATTCCTTAATGGCATACTCTCCAATCTGAATACGTCCTTCACCCCATTCTCATGTTATGTAGAATGTCTTATACCGACTCAGGTCACCTTTTATCCAGTTAATCACTCGGGAACGGATTAGTAAGGTAACCACGTTATATGGATGCTCCCGAAGACTAGGGATAAAATGACATACTGGGTCAATCCTAATTAAACCAGTGTGTCAAGATACCCCGAGTCTCCTAGGCGCAGGACATATAATGTGACCACATACCTAATCAGTCCAAAAGTAACTTGTACGAGATCAAAGTGTAAATCTTAGCGATCAATGCAAGGGGTGTCGTCATAAGTCACCCGCATTGTTGTAACTTCGAGAAGATCCTAATCTTCTCGGAGGTACAACCCTGCAGTTGACTTGTGCCGTCAACCTTTAAATCCACCTCGAAAAGATCTACTTATTAATATGCGTTACGCACATTGAGTTTAAATTACATTAAAGACGTTCCCCTAAGGTTAGCCTTTCCCAATCCCTGGATTCCTCATCCTAGGATGACCTTTCTCAATAAAACCCAATACTCAGAGGAGTTATCAAGGCCAAGGTCTCATCGAGGAGTTCTTAGAATATACATGATTCTAAAACAACAGAATTGGACAATAACTCATAACCTTCACATGAGATTGCCATCTGAACCCCATTAGATTTATATCAGTTCTCCTAACTGAATTTATATCATACTTATTAGCATCAAATATAAATGATTCAGAATCCAATTAAATGTTGTCCTGTCATAATCAGGACTAGGGATTAATAATTTAATTCAGTTTGTTTAGCGTTCTGTTTAGGTATATTTTAATCCTATCTTCCAAAGACAGTTACCTAAATTTCAATTTAGCTTATGATAGAACATACCGTAAGCTCTAAACAATCATAAGAATTCAGTCTTATATTCTTGCAAAGCTTACATTGATAATCACAAAAGTCTCCAAATTATATAATAATAACAATGCTCTTTAGATCATTTGAACCGAAGAAGGTCAAACTATCAAGATAAGAATATAGACACATAAGTAACAATATCAATTTCCATTCCTTCAGAACTAATCAAATACATTGTATGCATTCCGCATACTTGATACATTACTCAACTGAAAAAGGAACATCTTTCCTTATTTAGAAAATCAAGATGTAATTCACTTATAAATCAAATTTATTCAATCTGATTATCCTATCAGATCTGCATGCTTTTACCACTTACGGCAACCATCTGCAAAAATAGTCAACATGAGTCAGTTCGATGAACTGAGCATGATAAGCACTAACTCTTAAAACAATTGCAATCCATCAATTGTTTTCATTAAACACCTCGTTTAAATGAGATCAATTCTCCAAACAAATAAACATATTCGGACTATGCCTTTTGAAATACAAAATGGCTACAAATGTGTAACTCTATCATCGTTCTAAAATAGTCTTAAACACTTCTCAATTATTTCATCAAATATTAGAAATCAAGAACGAAAGTATCCAAAGCAATTATCTTGAATCCAAGATCAGCAATATTGAACAAATCGTTACTTTCATCAGAAAAAAGGAATATCATAACAAATCATGATTCCATCAATATGATACAAAAACAATTCCAATGTTAGACACAGATATTGACATGCATTATTATGATAGAAGAGAAAGAAACAATTCATTCATATCTCCACATTGCACTGCCGAGGTGCGATCAATGACTTGCTTAGTTCATCTAGCTTAAAATAGGATAGTTTTGCAACAAAGACTAACATGCTAACAATCCCGCACATAAACCTATAGCCCAAGCTAGTCCCTTCTAAACACAAGAAGGCTTTTCGACCTAAGGTCGAAATCAAGAACTTTTATTATATCGCGGTCAACAACAGACTTCATTGCATTAAACAATTTGATGTTTCCATAAGACCATACAGAGATTATCTTACAAATATCGTAACATACACTGCCACATCCAACTAGGAAATCAGAAAGGAAACATATCATCCTGTATGTACATCTGTACGTAATCGGAATCAGTCATATAGCACTCACGATTCATTTATACAGAGCCGCGTTACTTGATATAAATCATTACTCAGGAAAATTCCACAATGTCAAAACTACAGTATACCAAGTCAAGTTTTCAACTGAGGCAAAAGAAGATACAGGTTAACTTCCACAAATTCAACTGAACCCGAACAACAGTGGCAAGACAAATTGTTGCAATGATTCCATCTGGGCAAATCAATGGTGTACATAAAAATCAGGCAAAAGCAAATTTAAATACTGATTTCAACACAAGGAACCCGACTGACCCTTTGCCAATTCTTCGCACAAGTTTGCACAGAATGTAAACGTAAAAATACACCCAAAGAATCTGTACCATAAAATCCTTGCAACACGAAGGTATTCTTACAAATAACAGAGGTCTTAGTACATGTTATTCCCTCAAGTCACTGGCTCATCAATTACCAATATTCAATTATATTTAACTTGAACAGAGGTCCAAATATAAGTAAATCATTCAATCGACTCCACAGAGTCGTTCTGATTACAACAAAATATGAATATATACATATTGCATACTGATAACGGGTTGAAACCCATAACCACAAAGCAAGGAATACACAATTTCCAAAAGGGCGCAATGAAATACTGAAACACAATAAGTTATTCGTTCAAAATAACTTAAAATACCATAAGCGAAGCCCTACAAACTTGCAAAGAAGTCCAATAAGTGAACATTCATACAAAAGTCCAACAATATCTTTTCCGACAAGAATCAACAACAAGTTTCAATCAACAAGTTTCTATTGTATCCTGAACCCAGCAAGAGAAGCATGCACGGGTTCTCACGGAGCCGGAAGATACCCTTCAAGCACATGTTACACAAACTTACGCCGGAATGTGAAGCACAATAAAATAGAGAACAGTTCGAAATACATCACACACCCATTAAGGGTTAAATTTGAAAACGAACAAAGATAAAGATTTCAAATCACACAAGACAACCATAGGAAATCATCTATTTCCATAAGTCATTTGAACAGAGTTGTTCTAATGAAATCACTTGAAAAAGACAAGATTTTTAAAGGTTAGGGCCTAACATGCCCTGAGTTTTTCTCAAAATTCCGAAGCGAGACTACCCAAATAGCTCGTACTTCCTTTTCCTTTTTCCAAGTTAGAGCGACCAACAAAATTTTGCTTTCCCCATGACATATATACTTTCCTTGCCAGGAGAAAAGAGCTAGATACCCTCATACTCACCATGTAACTCCAAGAAGATCAAGTGCGAAGAACTAGTGAACAAAAGAAGGAAAACCAAAATTCGCGATAAGCCAAACAAACCAACAACTTTCCAATTTGCATGCCTTCACGCGAGTTCCGAGCTTGACTTCCAAGCTCATTAATTGCATCACTCCCATTTTCCCGCTTAAACTCAATCACACCGACCGCCAAAATGGCGAGAGACAAATAAAATCTCAGGACCATTTTCGGTCTTGGCGACCACACACGTCGGCTCAGTTAGCCGTTTTAAAACCTCCGCCAATACTGCCGTCTTCATACTTATCCAATGCATTTAATTACATGAAAATGCCGCCCATGGTTCGCACCTCCATAGGCCCCTTTACATTCTTGCTCACTAGTTAGTTAGTAACTTAGGTTAGAATTTAGGATAACACCTAGTCTAACCACTTTACACATAGATACTAACTTAGAACATCAGCTCTTAGCCTAGGTCTAGGTTAGATTAACACTAATCTAACCCCTAGGTTAGGTTTAGTTTTAGATTACTAACATTAATAATTCCAGTTAGGTCTATATTCCGTACACTCAGAAAAAGACCTACAACATGCATTCTTGAACAGGGTTACCTCCTGTTCTGCCTTTAGGCTACAAAATTGTATGAAACCGAATTATTACCTGGTCCACGATCGAGACCTTCCAGATATACTTCGATATCGGGAACCAATCCATTTCACATGATCAACCTGAGTTAGACTCGGGATTGACTTATCCAATGAATTCAGACCTTGCAACCTGTGAAAGGTTTATAATTTTTAATTCATCACGAAAAACTTAAAGCACCACTTGGATCAATACCACTGATCCAAGGCTAGGTCTTATAGATGAATAACTTCATAATTCATTCCGAGATCAGATTAAACTCAGCTGTGAAATGAAATAAATAAAAGAGTCTAATCATATCCTGACTCAGTCAAAGATCTGCAATCTGCAAAGAAGATACAGTACATATCAAGCATGACTTCTCAACCAAAGGAACACATCCTTTTTACAAAAGAAATCACATATCAACACTTGTATGCTTAGGAGGAAGTAAAAACGATTCGGGGGTGTTACAATGGGGCTTACCGATTCTAATTCCTCCATAGATTCAATGATGCCTGAAGAGATCATTTTTTCTATCTCCTCTTTAAACTTGATGCAAAGATTCAAATTCATTCGATAAGGCCTCTTTTAGATTGGGTGCGCACCTTCTTTCAACTTGATCTTCATATCCCCAAGGAGAGGAGAATGAATTTAGGCTCATGGTACTCACACGAAATATATCTTGAAACTCGTGTAATAGATCAATGATCTTTGAGACCTCCTTCTCCAACCAAAAGTCTCCTATAGTGGCTTCCTTTGGTTTATCCTCCATACCAATGTTAACCTTATTCATTTTTGGGGCTCATGGAAGGCGTGTGCTTTCTCATCAACACTATTAATAAATTCACGCATACCTTCAGTATGGTTAACATCCAAAATCTCCATCTCTTCGCCATCTATTACATAGACCATCTTCCCCTTTTCTTTCTCCATGCACACGTGCTCAAGCTGCATCTCTTATGATTCTTCTTCATCAAAGCATGGTTCCAAACAAGGTTCACCCAATAAGTCCATTATTTAATCTTCTACCAAGGCATTATCTCCCATTGTCGGGATCTTAACAACCTACTGACACCTTATCCACCAATGGTTTAGTACTGATACTCAAAATCTTGAAGGAGGTTAGCCGTTGAATCCTACTAATTTCCTATCTATCCGATGACACATCTTAGAGTGAATATATTGTTGACAATTATCCTTGTAGATGAATCATCAATGTCATTGGATACCTTAGGTTAGTGGGACGTGCACCCTAAGGTAACCTCCAGATTTTAGAGAAGCTGGCTCTTCTTTGTTGTGTGAGATGAGGGTCAAAGGAAAATAAAACATAACACAAAACTAAACAGGAGCTATGCACCAAAAAGGGAATAAGTTAATCACGAATACAACTGCCTAAATTGGGAAAAGGTGAGAAATGAAAAGGGTGGACGAAATGCACCACAGGCCATAGACGATTCACATAGAACCCTGCTTCGAACTACTTAAGCACAACTTTTGAAAACAATAATAACATTATAAACATGCACAATATACCAACATCAAAATAAAGGCTATCAGAGACAATACAGATATACAAAGGATGGAAAAAATGCACCACATGGCATATTATATTACTCCAAGAAGTATGCATAATATTACAATAGATAAGAGGCAAGAAGAGTGCTATTACAAAATATTAGAGAGAAGGCTAGAGTTCTAGACCTCTGCCTTTTACTAGAAGAGGAATTGAGATAGAAAACAAGAATTAACTAACTCCCGATATGAAAAATTGATATTATTAAACCTTCAATTACAATATATAGGATGAGAAGAAGATAAGAAGATCATTCCCAAACCATTTTCCAACTACTTGTTAATTATGGTAAATGGTGTGAAGTGACAAAAGTAGATTTTGAGATCTATCTCACACTTCCCCATGATCCATTTTTCAAGGAGTGAGAGCCATACCCATTTAATACATCTCTTAACTATTTTGCAACCGACTCCCTTGAAGTGGAATCACTTTTCAAATCTTTATTACATATCTAAAATTTATGCATCGGGTTCTAGGCTCATGATTCTGGTGGAACCTATTTTTATGTTGTTCTATTAAAATGGCCCTTTGAGTGTAGGTGAAAAAATTAAGTATTCATAGGTTCACACTCTTACATGAAACTGTGCATTAAATTTGTTGTTGAAAAGATGAGCCAAATGACCCTTTGCCTTTTATATTTTGAAAATATTTGAGCTTTTAAAACTTTTAGGTAGGTTTCATAATTGCCCATACGTGGTATTTGACTGTCACCAATCTTTCGAAACTTCTTCAAACTAGGAGCCCATTCGTTGCGAGATCCCCATCGATGTAAAACACATCTCTAGGGTATCTTCTTTTCTTTGTCACTTTTGGAAGTGCGTTGGGATGACACATGACACCATCCACGAAGACACTACTCTTCTTTTGGATTTAGTAATGGACTTTGCATATTAATGCAAATAATTTCCCGTGGGAGGAACTGTTATCCAATTTTGCACACACTCCTGGCAAGATTGGACAGGAGTCTATCACGTTCAAAATAAAATAATAGTCCCAGGAACCCACCTTCGGTTATTATCGAAATGCAATAATTAAAAATAATTCCTAAATTGCATATGAAGAGATCACCTAGCATCGAAAGGCACCCAGTTGATCTCAACTCAGTGGAGAGTTCAGGGTCAAGTTGATAAAGAACCCGGTGTCAAATTGATAATCATCTCAAAAATCATCTCAGTGGAGACTCTCAGTTGTAAGAGCTCAACAAGGTCTTGTTAATGCAAAATATAGCTCGTTGAAAATTGACGAATGAAGGGAACTCTATAAGGATCTCGGTAGAGATCGATGCATGTGGAAGTGAAGGCCAAGTCAGGGAGAGTCAAAGTTTGAGCTATCAATAAAGTCTCAATGAATTGGAAAGGTTCAAGCCACAGGCGGAAGCGAAGGCGTAGAGATAAGGAGTTCGACTCATCTTCGTGACTCGTTCATTTTGGAGATCATGTGGTGAGCTTCTTTTAGGACACATTCTGCAGAGCTAGGGTGATTCAAATGCAAGCCAAGGCATCAAGAGTGCCATAAAATGAATGGAGATCGTTGCGTAAACAGAGATACGTGATGGAGCCCTATCAATGGGACTCATCGAGCATGATGGATAATTCAAGGCAACTCGTTTCGTGTGGATGCATTAAAGATGGTTTCTAGGATACAATTCCAGGGCTCATTAATTAATGCAAAACTGGGAGGCCTACTCGAGATAATTTTTCAATGGTAAGCTCACAGAGACAGCAAGAATGCCGGGCCAGGGTATTAGTGAATACAGTATATATATTTTCGCTGGCGTTGTTCAGACCTTCCTCGGCCGAGCATTTGGTGCACAGGCAGTTGACATGTTGCAGTATAGCAGAAGTTCTTTTGAGCACTTCCAGCAAGCAGGTCGCCCAACTATGTTTTTATCTGTTCAGCATCGAATGCATCCTCAAATTCGGGATTTTCCTTCAAGATATTTTTATAAAAATCGATTAAGTGACAGTAAGAGTGTTACCAGGAGACTTGATTAAATTTATTTTACGATGCAACTCATGGAAGTGGATCTCATAGAGGTGGAACTGTTTCATATCAGAATATTCATGGAGCATAATTTGCTTTGCAATTATATGAGCATCTTCAACGAGTCACTAAGTTGGCGAGCATAAAGGTTTCTGTTGAAAATTCTCACACCTTACAAGCTACAGCTGAAATGTTTGCACTGAGAGTTTAATGTTATCCTCAAATCTATTGAAGGAAAACTCGGCAGGAGAAGATTCATGAAGATCCCGCGCGCTGGTGGAAATTGTGGAGATAAGGAACAAACTTGCCAAATCTGCGTGGCGAAGTTGAGGCCGGGGCCCGTGAATTAATTTGGCCAAGCCGTTGGACGTGGAAAATAAGGCGAGCATTGCCAAGGGAAATGACGTGATGTCAAGCCAAAGAAGAAATCCCGGGCGTGGGAGAAGTTTGAGTCTACTGCCAAAAAATGGGAGAAATCTGGTCAAACTGCCAAGCGTGGAAATATTGGTTTGGCAAACCATGATCAAACCTCCGCGTAGGGGAGAAATCGGATCAATTGCCAAGCGGAAATATTACAATGGCAATCCGTCATGAGATTTCCGCACAGGCCGTGTAAACAGAAATCCGCGCAGCTTGGAGTGGTCCGAGTCTTTGTGCGGGTCGCCAGGAGGATTAATAAGACAGTTGTGAATCGGAGTGGGTCATGGAGAAAACAACGCGACGTGATACCGATTTCAGCGGAGGCTACAGGCCGCTCGTCTCATTATGCAGATATTTGTCAAATGATATCGAGTAACATGGTGAGTGGGGGTCAGTGCTTGCAGTTCGAATGCGTGGGAAGAGGAAAGCAATTCGGTGGTCGTGAGAAACTCCCACGCACAGGCAGCAAGCAGTTGCAGGAAACACATATTCACTGCCGTGTACGATGGATTGGAGTCACGCTGTTCAAGGCTTCATAAAATTTCCTTGAATCTGGAGATGTTGGTTTATTATGGTGCAGAGTGAAACGATTCATATTGCTCAGCACTTCTTCTCCTAGAAGCGAATTGAATGTGAAGGTCAACTCTGAAAATACCTGGTCGGCCGTTTTGTATGCCACATCTCTGTCACTCGTAAATGGTCTCTTTGAGAAACTCTGTGGGCAGTAGGCAATATTTATACCCTTCCATTATATACGTCCAATCAGACAATAACAGTTTTCTTTTACCAGGTTCAGAGAAACTGTGTTATTTTTAACAATGGACGATTATACTGTAGTTTCGAGCTGATTTTATCTGCTTATTTCTATTAGCTTTGATTCACGACTAAGGAAGAATTCATATGGTTGTTACCTGTACATTTTTCCAAGGTCCTCTTGGCTGCCCCAGTTGTTCAATATATTTCTTGAAGGGCTTATTTTATGTGTTGCAGATTGTAACATAAAGGATCTTTTTAGTTTCTGAAAAATGAGTATATTGTGTAGCTCACAGCTACCTATGCCATACTAAGATCCCAATAGTGGCATAATTGTTGATTGGAGCCGAGATTGCTGAGTGCACTACCCAAATACCGAAGGGCTCTTTGGCCAAAAAATCAATCTAATGCACAAAGTTGATCGGCCAGATGATTCAGTAGCGAAGGAAGCCTGATATGAAATGAGCTATGGCCAATGCAAGGCTCGTGGAAGTCAGATCAACGTGAGCCACATGAGGTTGAACTCGACGACAAGTTGGAGTCAATGGATTTATAAAGTTTAAGTTGTTTGAGCTTTAGAATAATCACCTATAGAAGCTTGGTTATTTTAACATGAAAATGATATTGACTCGGTGTTAGGAAGAGCTCAACGTGCCATTAAGGTACCAAATCAAACCAGAGTCGATGAAATGATGCGTGAATTTGGCTCAGAAATGAACTCATGAAAAGGGCTCGGATGACCAAGTCACGTTTGCCAGGAAATGAGTAAGTGAGTTACCCGAGTTAAATTGAGATGGGGAATGAAGTATCCGGGCGAGTTAGGCCCGTCGGAGGAAATTCACAAGTGAATCAAACAAAGTTTTGAGACTTTCAATCAAAGTAATACATGGGAGGCTGAGAAGCTCGAGTCAATCGTGGAGCTCAGCAAAAATGAGTTGAGCTCGGTGGAATGTTTGTTTGAGCTCGCAGCTGTTGGGGGTCTTTGGGAATGACAAGGTGGGTTCATTCGAGGTAGACCAACGCAGCGTCAAGAGAAGTTTAATGTAAGGAAGCTCGGATCGTTGAGTCAGTAGATGACAAGGAATAAGAGGAGTTTGGTCATGGAGTAAAAGACAAAGCTTATTTTAGAGCTCGATGCATTGGTGGTGAGTTGGCATGCAAGCAAGATGAAAGAAGGAGCTCGGGTGATGCGATGGAAATGGACTCGGCTAGTACATAGCACAGAGGAGCTCAGACCAACTCGGTGAGTTGGCTCGGTGAGCCAACCACTAAGTTGGGATCTTTTTTGGCCATTTTCTCATGATTCTCCCCTTCAAAGCAAAAACCGGTCAACAAAGTGTGGCCCACATTATGTTAATTAAATTAATATTTTTATTTAAATATTTTAATAATAATATTTATTATTATTATTTAAATATTTTATTTAAATATTCTTTTAATTAATTGAGAAGACTAGGTCATCAGCAATTAATGACCCATGATGGAACCTTCTCAAGTGGTTCAACTAAGCTCGTTATAAATACATCATGGGCCTTGATTTAGGAATGTAATTATGACCATTTCCTCTTCTTTCTCACATATTCTTCTATAAATGTAAGTTGGGAGCTCATTTCAAAGGGTTCCAACAGTTCAGACAAGTTGGACAGTTAGATATCTCAGGCGAGTGTATACTTTTCAAGGGTCCTCTCTCTTCTGCAAGTTGTTCTTGTGTGTTGAGAGAACTTTCAAGCCTCCTCTTCAAGACTGTAATGGCAACTATTGCCTCTTCTGAATGTATGATGCATTGTGCATGTTATTGAAGCAATAAAAGTGTGTGTTTTGTGACTAATCTCGGTCCTTTCATCCTTCTATGCTTCTTTGTGCCTTTCTCATACTTGCAGGTACACTGTGCAAGTTTAAGTTTCTATTGCAGGTTCTTGGAGTTCTGTGCTTATCGAGTGGTGGAGTATTGCATGCAGTTGAGTTGTGGTGTCCGTTCACCCTTCTTGAGTTCATCCTTCTTCACTAGGAAACTGGTATATTTCTCGGTGCGATAAAGTTTAACAAAGGAACGCGTGTCTCTTAACTGTGGTATCCTGTACCCTTTCTAAGTTGCGGTAGGTGAAGTTGACTGTGGTGCACACACCTCTTCAAATTAACCCTTCTTGAATATGAAGACACCCTTTATTTGGTGCATCACCATCCCTAGTATAGTTTCATTTCTCGTAAATCTCTTTCCCTAAAACCCCATGAAAATGTTAGCATAGGACTAGATAATCATTTTTGTTACACTAGGAGTAGTACTGACACTTAGTTTAGGAAGAGGAAGCCGGCCTTCTCTCGGAGGTTCACCTCGAGCCCAAGTCCCACAGCTTGAGAGGTTATCACATGTTACCCAATCACACCGTCCTATTCACAACGTCCTATTCACATCTTGGCCATTAGAGGGGGTGCAAGTGATTTGGCGACGACCACACACACGATTTTGGCACGCCGGTGGGACATGGGACATCTGTGAAGTTAGAAGTTAGAGTTACTTCTCTTCTCACTTACACAAGTCAAAGTACATGCGACTCTATATCTTTGGATTGCAAATCTCGGTGACCACACACAATAGTTTTAACTTATGCGAAGAACTTCAGACAAAAGAGCTTCTTCAAAAGAAAGGAAAGTATCTTCAAAGAAAGCATATCGCATATCGGACTTTCCTTGTCTCCTCCAAAGAGAAGCGAAGAGGCATTTCCACATCCCCAGTTGCAGATTTACCTAGTAGGGGTCATTCAACTCCTCCTTACGGAAGATTTCCTCCACCCAAGAACAATCAACCTTTCGTTGCTATGGCGAGGAACCAAGTTTTTCCCCCTTTCAATGCAAGCAGTCCTCTCGTGTTGGCTCAACGTGACCCGATACCTGTTGTGGCACTCAAAAGTTTACCCTTCTACATGGGGGAAACTCACGTTACTCCAGTAGAGCATATCTTTGATGTAGCCAGCATTTGTGCAGTACATAATATCACCAGAAGACAACGTTGCAGTTAGACTTCTTGCTACCTCTTTCAAGGGAAAAGCGCTTCAATGGTTTCGCGGGTTAGGTGTTGGCACTATAACCACTTGGGATGAGTTGGGAGAAAAGATATGTAAACAATTTGAAGACAAAAGTGATCACCTATCACTTTTGGAACAACTTACTACCATAAAGAGAGCTTCCCAAGAATACATGAGTGATTTCAACTTCCGATTCCATAGGACTTGGAATAGGATTCCAGTGCTCGTAAAGCCTTCCGCACATAATGCATTCTTGTACTATTTGCGAGCCTTGAATAGCGATGTAGCAGTTATGATCCAGTCCATGGGAGGGACTACACTTCCTGATGCTTACGAAGTTGCCATAAGTGCAGAGAATTCTTTGATTCAGGCTGGAAAGATAGCTCCACGACCACCAATGCCCTTTTCTCCAGATCTTACGAATCATCAGCCTATCATTGCTCCTATTCCAGTAGACTCCAGGCAACCATCTCAATCTTCCTCTACCTCTTCAAATGACCTATTTGAAGTCAAGTCACTACTACAAAATTTTGGAAATGAGCTCGTTGCACTCAAAAGGCAACAATTTCAATACAATCGTCCGTATCAGCCACAAAATCAGCAGTATCAGGCTAACCATCCTCCTTTTCAAGGAAACAATCAGCCTCAAAATCAAACTACAAGTCAAGTTGTAAATGTAAGGCCCTTGAACTTTCCGGAACCCTCTTGCAGCTAGCTCATCTAGAGCTATAGTACCTGTTCAAAATAATCTAGTTCAAGACTACGAATGGTGTTATCCTTGCTCTCAACCTCACAATCAAAATCTTTGTCCCAATGGGGTTCTTGGCCCTTATGGTTCAAAGTGTATCTGCCCCTTCAGAGTTAACAAACAATTCATCTACGCAAGAAGCAGCAGATCAACCGCAGGCACCTGAAGAATCCACGTTACTAAACTGGCAAGAAGAAGATTTTTGCGGATTGAATATAGATTCTTCATCAGTGGCAGCAAACACTCGTTCCAAAAAGAGAGCAATGGAGCCTCAACCTCTCGAAGCTGATCTAGCATCCACTTCTCAACCTGGGTTTCAAATGGCAGTTGACAAAAATGCGGGAAAGAAATCACCAGAAACACCGGCTAGCCACACCGCAGGGAAAGATGGTTCTCCAGGCATCACGGTACCCAACAAACATTTTCCAAAGGAGGACCCCAATGCCCAAAAAAGTGTCATCAAATTTGGAGCAATTCCCTTCAGCATAGTAGAACAAATGAAGAAAACCAATCTGAGCGTTACCATGTGGGACGCACTCTCGATCCCTTCCCAAAGAAACCTGTTGCGGGAAGCTCTGAACAGTTTTAGTACAACCAGCGGATCATCAAGCCATGGAGTGACAAATGCTACAAATTTGTGTCAACCGGAAGGGAAAATCATTCCTACGGCAAACAAACCACCACCATTCTACATTTCCCTAATCATTGGAGACCACTTGGTACATAATTGCATGATCGATTCTGGTGCCAGTAGCTCTGTCATGCCTAAACAAATTGCAGATGTACTAGGCATACAATATGCGCCAGTTGCAAGAGGTTGTTCAATTTGGATGGCACAATTTATTGAGACTATTGGGGTTATCAAAGGACTTCAACTTACCATTCATGCATGCCCAAGTTTGTCATTCACCCAAGACATATCGGTCATCGATCTCCCTCCCTCTTTGCCATCTGCCTATCACGGGATTTCACTGCCAAGATGGGCGGTTACCTATCAGCCGATTGGTCGCATATGATTCTCAGGACTCGATACGGAACCAAAGTAACTATAAGGGCAGAACCAATCTGCCATAATCATGTAGAACCCTACACTGCTAGTCCCATAAATGGAAATTACACCATCGGCGATCCCGAAGAGGAAGATGCCGATCATGAACCAACCACCCTTGTTGAAGAAGTCCCTGATACTTTGCTAGATGAAGTATGTAGAGATCATCAGTATGATCCCTACGCTGATGTATTGGCAGAAGAAGAAGCTGGTTTGCTGGTCTTGGAAGAAACAGGATTAGGTACTTACTGTATCCATGAAGAAGATACGATCATACCACAACTTGTCAAAACACCAAGTGATTCTAAAGGATTGTGGCAATTGTTCTTCGATGGCTCAAGAAGTAAGAATGGATCCGGTGCTGGTGTTATGTTAATTTCTCCAGAGGGAGATAAGTACTTCTCATCTTTCCGGTTGCAGTTCAGTTGCACCAACAATGTTGCTGAATACGAGGCTCTTGTGCAAGGAATTCAACTAGCCCAAAGGAAGGGAATCAAGGCCCTAACTATTTTTGGAGACAGTGAGTTAGTTGTTCATCAAGTTTCAGCACGTAGTGCATCCAAAAATGATCTTTTACGATCATATAAGAATCGAGTCTGGGACCTGATTGAAGATTTTGAAGCTTTTGGGATCCATGCAATTCCTAGAGGTCAAAATCAAGATGTAGATAGGCTTGCTACAATTGGTTCACAATATAACATACCAGTTGATATCATGAAAGAAGGGCAGCAATTTGTTAAAATGGTGGTTCGACCAGTAGTCCCTGATAATGTGAATAGTTGGCAAGTGTTCGATAGTGACAACCAAATTGTCCTCTTCCTACAAGAAGAGGCGGAGTTTGCTGCAAAGAATCAAGATAAGTTGCAGGAGTCATATGGTGAGCAAATTATTCAATTGAAAAGCAACAAGTTACCAAAAGGTTTAGTCACTTTGGAATCCATTTTCAATTCAGATGACCAAGCCACAAGACAAAGCCCTAACATGGTGGTCAGAGAAGAATATTTTGAGGAAGTTGAAGTATCAAATGAAAAATTTCTTAAGATCGGAAAAGTGTGTACTTCTGGAGAGAAAGAAGCTTTCATCAAACTTTGTCAAGAGTATCATGACATCTTTGCATGGAGCTATAAAGATCTGCGTGGTTTTGATCCAGGTCTAGCACAACATACCATCGAACTGGATCCTAATGCTAAGCCAGTTCGTCAGAAACAGAGACCAATTAATCCCAAAATTGAGCCACTAATGAGAAAGGAGCTAACCAAGCTCATCGAGGCCTGTATAATTTTTCCCATCAAGCATTCCTCATGGGTAGCCAATTTGGTACCCGTGAGGAAGAAGAACGGAGAGATCCGGTTATGCGTAGATTTCAGGGATTTGAATCGTGCATCATTAAAAGACCATTATCCTCTTCCATCGATGGAGAAGATCCTTCAAACGGTGGCAGGAGCTCAAATATTTTCTTTGCTCGATGGATATTTAGGTTACAATCAAATCCTAGTCCAAGAATCCGACCAATTCAAAACGGCTTTCACTACCAAGTGGGGCACGTATGCCTACAATAAAATGCCATTTGGATTGTCCAATGCCGGAGCTACTTTCCAAAGAGCCATGGTCATGGCATTTAAGGGAATAATCAACGATATTATTTTAGTTTACCTTGATGATATAATTGTATACTCTAAGCATGCAGAAGATCACATCACGCATCTAAGGAAAGTTTTCCAAAGGTGTAGGGAATTTGGGGTTTCACTTAACCCCAAGAAATGTATTTTCGTAGTGCACGAGGGAAAATTGTTGGGGCATGTGGTTTCAGCAGGAAGGATTATCAATCGATCTAGCCAGGATTCATTCGATTATGTCCTTATCTCTCCCAAGTCACAAGAAGGGCCTCCAGAGTTTTCTGGGAACCATAAATTTCATGCGGAGATTCATCCCTCAATTCGCGACATTGGCTAAACCACTGACAGGCATGCTAAAGAAAAACATGCCATTCTCATGGACAAAGAAAGGACGAGAAAGCTTTGAAGCCATCAAAACATCCATTTCTCAAGCTCCCACTCTTTTGAACCCCAGGTTTGACAAAGATTTTATCCTTTATGCTTTTGTAGGTCAAGAGAGCATTTCAGGGATCCTCACCCAACAAAACAACAACCTGATGGAGCAACCAATCGCTTTCTTCAGTCAATCCCTCAAAGACTACGAGTTCAAATACTCATTCATTGAAAAGCAAGTCTTTGCGGTTATTCGAGCTTTGAAGAAATTCAGGCACATGTTGTCCAACAACAAGATTCATCTAATGGTGTCTCATCCAGGTGTTAAGGAGTTTTTGCTGAACAAAGAAATGAACGAAAAGCGTGCTGGATGGATCACAAAGGTAATGGAGTATGACGTGCACATCAAAGTCACTAAACTTGTCAGAGGTAAGGGTTTATGTCAGCAACTTGCAACAGACATGGAATCAAAAAGTAATGAGGACGTGACACTCCTAAATACTGATGAGGATGTTGATCAAGCTGACTGGTTATCCAAAATGAAGAATTTCATCTTCTCAGGAGCATACCCGACAAACATGGATAAAAACCAAAGGTGAACTTTCCGTCTTCAATCTATCCCATATGTTTTGGTAGATAGCGTTCTCTTTCGAAAAGATTTGAACGGCATCCTCCTTCGGTGCATAGGACCAGAACAGGTTAGTAAGATACTAGAAGAATTTCATAATGGCCTATCTGGAGGACATTATTCCGCACGAACAACAGCTACCAAGATCATGCGAGCTGGCTACTATTGGCCAGATTTATTCAAGGATGCCCATCTTTGGGTAAGGAAATGCAAAGAATGTGCCTTTTTCACAGGTAAGCAGAAGCTGGCAGCTCTTCCATTGCATCCAATTCAAGTGGATCAACCCTTTGTTCAATGGGGGTTGGACTTCATCGGAATGATTAATCCTCCATCTAGTGACGGACATAAGTGGGTCCTTACCGCAACAGACTATTTTACTCGATGGACAGAGGCGGTAGCATTAAAAGAGAGCAATGAAAAGGCAGTTCTAGATTTTTTGGAAGGTATAATGACGAGGTTCGGTGTTCCGTTTACAGTCATTTCAGACAATGCGCTAGCTTTTCTTGGTATGAAATTGAGTGAATGGGCTGTTAAAAATGGGGTATACCTCAAAACTTCATCCAATTACTATCCTCAAGGAAATGGATTGGCTGAGTCTAGCAACAAAAACCTCATAAGGATTATTAAGCGCACAATGGAAACTAACAAGAGGACTTGGCATACACAGCTTAAGACCGCCTTATGGGCAGATCGGATCACACCTAAAAGGGCCATCGGAAATTCTCCTTTCGTTCTTGTATATGGAAGAGAGGAAAAACTCCCACTCTCATTGGAGTTACCTTCTTTGGAGTTAGCTCATCAACTTGAAGTTATAGAGAGTGATCCTCTGACAGTAAGGTTTGTTGAACTCATAGAGTTAGAGGAAGTATGAGATAAGGCTATGAAAATTTGGAGCAGCATCAGGCTCAAGTTAAGAAATCTTTTGACAAGAAGCGTCGTCGAGACATTTTCAAGAGGGAGATTTAGTTCTCAAATGGGATGAAGATAGGCCAAACCAGCAAGCATGCCAAGTTTGGACGCTCTTTGGAGTGGGCCATACATCATCACAAGTTGCAAAGAGGCAAATTCATTTCGTCTATCTAGGCTCAATGGAGAAGAACTACCCATTCATGTGAATGGGATACATCTCAAAGCTTGTTTTTGAGAAGCGTTCCACCCCCTGTACAGTTAAATTAGGTGTTTTCCTCCAAGTGCTTATGCACATTGTTGCGTGTTGTTGTTTTTCTTTCCTTGTTGTTGTGTTTTGTGTTGTTCTGCACATTGTTTCATCATTGGAAGGTGTCAAGGAGAAGAAGGTTCAAGGTTTCCATAATAGTTCAAAATCTGCTTCATTCAAATTTTTGCAGTGTTCCATGGATGTCAAGCATTCAACAGATTCAGTATACTTCATGCTTAGCATTCCAGGGAGGCCCAGGATATCAACAATGTTCAAGGAGATTCCGGGATGTGTCAAAGAAAATCATACTACTTTCAGGATTCCAACATAGACTCCATGCCCAATGGATGACTTAAGGCTACTGGAATCATGCTTAGCAGGCAATCATCCCCGAGAGGTCGCCAAAAATGTTATCCAATTTTGCACACCTGGCAAGATTGGACAACGGGGTCCTATCACGTTCAAAATAAAATAATAGTCCCAGGAACCCACCTTCGGTTATTATCGAAATGCAATAATTAAAAATAATTCCTAAATTGCATATGAAGAGATCACCTAGCATCGAAAGGCACCCAGTTGATCTCAACTCAGTGGAGAGTTCAGGGTCGAGTTGATAAAGAACCCGGTGTCAAATTGATAATCATCTCAAAAATCATCTCAGTGGAGACTCTCAGTTGTAAGAGCTCAACAAGGTCTTGTTAATGCAAAATATAGCTCATTGAAAATTGACGAATGAAGGGAACTCTATAAGGATCTCGGTAGAGATCGATGCATGTGGAAGTGAAGGCCAAGTCAGGGAGAGTCAAAGTTTGAGCTATCAATAAAGTCTCAATGAATTGGAAAGGTTCAAGCCACAGGCGGAAGTGAAGGCAGAGATAAGGAGTTCGACTCATCTTCGTGACTCGTTCATTTTGGAGATCATGTGGTGAGCTTCTTTTAGGACACATTCTATAGAGCTAGGGTGATTCAAATGCAAGCCAAGGCATCAAGAGTGCCATAAAATGAATGGAGATCGTTGCGTAAATAGAGATACGTGATGGAGCCCTATCAATGGGACTCATCGAGCATGATGGATAATTCAAGGCAACTCGTTTCGTGTGGATGCATTAAAGATGGTTTCTAGGATACAATTCCAGGGCTCATTGATTAATGCAAAACTGGGAGGCCTACTCGAGATAATTTTTCAATGGTAAGCTCACAGAGACAGCAAGAATGCCGGGCCAGGGTATTAGTGAATACAGTATATATATTTTCGTTGGCGTTGTTCAGACCTTCCTCGGCCGAGCATTTGGTGCACAGGTAGTTGACATGTTGCAGTATAGTAGAAGTTCTTTTGAGCACTTCCAGCAAGCAGGTCGCCCAACTATGTTTTTATCATCAAAGATCGAATGCATCCTCAAATTCGGGATTTTCCTTCAAGATATTTTTATAAAAATCGATTAAGTGACAGTAAGAGTGTTACTGGGAGACTTGATTAAATTTATTTTACGATGCAACTCATGGAAGTGGATCTCATAGAGGTGGAACTGTTTCATATCAGAATATTCATGGAGCATAATTTGCTTTGCAATTATATGAGCATCTTCAACGAGTCACTAAGTTGGCGAGCATAAAGGTTTGTTGAAAATTCTCACACCTTACAAGCTACAGCTGAAATGTTTGCACTGAGAGTTTAATGTTATCCTCAAATCTGTTGAAGGAAAACTCGGCAGGAGAAGATTCATGAAGATCCCGCGCGCTGGTGGAAATTGTGGAGATAAGGAACAAACTTGCCAAGTCTGCGTGGCGAAGTTGAGGCCGGGGCCCGTGAATTAATTTGGCCAAGCCGTTGGACGTGGAAAATAAGGCGAGCATTGCCAAGGGAAATGACGTGATGTCAAGCCAAAGAAGAAATCCCGGGCGTGGGAGAAGTTTGAGTCTACTGCCAAAAATGGGAGAAATCTGGTCAAACTGCCAAGCGTGGAAATATTGGTTTGGCAAACCATGATCAAACCTCCGCGTAGGGGAGAAATCAGATCAATTGCCAAGCGGAAATATTACAATGGCAATCTGTCATGAGATTTCCGCATTGCGCCGTAAAAGAAATCCGCAGCTTGGAGTGGTCCGAGTCTTTGTGCGGGTCGCCAGGAGGATTAATAAGACAGTTGCGAATCGGAGTGGGTCATGGAGAAAACAACGCGACGTGATACCGATTTCAGCGGAGGCTATAGGCCGCTCATCTCATTATGCAGATATTTGTCAAATGATATCGAGTAACATGGCGAGTGGGGGTCAGCGCTTGCAGTTCGAATGCGTGGGAAGAGGAAAGCAATTCGGTGGTCGTGAGAAACTCCACGCACGAGGCGAGCAAAGCGAGTTGGAAACACATATTCACCGTGTACGATGGATTGCGATCACGCTGTTCAAGGCTTCATAAAATTTCCTTGAATGCGGAGATGTTGGTTTATTATGGTGCGAGTGAAGCGATTCATATTGCAAAGCACTTCTTCTCCTAGAAAGCGAATTGAATGTGAAGGTCAACTCGAAAATACCATGTCGGCCGTTTTGTATGCCACATCTTTGTCACTCGTAAATGGTCTCTTTGAGAAACTCGTAGGCGATAGCAATATTGATACCCTTCCATTATATACGTCCAATCGAGACAATAATGATTTTCTTTTACGAGTTGAGCTGTGTTATTTTTAACAATGGACGATTATACTATAGTTTTGAGCTGATTTTATCTGCTTATTTCTATTAGCTTTGATTCACGACTAAGGAAGAATTCATATGGTTGTTACCTGTACATTTTCCAAGGTCCTCTTGGCTGCCCAGATTGTTCAATATATTTCTTGAAGGGCTTATTTTATGTGTTACTGATTGTAACATAAAGGATCTTTTTAGTTTCTGAAAAATGAGTATATTGTGTAGCTCACAGCTACCTATGCCATACTAAGATCCCAATAGTGGCATAATTGTTGATTGGAGCCGAGATTGCTGAGTGCACTACCCAAATACCGAAGGGCTCTTTGGCCAAAAATCAATCTAATGCACAAAGTTGATCGGCCAGATGATTCAGTAGCGAAGGAAGCCTGATATGAAATGAGCTATGGCCAATGCAAGGCTCGTGGAAGTCAGATCAACGTGAGCCACATGAGGTTGAACTCGACGACGAGTTGGAGTCAATGGATTTATAAAGTTTAAGTTGTTTGAGCTTTAGAATAATCACCTATAGAAGCTTGGTTATTTTAACATGAAAATGATATTGACTCGGTGTTAGGAAGAGCTCAACGTGCCATTAAGGTACCAAATCAAACCAGAGTCGATGAAATGATGTGTGAATTTGGCTCAGAAATGAACTCGTGAAAAGGGCTCGGATGACCAAGTCACGTTTGCCAGGAAATGAGTAAGTGAGTTACCCGAGTTAAATTGAGATGGGGAATGAAGTATCCGGGCGAGTTAGGCCCGTCGGAGGAAATTCACAAGCGAATCAAACAGAGTTTTGAGACTTTCAATCAAAGTAATACATGGGAGGCTGAGAAGCTCGAGTCAATCGTGGAGCTCAGCAAAAATGAGTTGAGCTCGGTGGAATGTTTGTTTGAGCTCGCAGCTGTTAGGGGTCTTTGGGAATGACAAGGTGGGTTCATTCGAGGTAGACCAATGCAGCGTCAAGAGAAGTTTAATGTAAGGAAGCTCGGATCGTTGAGTCCGTAGATGACAAGGAATAAGAGGAGTTTGGTCATGGAGTAAAAGACAAAGCTTATTTTAGAGCTCGATGCATTGGTGGTGAGTTGGCATGCAAGCAAGATGAAAGAAGGAGCTCGGGCGATGCGATGGAAATGGACTCGGCTAGTACATAGCACAGAGGAGCTCAGACCCAACTCAGTGAGTTGGCTCGGTGAGCCAACCACTAAGTTGGGATCTTTTTGGCCATTTTCTCATGATTCTCCCCTTCAGCAAAAACCGGTCAACAGTGTGGCCCACATTATGTTAATTAAATTAATATTTTTATTTAAATATTTTAATAATAATATTTATTATTATTATTTAAATATTTAATTTAAATATTCTTTTAATTAATTGAGAAGACTAGGTCATCAGGCAATTAATGACCCATGATGGAACCTTCTCAAGTGGTTCAACTAACTGTTATAAATACATCATGGGCCTTCAATTTAGGAATGCAATTATGACATTTCCTCTTCTTTCTCACATATTCTTCTATAAATGTAAGTTGGAAGCTCATTTCAAAGGGTTCCAACAGTTCAGACAAGTTGGACAGTTAGATATCTCAGGTGAGTGTATACTTTTCAAGGGTCCTCTCTCTTCTGCAAGTTGTTCTTGTGTGTTGAGAGAACTTTCAAGCCTCCTCTTCAAGACTGTAATGGCAACTATTGCCTCTTCTGAATGTATGATGCATTGTGCATGTTATTGAAGCAATAAAAGTGTGTGTTTTGTGACTAATCTCGGTCCTTTCATCCTTCTATGCTTCTTTGTGCCTTTCTCATACTTGCAGGTACATTGTGCAAGTTTAAGTTTCTATTGCGGAGTTCTTTGGAGTTCGTGCTTATCGAGTGGTGGAGTATTGCAGTAGTTAAGTTGTGGTGTCCGTTCACCCTTCTTGAGTTCATCCTTCTTCACTGGGAAACTGGTATATTTCTCGGTCGATAAAGTTTAACAAAGGGAACGCGTGTCTCTTAGTCTGTGGTATCCTGTACCCTCTCTAAGTTGCAGTAGGTGAAGTTGACCTGTGGTGCACACACCCTCTTCAAATTAACCCTTCCTGAATCTGAAGACACCCTTTATTCGGTGCATCACCATCCCTAGTATAGTTTCATTTCTGTAAATCTCTTTCCCTAAAACCCCATGAAAATGTTAGCCTAGGACTAGATAATCATTTTTGTTATACTAGGAGTAGTACAGCACTTAGTTTAGGAAGAGGAAGCCGGCCTTCTCAGGAGGTTCACCTCGAGCCCAAGTCCCACACTTGAGAGGTGATCCCATGTGTCCCAATCACACCGAACGTCCTATTCACATCTTGGCCATTTGGGGGTGCGGTGATTTGGCGACAATGCAGAACCCTTATAGTTGACTCCATGTGTAAGCCTAGCGAGGGTTTTGAGGCTTCATTCCCCTCTTTGATTTCTGAACTTGTGCCAGGTTGACACTTGGCATCATCCACGAGAATGCTACTCTTCTTTTTGAGTTTGTTTATCCTAGCTTAGTTTCTCATCTTTGATTCGGCTAAGTCTTTCTCCAATATTGTCAAAGGCTTAACCCTTCGAGTGAATCAAACCTACCAAAATATCAGACTCACTTGGTCAATTTAGCAGAAATCTAATTTTTATCTAATTTTAGTGGGCGGTGGAGGAAATTAGATAACATCTACTATGTGTGTGCACAACCTTGTAAGGTGGAATATAACTTATGCACCCATAAAGAAGGTGGAAATGCCTCCATACCTTCCATCCATGCTTTTTCACTTGTTTGGAAGTGAGATGAGGTAGGTTCCTTCCCATGGTAGTATTGTATTGCAATGGGTGTATTGCTTCAGGAGAACCTAAGAGAGAATGTGATTCTTACCTCATGCCACTCTAGAAGGCTATCGTGGTGAGTTTCCCACCAACGCCTTGCTGCATCCACATCCCTCTTCTTTCGATCTCATTTTTCCACTAAGCCTCCATTTCCTATAAGAAATCATCAGGGTTGGCCCCACCAAAGTAACTTGCTAACTTCTTCCCTCCCAGTGCTAGGACCGAGCCCGCCTTCGTTACCCTTGTCACAAATCCTCTTAGATGACTCCCAATTAAGCGATAAGTCCTGTGCGCCCATTTCTCAAATGCCACACTAGTTGTATCACTTATGGGTGAGCATCTTTGAACTAAATAACTCCCTCTGTATAGTGAATCACCTCGGGGTCCACGATAGAGTGCACATAGATTGCCGAGAACTTCTTCTCCCAAGGGCTCAGTTTATGGTGTTGATTTTCCATCAGTTAAGGGGATGATGACCCACTCCTTGTTTTCAAAACTTATGTATCCCTCATTAAACCTTAGGTTAGTATTATTATTGTAACACTAGGGGCACTTAATTAATGATGGAAATTTGTCTTCCTTGGCTAGCGCCAAGACTTCAAAATCCCGATGAACTTCTCCTTGGATAGTGATAAAAATATCCTTCAAGACACCAATGGGCATTGTCTTTGTCTTGTTAGCCATATACAATACATTCAAAGCTAATCGTAATGGGGGCCTTCCCATCTGATGCCATGCATCTAGGATGAGAACAATGACCTCCGTACCTATGCCAATCAAAAGCCATCTAAAACAACATTCAAGGTAATTTCATTGTCATAATCAAGGCTATGGGGAGGAAGGTTTACATATAAAACCTGCCTCTCACACCCTTCTCTAGCACGTGGTACCTTCTCCTGTAACCACTCTCTCTAGCTAGGGGATGATATTCTCTTGCTTCAACATCTTGCATATTTACGTAACCTCATCCAGATCCTTTTTGAAGCCTTAACATTCTTCCTTTTCCCTAAGCTGTCTTGACTACTCTTTCGGGCATTGGATATCTCCCTTAAGGCTTCAAATCAAATCCATGGTTTCTTGATAAACTTCCTTCGATGATTAGGATCCGAATATTTTCCATGAACCAACTCTTATTTAATGACTAGTTGTCTCTGCCTTGGTACTTCCCTCGCGCATGTAGCTTTAGCTCGCATCGTAACTAGTACCTATTCTAGTTACGACTTGGGCGCCACTATTGGCATCCATTGTGAATCAACCTTTCTCACACTTTCCATCCCATTGCCTTTGTCCTTACGGTGCTACTAGATCATGTACTTAAATAACTCTGGGCACTCCTCATAATTGTGCTTCTTTCCACACCATGAGCATTGTAGCAAATCGGTGCACTCCCACTTGTAGTCTTTATGTGGATCCACAGTTGTAACACATCCCACATGGGAACTCACTTTTCCTCCTCCATTATTTTCATGACCATGAAATCCTCCTCGAAATCCTCTTCCATGCATTCCTCCATCCATGTGCCCTTTAAAGTGATGGCTTTTTTCCTTAGAATTGTTTGCAAGGCTAGTTTGATGCACACCAATATCAATGGTTTCATGTATCTAGTCAATCGATTTACAATCCTTAGTTTCATGGGTAGTAGAGGTGCGAGATCTTGCAATATCATGAAACATTATTAGAGATTACGTGTGTCGGCGGTGGGCCTCTACTTGCATCATGATATACGTGGAAAAATTCATAGTCCACTATCATGGCATGATGATCTCCTAGGGCAACCGTCCTTTGTATGCCCCTCTACTTCACAATCATGCACCATAGACCCTTTGTGAGTCTCATGTACCGAGTTCACTGAGATAGCTTCTCCACTACTTTTCCATTAAAGTAATTTGAGCTGATACAAAAATGATCAAGTTTTTATCTACCTGATCTTGGACCCTTGTAGGCTTTAAATATTTTCTGATAAGTTGCTCCTTTTAAGTAATCAATTTAAAATTAATGCAAGAATGTAATGACAACTCACGCACGCGATTGATTACGAGTTCGGAAATGATCTACGTCTCAGGTTATTATCGAACCTTTCCACTAGTAAAATTTTGTAAGTATAATGTTATTTCTTATAATACAATCTAATGAATTTCCACTTGCCTAGTAGTATGCCAGTCCTTCGAAGAACTTCCGATGATTAGTCAAATCATTCTTCACCTTTGTGATGGACAACCTCATTTGGAACTTGATCGGCCTTCCCAACACTATCAATGCATCCTCTTGCACTGTGGTCGATGCTCCAGGAATCACAAGTGAAAAATAATGTGGCTCAATGGGCCTATTAGGTAGTGTAATACTCCCAATCACAAATATTTCATCTACTATTGCCTAAAAAATAATAGGCCAATAAACAATATTTGCATATAGTAATTTTAAAGATTATAATATAGTTTGAATACTATATTAAAAATCCTAAAAAAACTATTAAAAATGCCTAACCTGAATAAGCTTAACAAAATAACCTTCATGTCTTCGTCTCTTTTACAATGCAAGGGGTCCCCTATTTATACCCAAATGGGGCCCTAAAATAATGTTACATTATTTATCCTAAGGCTATTAAAAGCCTAACCGTAGCATGTAGATGGGTTTATTTCCCCATAGTAGGTGGCTTGCATGATAAAGGGGATAAAATCCCACATGGGGTAGAATTTTTGATTCTAAGGTATTTAATACCTTAGCCTCCCCTCCTTTCACGTGGACTTCTCCATGCATGGGCTTTGCATGCCCCACCGCTTCACCATGTGGTCATTGGCTTATCATTGGGGGTTGGTGGATTATGTGTTGGCCACTATGTTTAGAGTGGTGGTTGGTTGGTTTAATGCACTGGTTGTTTGATCGAGCCATGTGCCAAGCTATATACCGAGTCCTTAATGTGATAAGCTCTCGAGCTAGTAGAAATAATACCGAGAGCAGGGATAATAAACTTGGTCAATTCTCAAAACATTGCAAATTGAAATAACATAGTAACATGGTGAATAATTACAAATGTAATATAAAATTCAACCATATAATACTATGATATTCAAAATGAAATATGGCTAAGTGGTGGTAAGCCACGTGGTGGCTTGAGGACCCACCACATTGGTGATAATACCATAGTCCTCACGGTGGCGGGCTCCCCTCCGTAAAAAAGTTGAGCCTCTTGCTCCCACGAGCTATATCATTTTATGACCATTAAAGACCGATGGTGAAAACCTCTCTGATTTTTCCAACGCCTTTTTTCCATGTGTCAAGTCTTTATTGGTCCACTATTGACCTGTTGACTAGAGTTGACTTTCCCATTGATTGAACTTTGACCGGACATAACTAGAGCTCCCAATGTCCATTTTGTCACATGTTTCATAGTCGATGGAAAGCTCTCAAAAATATCTTATGCACTAACATCATTTAGAGATGTTTAGGGAAATTTTTATATAAAAAATGATCCCCTGATCACACCTCCCTAATGAGAAAGGATTTTTGTCCCAAAAAGCTTATATTGGAACATTTTTTCCATCTGTCCTGAATCTGGAAACTCTGCTACCACCTCGGAAGTGTTTATTGTAGTAGACCCTTTAGTATCTTCCTCTGTAACCCTCTCACTTTGATAAATTTTTTCAGATCCTAGACTTATGGGTTATGGGCCCACGACGCTTCTATTGTGCCGCCTTTGATATCGAAGAAGACCTCCACGCCCTTTGGTGTGGTTCTTGGCTTCCAGATATTTGACAACAAGGATCTTCTTTGACTCTATAACAAAATCTTGGTTCTAAGTTGATTTAGTAGAATCCAAACTGGTTTGAAGGAACTCCATGTTACTTAGAGCTATGATTGATCTAATGTTGGTGATGGACAATGACTTGTCAAGTACCATCTGCTACATGGTCAAAAGAGACTCTATATAGAATGAAGTTACGACCTGATGTCACATCCCTTTTCAGACTTCAACGCCTCCAATGCATAATGCTAAGCCTCTTTCAATACCTCAAGCCTCTAATGCACGATGCTAGTTTGATGATCAACTACCATTCTGTTGCACTGGTCACAATGCCTCTACATAGAATGACGATCCGAGATGATTTCTCATGAGCTCAAAAATGGTGACTCCATCCCTGTTGCATGGCTACTACATCTACATGGTAAAAATCCTCTTAATGATGATGACTATTAAGTACTACTTTACTATATGGTCACAATGCCTTTACACAGAATGAAGTTCTAACCTATTTTCAGATGCCAACGGTGTTCAACTACCATTTTCTTTGCACGGTCACAATGCCTCTACATAGAATGAAATTTCAAGCTAATCCTTTGAGAGCTTCTTTTGTTGACAAACTAATATCATTTACCATTTTTCTAGATGTCCATGATGGCCTCTTTATAGAACAAAGTTCCGACCTGACGTCAATGCAAATGGTGATTCAACTACCATTTTATGCATGGTCACAATGCCTCTACACAGAATGAAGTTCTGAGTTGACACCCATGAGCTCAAATGTCTGCACATGTGGCTGATAGATCTCCAAGATTAATATGAGTTAAATCATGTATCCAAGCTATAACATGTACTCACAAGATGATTAGGAGATATGTTTGGAGTATTAATCAAATTTTCTAAGTAAGAAAATCCATTGAGTATGGTAAACCTTTCTCTCAACATTTTCTCACAAAATCGATCTCCAAAAAAATATTGCATACTATTCATCAATCTGAATTATGCAATATATAATTGAAAAATTGTTGACTTACCCATTTTAAAGGACTTTCATTTTCAGGTATTACCTGGTCTTGGGTTGAATTTTCAACTAGTGGTGGATTAGAAACTATTTTTCCTTTGCAATAGGCCTCCATTCCATCTTTGTATTGCCATAAATTTGATGGCGAGATGGATGTAGTTTCCAGCAATTTTCCACCTGGTGCCCATTCCTCTGGAAATGAGCACAAAAATTCCTCTTAATTTCCTTCTTTTGGGATGAGGAACTCTTTTTCCATTTCTCGAATCTACGTGATGAGATTGGTCTTTCTGATTTTCCTTGTTCCTGATGAACGACATCAACTTCTTCATCAATTTCCTTCTCTTCCAGCATCTAGCCACATAATGATTATGTAATCCACAAAAATTACATGGAAAGGCATTCCACATTTTCTAAAAATCATAACCATACTTCTTAAGCTGAAAAAGTGGATCAGAAGTTTCACTATGCTTATGATTATGGTAAGAAATTGGAGGTGGAATCTCATTACCTCTTCATTGATTTCTCTTACCACATCCTACCTGTGATGACAAAGCACAAGTTTCCTACTCATAATCTTCTTATAGGACTAGTGGGGTATTCTCTTTGCTTTCAGAAGCTTATCTCTCATCAACATTCTTGGAGCATTCTCCAATATCCATTCCCATACTAGGAAAACAAAACCTAAAACAAGGATGATCCTTGACCTGGATTGGGTTAGATATGCCTTGGCCATTTTTATAAGGCCTCTTCCATCAAATCCCATTTTATCTAAGTAATTTGGATCCAATGCCTCTAGTATGCTTTTCAAACAAACCAAAGACTTCATTACCTGAATCCGAAATCAAATGGGAGGAAGAAGAAGATTCTGTGGTGAACAAATTATAGTGCACTCATCTACCATGGTCTCTACATCTAAAGTTGAAGGTATTTCCTTATTCTAGTCACCACATTGCAACCTTGCCAAGAGCTCATCCTTGGTTTACAATTCTGATTTTAAGCGAGCATTCTCCTCTTCCAAGGAGTAATACATTGATCACAGGAGAGAGTTATCTTCCTAGATCTGGTGATTATAAGCTTCAATTTCCTCGAGCTTTGCCTATTTGGACATCTTTCCCATGGTGCACTGTACCTTGTTCACACAAACTAAACCAACTGCACCAACTTGAAGCAATCACTCTATTAATCAGATTTACTGAAAGAAAATATGGAGCTAAACTAGCTCTGATACCAACTTGATCCGAAAATGATCAAGTTTTTATCTACCTGATCTCGGACCCTTGTAGGCTTTAAATATTTGCCGATAAGTTGCTCCTTTTAAGTAATCAATTTAAAATTAATGCAAGAATGTAATGAAAATTACACACTCGATTGATTACGGAGTTCGGAAATGGCCTACGTCTTTGGGTTCTTATCAAACCTTTCCACTAGTAAAATTTTGTAAGTACAATGTTATTTCTTACAATAAAATCTAATGGAATTTCCACTTGCCTAGTAGTATGCCAGTCCTTCGAAGAACTTTCAATGATCAATCAAATCGTTTCTCCACCTTCCTGATGCACAACCTCCTTTAGAACTTGATCGGCCTTCCCAATGCTATCATTGCATCCTTTGGCACTCGGTCGATACTCCAGGCATTGCAAGTGAAAAATACTATGGCTCAATGGGCCTATTGGGTAGTGTGATACTCCCAATCACAAATATTTCATCTACTATTGCCTAAAAATAATAGGCCAATAAACAATATTTTCATATAGTAATTTTAAAGATTATAATATAGTTTGAATACTATATATAAAATCCTAAAAAAATATTAAAAATCCTAGCTTGAATAAGCTTAACAAATAATAACCTTTGTGTCTTTGTGTGTATTTTAAAATGCAAGGGTCCCTATTTATACCCAAATGGGGCCCTAAAATAATGTTACATTATTTATCCTAAGGCTATTAAAAGCCTAACCATAGCATGTAGATGGGTTTATTTCCCCATAGGCGGATTGCATGATAAATGGGATAAAATCCCACATGAGGTGGAATTTTTGTTTTTCTAAGGTATTTAATACCTTAGCCTCCCCTCCTTTGATGTTGGCTTCTCCACACATGGGCTTTGCATGCCCCACCGCTTCACCACGTGGTCATTGGATTATCATTGGGGGTTGGCGGATTATGTGTTGGTCACTATGTTTGGAGTGGTGGTTGGTTGGTTTAATGCATTGGTTTTTGATCGAGCCATGTGCCAAGCTATATGTTGAGTCCTTTGGTGTGATAAGCTCTCTGAGCTAGTAGAAATAATACCGAGTAGGGATAATAAACTTGGTCAATTCTCAAAACATTGCAAATTGAAATAACATAGTAACATGGTGAATAATTACAAATGTAATATAAAATTTGACCATATAATAATATAATATTCAAAATGAAATATGGCTAAGTGGTGGCTTGAGGACCCACCACATTGGTGATAATACCATAGTCCTCACGGTAATCGGGCTCGGGCCCCTCCATAAAAAGGTTGAGCCTCTTGCTTCCACGAGCTATATCATTTTATGACTATCAAAGACTAGTGGTTAAAACCTCTCTGATTTCACCAACACCTTTTTGCCATGTGTCGCAATGCTATTGGTCCACTATTGACATGTTGATGAGAGTTGAATTTCTTGTTGATTAAACTTTGACTAGAAAACTAGAGCTCCCAATGTCCATTTTTCTTTCTCATAGTCGATGAAAAGCTCTTAAAAATATAGTTTGCACTAACACCATTTAGAGATGTTTAGAGATAAAAAATGATCCCCTAATCGGAGGCTTAAGGAAGGGGATAACACTAGTATCTACGCTTCCAAAATCCTCAACATGTAGGGCAACGTCCAAGGCCTCGCGGGTATGTGGACGTCTTATGCGAAAGTGCTCTCCTAAATAGTGTTATCAATCCTCTAATAAACCACCGAGTCTGATGAGAGGGTAAATATCATAGTATAACTTTGATAAGAGAGTCTTAAAGTGCGTGTCATACTCCCATACACTCTCTACCATTCCTTGTTGGATTTAATCAAGAGCGTTGATGCTCTTCTATTCAAATTCAGGGATATGAAATTTAGCCAAGAAAGCATTCCACAATGTAGTGTAATTTACAATTGTTTGATGGTGGTCATTCTTTCGGTACCAACTATGCATGCTTCCTTGCAATTTTTTTACAAAGTCGACTTTCCTTCCCCTTCGAGGTAGTGATCCCCTTTATGTGCCATAAAAATTGACACTTGTGTACATGATCTGCAACATCCTCAACACACTTGTAGTCTGGTAGGTGAAAAGACATATCAAAAAATAATTAGTGAGGTGGTTGAGGCCCTTTTCCACCTAATCCAGAACCTTGATTTCCTTTGATGTTACCTCCACCACCAGATCCACTAGATCCACCATGTCTCATTCCTCCGATCAACCAGATCCTCAAGATACATCAGGTCCACCGGGTCTTCTAGCTCCTATACCACCATATCCACCTCCTGTAGTTGGTAAAGGGCCTGAAGTGGTCATGCCTAATGCTCCCAACTTCCCACTCAGCTGCACGCCAACATGTTATGATACTGCACCACTACTAGATGTGTGTCCTACACCACTCCCAGACATGATAACTAAGATTTGTGTAGTCGTACTTTTCCCAAATGTCATTCCAAAAATACTCCTCCAAACACAGTAAATTAATACGTAGCCATAGATGTACCAAACCAAAAATTATATCTCTTAGGTGCGAGATCAGTCACTCCCACCGATACCAACTATGTTATTAATAATTATCTCTTGATTTGGAAGATTAAGCGGCAGGGGTTGGTCACTAGGTAGATTGAGATGCACGCTAACGAATATCCTTTCTCCAAGTGATAAAATCTCATCAGAAGCTGAAGGGATATCTCTTCTACACTTTCCAAGATGGGGTAACACAGAATGCTCGGGCTCCACATCTTTCACATGGACCTCAATTTCTTTCTAAAATGTCTACCTCCATAAATCCATCACTCTCGTAACCTCATGTTGTCTAGCCAAATCCATTTTATGCACTTTTCTATACTCGAGTCATCTATCATCTCTTTCTTTTCAGCTACAATTTCTTCCATCTTCCTCCACCCTAGCTTCCTCTCCCAGTGCTCAGAGAAGTTTAGCTAGACATAGGGAATGCTTCCAAACTTAGTGTAATGAGCAAGATCTTCATGGCTAAAGGGTAACACACAAAAATGATCCTCTAGGTTCCTTTAATAACTCAAACTCAATAGTTTCACAACAAGAATACTCGAAATAGTGTATTCCATGGTATAACTGGTCAACACTCTCTTCCACCAATGATCAAAAACATGCGTGCAAGTCAGATAAACATCCTACAGCCTATGATATTCATCTTGGGTCCAAACATGAGATCTATAATATCAACTTGATCTAGATGCATACATGGAAATCCATTCTTACAACTCTATTGGAAAGTAGAAAAATAAGATCTCATATAACTCATGATACAGGTGTTATTCTACCCACTTGCATGTATCAAACTCAGGTCCAATACTAAATCTCTAAGAAAACTCATCCTCCGTGCTTTTAAACCATGCCTTGATACTATCCAATGTCAAGCGCTCCATCATCACACATCATTCTCACAATAGCTTTGAAAAGAGGTCATAATAAGAAAACCAAGATATATTCATTTTTTATGTACTCTCAATACAACTTTCTAATCCCATGATCACCAACCTATCACCCAGTGGGTCTTTGGGCACTCACATGAGGCACACTTGGGCACCGAGATCCTCCTTTATGTGAGCATTATGAGAAGATATTGCCATTGATAGAAAATTAGATGCATACATGACCTAGACTCAACCATGCATATTCAACCTATAATCAACCATGCCTATCAAACTATAACCAACCATGCCTACATGACCTAGACCCAATCATGCCTATTCAAGATATACTCAACCATGCCTAAATGACCTAGAATTACTCATGCGTAAAACCTACCAACCCATTCATCTCGCATAGCATATTATTCCCTAGCCTATGGGAGAACTACATCGGCCCGAGGCCCCTTTTTGTCGGGGCTATGTAGGCTGACACTCCAAGGGCATTAGGCCCTTAGATGTTAACTTGGCCAATTTTTTTCCTAACCAATTACCCCCTTTATATTCAAAGAAAAGTTGTGAAGAATGGATCAACATTCAATTGGGAATCAACCAAGGATGTCCCCAAATATACTTCAGGTGTGCTGCCCAAAATCTTCCCTTGGTGATGGTGTTCTAAGGCCAATAATGCTTTAAAGAGGATTCTCAACAACATTTACATTTCTACTTGGGGTAATATTTTCTTCTTTTAATCCCAAATACTTGAATTCTCTCTTATTATGCTCAGGAATTCTAAGCAATTCAATAATTGGAACACTCACTTTAATTTGGTGCAAAACTTGGGCTAGATCATATGGAACATTCTTTGGTAAAACAACATTCGAAGGGAAAAAATAAGGTTCATCAGATGGAGAAGTATTCTTGGCAGCACTGGGCATGAAGAGGATTGATATTATTGCATGGGATAGTAGGGTTCTTGGCAATTGTTTCTTTTCCAAGATTGTCTTTGGGAATGCTTGTGAGTAAGGGTGTCTTTGTCTTGGCTTGAGGACCAGATCCTCTAACAACTTTACTTCTAGTATTGTACTCTTTCTCTTGACTAACCACAACATTCATTAACAATTGTCTATCTTCCTCTGAAGGAATACCACCATCATACTTCTTGATCATTAAAGCCCTTAGATATTCAAAGTCATTATTAGGAATTTCAAATGCCGAACTTCATCTACATCATGAGTTTGAGGAAGAGAAAGAAATGGTACCCTCTTTATGCAATCCCAAAAGGTTGCAGCAGTCCTTGCACTTATCACATCTATTGATGTTGCTGCTTGTTGTGAGCTTGAAGAGCTTCCCATCATACAAATGTCATCATCCATTTCATTCTCATTATCATCATCAATATCTTGTTGGTCCATTTCACATGGAGGATGAGGAAGAAAACATCTATCACACCAATCCATATCAGCAATTTCTTGAACAACAGCAACTCTTGCAATCAGAGGGTTAGGCACCACTCTATTTTCACATGCTTGGGGTTTTCTATTTGCAGATCCAATAGGCCCTTTACCTCTATCATCTTGTCTTTGATCACCCCTAGGATGATTTCCAAATCTATCATGGTTTTGAGTTCTTTGCTATCCTTGTGAACTTTTCCCAATTCCTTTCTCCGCTTGGGCTAATTTGTAAGAAATTTCTTTGATAGCCCCTGCCAAAGTCTTGACAACATCTTCTAAATCAGCACCCTTGCTAGCTTGAGGCTTCTCAGGGTTTATCAGCTTCACACCATCCCTCTTAAGTGGTTTACCAACAGCTTTAATATTATTTTCAATTTGGAGTGCCATAGTGAAAGCTTGCCTCAAGTTTGTAGGATTTTTGTCTCTCAAGTAATAGGCTACCTTTTTATCAAATGCATCTGCATATTTGATCAAGCAAGATTCATCACAAGGCCTCAAAATGATAGGCAGCCTTCTAAATGTTTTATTGAATCTTGTATTGAAGTCATGGACCGTCTCATTTGGGTTCTTCTTGATATTTTCAAATTTGAACAAAAGAAATCTAGGATCAATCCTGTCACCATACTGTAATCTAAATGCATTTTTCATCTCATTCCATGAATCAATAGAGTTATTAGGTAGAGCCTTGTACCAATCCCTAGCATCCTCCTAAAGTGTATGGATAAAACACTTGATATACACATCCTCAAATTCTATCTCAAAATCTTCCATGATATTATCAAACGGTTTGAGATGGTGATCACCTGATAATGGCGTTGTTACCTTGGAATTTTGGTAACCTATTTCTCACATCTTGTGGGACAACATTTGGATAACCATCCATTCCTCCAAAATTTATAGGACCATAGGTGTTAACAAAAAATGGAGGTCTAGGCTGAGCCATATTGTTTAGTGGGGGTGATCTTGGAGGTGAAACAAGGCTGGTTGGGAGCAAGAATGGGTCCGATTGGAATAGATGAGTGATCTTTAAAATGATAACCCCCAAAGGCTCTCTCTCTTGATAAACTTTAGAACACTTAGAAACCATAGGAGAAGATTTAGGAGCAAGTTTTTAAATACACAAGAAGGTCCCTCACCGATGGAGAATGAAAATCAGCAAGAAGATTGCTGAATCATATCTACTTGAAGAGGAATTATAATATTCAATAACAGGATACTCTCCTTCAAATTCAACTATGGGGATCTCTTTCCTTGCAACTAATTATAATGTTTTTATGATAGATTAATTTCCCACTTTATACATACATACCTACCTTTTTATAGCATCGACCATATCATACATCAATCATTTTTATTTCTAGGATATCATATCTTTGGGAATTTAACCACAAGATACATACATCCCATTATTTCCATAAGATCGATTAATTGAAATTACTTAGACTCCACCATGCCTATACTGACTCAACCATGATTATTCAACCTCTACTCAATCATGCCTAACTCAACTCGTTTCCATAATACATAATAACAATGGAAATCAAAACAAGTACATCATCCATCCAAGAAACATCACCAACTATATGATGGTAGTGTCTACGAATCAATACATATATAAATAAGTCTCAGTATCTCAAAACTCTCATGTATAATCTCACATCTTTTGCTTTTGAGGCCAGTATAAGCATATATATATATATATATATATATATATATATATATATATAATCAAAGTGATGATACAATATCAGATATGGATATCAATCATCTCCCCACCTAATGCCCTCCTCTCCGGTCTCACTTGTCTCCTCCTCCCTACCAGCAAAGAGCCTGCTAACATTTCACCACTCTCCCTAGTCCCTTACTAGCCCCCATCTCCTCCTTCTTGCCATATGTAGGGATTGGTCTCTAGGAACTAGTAACCTTATCCTCACTCTATCTTTGGGGCTGAAAACACCTTTGTGCTACTCGACAGTGTGAGTCCTGGATCTAGTCCACTCACTTTGGTTACTTGCTAGGCTCGAGTACTCGACATAGGAGGGCACATCAATACTGCAGTCACTAGTTGGTCCAAATAGTATCACTCCTCATTCGGGAATACTCGAACCTCACCATAGATATATTCTATGGTGGTGCCATCAACCTCACTTTGCTACCTACGAACTTTTCCCTACCAAAAGTGGACCTGTCCTAGTGTAGGAGAATGTACAATAAGACCTTGTCTCGGTTCTGCGGTGGTACCATGTGTGGCTGCTGGGCATATAAAGATGTAACCTATTCTGTGATATAGCTAAGCGGCCATGTGATCTAGCCACCTCTTCCTATAAGGTGGAAACATGCACTCCATACCTATTTCCACCATGTGCGGGAGCCTATGCTTGTCAGGCTACTTGGGTGTGCGGGGTCACCACCTATGTCATAAGGTGGCCACCGGTGCATGTGCCCCTGTTAGCTATCCTTACAATCCTATAATTTGTGTATGTAGGAAGCCACCTGCCCCTATAATGTATTTTTTTGAACTATGATTGTAGCTAAATCAGGTTCCCCTAGCCTCGGCAGTGCCTTGAGTTGTTCCATCCACCACTACCTATATCCATTAGTGACACCCACATCATCAATCCATTGATCTCGCACTCCTCTTGCCATGTGGGATCACCACCAAATGATATCCACCAATGATAGGCACTCTAACATCTACTTATAGTATGTAATATCATATATGGCCCCGACCACTCTCGGCCTATGCCCCCACTGGTACCTATCTTCGAAACCCACTTTGTAAAAATCACCCCCAAACTAGTCCTAACATGGTAACCCAACTAGACACACACACACACACACAATGTTCTCATAGGCCCAATAATGTAACAAGTATGTACAACACATACTAAATCTTCTCTACCTACCATAGGCCAATAGCTCCCTATACAACTAGACTAGAAAATATGGTGCCCAAGAAAAACATATACACTTCTCAATCATGTCCTTTAGCACCCCCTTTAGTACTTGTAGAAATATCCCACCCTAAGAATTCGAGAGAGAAAACAAAGTACTACCACCATCATTAAAATAGATAGCCTAGTCTCCTGTGGATATGCCACATAAATATCCCCATAACTTAGAATCATATTGTGATAACTCAGCATGCCCATCACCTCACTAAATATCACCACTATGGGCTCCAATGACACCTTTGTTGAAATGGAATACAATGGCTCCTCAACAATAGGAAGATGTAGGATCCTATACATGTCTTGTAATGTGATGATCATCTTACGAGTCGGTAAATGAGAGGTATTGGTTGCAGAGTCCCATGTGTTGATAAGAATGAGCATCAAGCTATGATCTCAGCTTATACGCCTATAATGTTTGATAAAACTAAGTCCCACATCTACTTATGTGCTCCCACTCCTCAGCTATCACGCTAGGCTGCATCTGTACCAATTAAGGTGTACTATGTCTCTCATAGTCAGCTGATCTATCACCTACATCATCTAACCCAACAATATCAAGTGGAGACCCTCTCCAATCACCTATTACCCAAATCTCAAACTCACCTCGTACTTATCCCTTTTTATACCAAACAATACCTAAAACACATCAATCATACCTACCCCCACCTGGTTTCTAATACCTACCCCTTTACCTAATTCCCCTAAAAACCTACTATCTCCATTATCATACTTAATATCCTTGATCATTTCACCTACATACCTATCACACACTTGCCAAATTATGCCTTACCCTCTTCCACCTACATTTGTCTTCACCTACCCTCGTCTATTTAAATTTCCCATCTAGCCCTTCATTCACTTAGTCACTTTATACGGTGGTGACATCGATTTCCTTACATGATTGGTCACCTTGGTAGTGCAACTCACCCCAAAAATGACCGATCCGGAAAAAACCAACTAATGTTGGCCAACCAATGACCAATGTTGGTCACTATTTCGGTGAAAAAAATGGAAACCCCATCCCCCATTACTAAATATCAACAAAAACCTACCTAAAACCCAATCCCACCCCACCAAAGACAAACCTACGATCCTACCCAAGCTTATTTAACCTATATACACCTTCCCCACCTCAATTCCCCATTTAAACCTATATTTAAAAAAACAACAACACAACCTCCACCCAACTGCATTCATTTAAACCACAATTTTAAATGCAACAAGAGGTGTAGGAATGCCTCCTACCTCTACTCAATGCCATCTTCGCTTTGATACCTCTAGTCTTTGTGCCGGTGGTCCTCTTGCTCCCTCTCCCGCCTCCACCATGCCAAAATCCACTCCTCACCTCACAACCAATAAAATCACTCTAATCAATCTCGTGGAACTACTTACTAAATGCCATTAATCTTTTATTATCTCTTCAACTCAGCTTGACCTCGTACCATCACTTTCCAACCTTTAAACATCTTCTCTATCATTTTCCAGAAATGGCAAAGAAAATAAATGAATCCGTAAAACATAGATTTTACCTTTTAGCCCCAAATCAAAATGACCAACATCGATCAGGTCATGCCGTAGCCAACTCACATTGGCAAAGCTCTAACCAACATCAGTCACCACACATATCCATTTGACCCAAACTTTGCCCACTTTTCCTAAAAACAATGTTTTCAAATATCTTTTATCCTTGAAACACCTATTAAAAACTCATCCACAATCCTACATTACTGTACATTTCCTTAATTGTGCTTAGGGACATGTTATTTACCTATACCTTGGCCTTACCTATGCCCTAACCTACATACCCTGACTTGAACCTCATTTTATGACATTTAAATTCGTGTATTCGCTATAACTTGTGATGATGCTACTTATGTGGCTTAGCCTAACGACCTTACCTTGTCTGATGTTGTGATGTTTATCCTAACCAAACCTTTGGTGCCTTGGAAAAAAACCTATTACCCATTCCTACACCTTTCCTAGTTGTGATTCAGGACCATATCCTATACCTTGGATACTTAAACAAATTCAACCTTTTTAGATAAACCTATCGACCTTTGATGACATAGATTATGCAAACTCTTCAACCTGGTACCTTATCATAATCGCAGCGCTTGCTGCGTGTGTGTGTGTGTGTGTGTGTGTGTGTGTGTGTGTGTGTGTGTGTGTGTGTGTGTGTGTGTGTGTGTGTGTGTTAGACTACCCCTACCCATTACCCATTCAAAATCACCCTTACCTATGACCAACCTCCTCTCATTTTCATCAGTTACCCATTTATCAAACCACTCACCAACTCCATTTCACACCTCATTAATTCTGGGTTTGAGGGGGATCACCTTCATCCACACTTGGGGAAACCTAATCTTCACTCATACCTAGGGCACAAAATTCTGTTTTTGTCAGCGTCACTTATCAATGCAAGCTATGTGATAAAAGGGGAAAATGTAGACACCAAATTTGGGTCACACACCCTTTAGTACCCTTCAATTATTTAACATAACACATTTAACTAATCATGACCCCTTCATCCCATATTAATATTCATCCTCACATTATTAATTAAATTAATTATTTTAAATAAATTAATTTCATCCTCACACTTCTACCTCATCATTACACCTCACCCTAGATCCACCTTTGTAAGAGCATTTAACTCACAATGACCAAGTCATTACCCTCGGCACTCGAGACATCACTCTCGGTGATGAGTCACCACTTGACCTAACTAACTAAGACTTCTTCCTAAACCTAATTGGACCTCCTCTAAGTTCTTACCACCTTCTCTCACGTGAAATTCAATTTCCTAAGAAGACTCAATGAGGAAGGCATGCCAAATATAGGATGATCTGCCTATTTTTGGTAAACCTAGACTTATCCGCCTTAACCGACCCCGATTATCCCTCGGTCGGGTGCGAGTTACCTAATCACCATCGGTCACCTTATATACACTTTCACAAATATTTACATGGGTTGGTCATTTTAGTTTTGAGAGAACTAAAACATTCATGTGTGAACCCAAAGCCTCTCAGCATCAAGATGACACAAAATACTTAACTACAGGCCCAAACAAGCATCCGGTTCTCCTTCCAGAGTATTGGAATACTCACGAGAACACTACGGAGTCTTGTCATGAAACCGACTTCATAATATCTTCACGGATAATCTACCATCCACCTTCACCTACTAGATCTATAGAGTAAAGTAAGTATTCATGATTTTGAACATATTGTGCTTGTTTAAAGTATAGATTCCTTACCTCTTTCATTATACTTTATTTCTACATGTATTCCTTTATCTCCACCCCATCACTAATATACCAACGCAACCACCTAAATCCTATTTTCATCATCCGTGACTTCCCCTATATATCTATGAGTCTTCTCAGTAATATTTCAAACCTAACCACACCCTTCTCACTCTCTGTGTAATCAAAGAGAAGATGAAAAACAATTTTTATCAAATTATTGTCAATTTCCCCCCTACCGATCTTTGGATACCTAACCGTCGTCGCTTTAGCCTCTATCGACATCAGTCACTGACTAATATTAGTCTCTATGTCACTTTATTCCTTTTGATCAACAAGCCTCTCGATCAACCAAACCTAACCCAGACCTTATCCAATAACCCAAACCTTACAGATTAATCCCGGACCACTGTCGGACCTATAAAACCGAATAACCTACCAAACCTTTAGATTTCATCATAACCTTGCATTTTAGATTATATTTTCTTATTTTATTTGTAAGAGACACCTAAATCATATAACTACAGTAGGATTTCCTTACTTTATGATATTTGCAATATTAATTTATATTTTGAAAGTGGATTGATAACCTTCTAGGAAGCATCACGCTTCTTAGATCTAACATTTGCTAGGAAGTCCACTAATATATATTATTAATGTTATATGGTGGTATTTTTTATTTCTTATAGGTCATTCCTCCTAGCCAAAGAGAATCTCTTCACGATCATCTTGGATCAAAATGTCATTACACGTGCATTGACCTTCGACCTATATATCACGGTATTTCTCTCTAACTTATTTCCTATTCAGTTTTAACTAGTAACAAACTAGGTGGAAAAGTGTCAACAAAGATCCAATGAATAAAATCTCTCCATCCATAAAAATTAATGTAAAAGACAAAAGAAGACAATGTCGAGTTAGAAAACTAAAAAAAAACCAAAAATAAGTCAAGTGTGTAATCCAATAACATTTCTAGTCTAGATAGTAGAGTCGAGAGAAGAATGTTCACTTACTTGGATCTCTTGGCTGCTAGGATGGGTCTACTGGTACTAGTGGTGGAGGTGGAGTTGCTATAGGAACATCCTCTCCTCTATCTTACTCAACTTCAGCCTCCTCTAAAGCTACCTGCTATCCCCTAATGATCTTCTCATCACCCCCTCTCTTGTGAAAAAGAGGCTCCTTTGAATAAAGAGTCTTATCCTCTTTCCTACATGCTTTGGAAGCCTCTCTACTAGCTTTGTACTATGTATCATTATCCTCATCCCCCTCCTCCTTGTGTACCTCCTCGACACCATCTTCCTCCTCATCACCACCCTCCTCCTTAGCCTCTTTCTTCTCTTCCTCCCCACTATGCATGAGAGAAAACTTAATTTGTAAAGTCACCCCTTACCTAGCTAGATCTGGAATGACATGTGGTGTACCAATCGGTACCCTAGGTATAACGACATTCCACAATTGCTTTCCCTGCTAGGAAACTCTAGCCTCCTAATCCAATTGTATACAACGAGAAAAATTGGGAGGGCATTAATATAAGGTAACCCAAACTATCAGGGCACCTTCAACTGGATGGAACTCTACTGATTGGTCCTATCAGCTAACTATGTAATAATGTTGTATGTTGCCACAATAACAACATCCTCGCGCCATAGGCTAGCCATGTCACGATACAACTATGTAACCTTGTTATCTATAGTGAGAGAGGTGATAGAATTGTGGTACCCTTTAGAGGGGTCATGGATGTCCATCTAACCACTCTAATAGCCCTAATATTGGCTATTCCAATGCCCCTATGATAGGGGATGATGCGCTTAAAGACCCGACTCGTCACTAGTGTCTAATGACCAAGGGCCTTGCCCTTTAGTTGAATAATCTTGTATAGATCATGATAGGCAGTACCAATTATGACAATGCCCCATGTGTAGATGCAGTCATGCTCCTTTATGCTTTGAATAATTGGGGTGCAACAATAAAGTAAATTATCCCCGCCCTTGTCTCCAACTAAGTGCAAATCCAAAATGCTAATGCTGGCCTTGTGCAAGGTAGGGATAGGAGCAATGGTAATTAAAAATAGTCTCATGTTGTTGTTGGCACCAATATAACGTGCCAATGCATCTCCCATATAAGAAGCCCAACTACGAGACTGCACCACTGATGTAGCACTCTCTAGTGTCAACTTCCTGCCTATGACAGGAACCCCAAAATCCTATAGACATCCTTAAGAGTGATGGTACACTCTCCTCTAACTCTAGGGAAGTGGAAATTATTCCTATATACATCCTAAAAACTTAGTATATCGGCTAACAAGTAACTAGGTGATGCAATTTGGTGGTGTCGGGATATCCTCTATATCCACGGCTTTGTGTAGGATATCTCTCTCATCTTGAGTGATTGAATCTAGGATGAAAGGAAGCCAATAATACTCTATAGCCTTGATCCATCTGATATATGAGGCTTGTATTCACAAAAACACCAAAAATAGAAAGTTAGAAACATCTCACACATAATAATCTCATCAAAAACATTATAAAACAACACAAAAACAAAAAAATTCTTCACACTTAGTCATTTCTAGCCTCCTCCCCAAAAATTACACAACTTCACCTCTTTTGAGAGAAGAGGTTATGCAACCATCTATCTATGCAGAGGGGTGGTTGTATAACTATAACTTTGCTGTGAGCGGCGGTTATGTCCAAAAATAGCCCACTGTACCTAGGACCTAAAAAGCTAAAAAAAGATTTAAAAATGACCATTTTTGACAAAATAAAAGACAAAGACACCTTGGCACCCCCTTGTGAACAATTTGACTGTAAAATTACTAAAAATAACCACCCTAGGTAGGAATTTTCATATTTTTCACATTTCGGGTTAAATATAAAAATACGGATAACTTACCCATCTCTCGAGCCCCTGCTCCTACCATTGGTTGTGCTGCCATCACATTGATGTGATCTTTGATTCTGGTTTGTACTCACACTCAAAACTCTCACGGGTGATCTAGAGCTCAAAAATAACTAAGTGGGTGAGTGAAAATGATTTCTAGAAATAGTATTTTTGTTATATATAGTATATTTTAACTCTGTTTTAAGTATATGTATTTTGCAAGGCTAGAACGCTAGTGCGGGTATATTTCTATCCCCACAGACATGTTAAGTCCTCTTGTGATTTTATCTTGGTGTATTTTGTCAATTCTGCATTATATCTACACTTGATTCCTGTTTTCTCTTACAGGTGGCAGGAAGCTTGGATTGGCATCACTTCGACACATGGATGTGTCTGGTATAATTTCTAACTCCCCATTTTGGAAATGTCATATTCGGAATGTACGTTTTTACAACTATTCATTGCTAAAATGTTTCTCCGAAGGGGCAATATGTACGCACCCTACATTCTCGGAATGGTTCAAAATCCCCTATGATCATTAATATCTTTTCTAATGATGTTCAAATCCAATATCCATTTTGCAGATTATATTTGTATCCTAGAATTCTTTCTTTGTTCATTTCCATGCTTTTTTGTGCTTTCCTTTATCATTCTACAAGATTTTCCTTAACTTTTGAGCTTAGGTTACAGAATTTACATGGAGGTTACATAACTACCCCAATGGTTACATAACTTATGGTTTTACCTTAGTGGTGGTTACGTAACCACCCCCGATGGTTGTGTAACTACCCCTCCGCATAGACCGACGGTTGCGTGTGGTTTTTCTAGAACCTCTTCTCGGTGTGTTACAACGCGTGTCAACTTATTCAAACATAATTTTAGCACATGTTTCATTTTCAAATTGGCTATTCTTGGTCTCATTTGATATGAATAAACTTTTCCTTCTTTCCTTCTTGACTAATTTGAGTTAACTACCCCTTCTTTGAGAGAGGTGGTATTCCTTATATGCCAAATGGATTAGACCATTTCTCTGCCATTTTTCTATAAGAGCCAAGATTCTATTGGAAGCATTGGTTAGAGATTTTTTTGTGAATTACACCATTATGTTGTCATGATCTTGCTAGGAAATACACAATCAAGCAAGTTCTCTTGCATTTTTATTCTCCTGCATGTATTGCTACTAGATGCCTGTAAGCCACCGCTTGCTCTAGTATTTCTTCACTATTTCTTCTGCATTACCCAACATAGTTCCTTGGATTCATCTGAGCACTAAGTTAGAAAAGAAGATGAGGGGACATTAGAGTAAACCATCACTAGCTTTTTCATAGTTATATAAATTCTAGGTTGGGGATGTACTTGGTTTTCCTTAAGCTTTCTTGATTTCTTTATTTCATTTGTATGCATAATTTGATTAGAGTAGTTAAATCAATTCAATAGTTAATTCATTAATACAACTTTTTCCATGTATGCACAAAGATTGTGGTGATAGATTGCCTCCTTTCCTACCCCTATGGGTTTGCAAGGGAATTTTGTATGGAGGAAGGCTCCTGCATTAGTTTAAAGCAATTGTAATTCCATTTCAATCTACAATCTTCATTAGATCTTCGTTTATTTCTACTAGGGAAGTTTCAGAGGAAGAAGTGCTTTTAAGAAGCTTTTATTTCTTCTGTGTCTCTGAGGTAGAACAGAAGATTTAAATCCACAAACACAAATTGGAAAAGCTTTTGATTTATTAGAGTAGTTTAGATCCATTCTGCATAAATAAATAGTCACATAGATTATTTATTTGTTTAGATTTTTAATAGTGTTGTAGAAGCAATTGTATTTCTTTGTATTTCTTTTGTCAATTTCCTCTGTTGTTTTCCAGAAATCATAAAATTCAAAAATTTAAGATTAGTTTAATTAGTTTTCTTTATTTACTAAATTTCTATTATTTAATTGACAAAGAAGAAAAACATCAAAATAAATTTGTTTTATTTATTAAATTGGTAGTTTCCTTTATTACTTAGCTAAAAGAAACACATATGTTTAATTAATTTGAGGAAAGTAATTGAATTATTTTAGTTTAAATCGCTTGTTTCTATTTTGTTAATTAGGAATATAGATTAATTAGGTGGAAAGTAATACAATTCCCCATGTGTCTTTAGTTGGCCTAGGTTTAAACATCAACCTTGGCTTTGATAGATACTTTGTGTGAGTTTATTACATCTCTAGTTGGAATTAGTTTGAACACATCCCACATGACCATTCAGGGTCCTCAACAACCAAGAGATGAAGTATATGATCCTCAAGTCCCATGGCCCAACATATTTTATTTGCACATGGACATTGACATGGGTTTTAGACTCTTGGTTTTTAGATCCTCACCACTTCCATCTACCATCATCTCGCAATGGAAAATCCTGAATGAAGAAGCTAATAAGGTATACAACTTACGGAAGAACTAGCTTGGTCAAGTCTAGTTTCCATTATCCACTCACTTGTCTTATTCATGCATTTCCTCTAGCACTTCTATGACCTTTTCTGGAAACTTATACGAGGAAAATGCATGACAATTTCCCCTCCTTCCAAAACCCATTGTGAAAATTTTCCACGAGCCATATATTGATCTCCATTTACGCACTACCATCATCTAAGATCATTCCATTTCACCCCCACATGTAAGACAAGATTTCATTTCCTTAGATGAACATATTCCATTAGTGCCCATACAAGACATTAGATTTCCTTAATCTTTCCTTATCCACATTTCGCCTATCTCTCCTTACATATATTCCACATAACCATCTATCCATTCCACATCAGCTATCCTAGCATGACCTCAAGAGGTCGAGTGTTCTGAAAGTCATGTGTGTATTTTTAGTCATATAGAACCCCATGCACATCAAAGAGGTTGCACTCCAATGGTTAATTGAACACTCCAAGGATAGTAAGAAATCGAAGAAGGAAAATCATGCATAAAATAAAATAGGTTTCTCATTCTCATATATTCAAATAAGAGGCTATATATGGGAGTCTTTGTGTAACTCCCATGTCTAGAAAATCATTCCCTTTATGAGGGAAATAGGAGTTACGATTCCAAAATGGAATGTAACTCCTATGACGCCATTGATGCATATGACAATGAAAAATTCTATGATGGAATCTACCATGTGTCATATAAATCCTAAGACTTATGATCTCACCTAAGTGTTATGAATCACCACATGATGTGGAAAAAACTCCAAGCTATGACAAGAGAAGTCACAGATACCATCAATCCCCTTCATTGAAGATGAGGTAAATGTCATGAAAAGTCAAAATAGAATGAGAAATCCCTTAGGCAACTAAGAAATATGTGTCAATGGGGCCCAACCACTAAAGGCCTAATAAGGTACCCATGTACAAACAACATCTTTCCAAAAAATAAGAAGAGAAGAAGAGTACTTGAAATCCTAAAGAAGATGGGAGGCTATAGAAGACATCACCCCAAAAATAGACTGCAAGTGAAGAAAATTCACCTTAGTGAAGGGCTTGGTGAAAATGTCTGCAATCTGATCATAATTTTGAAAACACTACAAGTCAATGATATCTTCATGTATCAACTCCCATATGAAGTGCAAGTGGACCTCAATGTGCTTCATCCACTGATGTTGAACCAACTTTTAAAAATTGATATGGTGCTCATGTTGTTACAATAGCTGATAACAAAAAGTTGCTAAAAGTGAATACCAAATTCTGAAAAGATTCCCTACAACCAAATAACTTTTGTGATAACATTAACTAGTCCTCGTCGGCCTTCCTCTCGTAGATATTACATTCTAATTTTTGCTAGGAAAACTGATAGGACCCAAAATAAGAGAGAAATTGTATCCTGAGGTAGATTTATGATGATCTAGATCATTGGCCCAATTAGAGTTTATATATCTAACCAAGTCAATCTTTGTCCCTCCTAAATAGTGAATACCCTTAGTGTGAGTGCCATGAAAATAGTGAAGGATCTTCTTCACTTCTTTTCAATTAAACTCATGAGGATTTGCATAAATATCAACATGATCCCAACAAGATATGAAATATCTAGATGAGTGTGAGTCAGGTAAATCAAGATCCCCACCAACTATTGATAAAGGGTACCATCAACCATAGAAGAAGAGAAATATGAAACAAAATTAACACCCAGAAAGGAAAGGAGTAGGAGAAGGCTTACAATCGGACATGTAAAACTGAGCTAGTAAATAGAGGGAGTATTTAGGTTGTGAAATTCAAATTCCGAGTCAGATTGTGAAATCTGAATCCCAAGAAAGTAATGAAGCAAGCCCAAATAAGACATAGAGAACTTGTTGGCTAAGGAAATCTTCATAGAATCGGTGATAAAGGAAGAGTTTCCCATGATCAATAAGTCATCAAAGTACAAAATGAGTATGAGCATGGAGTCATCCTACTACGAATACAAACATTAGGGTCAAAGTTGACACTTTGAATGAATCCTAATGCAAGTAAAAAGGAGTCCATCTTAGTGTATCAAGCCCAAGGGGATAGTTTAATGACGTAAAGAGACTTATTTAACTTGAAAATGAGGTAGGGATCATGGACATAACCTAGTGGTTGTTGCATGTAGATATCTTCCTCTAGGTCCCCATGAAGGAAGGAAATCTTAATGTCCATCTGGTGGAATTCCCATCTATTGATGACAATGAAGGTGATGGTTAGTCTAATGGAAGTCATATTTGCAACCAAAGAAAAGGTTTATGAATAATCAAACCAAACTACCTGTGAGAAACCCTTAGCTATGAGTTGCACTTTATACTTCTCAACTTCTCCATTGACACCATAAATTATTTGGTACACCCACTTATATCTTGAATTATTTTTATTCCTTTGAAAGAGGGGTGAGATACTAATTATTGTTCTTCATGAGTGTAGAATACTCCTCATCCATAGAAGAATCCTAGAAGCCTTTCAAAAATACTGAGGGTCAGAAATGGAGGTGAAGAAGGATTGGGGTCTGGTGAACTATGAATGAGTCTTTTTCTCATTCAAAGGATCCCCAATCCACTCTCTATCATCAAAGTCTACCTCTCCCAACGAGGACCAAGAGGTGAGTCATGATCAGAATCTATAGATTCTTAACTCAAGTTAGATGGTAAAAGTCCTCATCAACACTATTGTGAGAATAGAAGACTTTGAAGCATGAGAAGAGGGAGGAGTAAAAGGAATAAAAGGACTGGCGGAGGAGGAGGATAATTTGTTACATGATCATCATCTAAACATTCAAAATCAGTGTTAGATAATAGAAGCACTCTAAAGGATGGATAAGTAGAATTCGAATATGAATAATAAAAATTCACACTTCTCTCAATATAAATTTGATGATTATTAGGGTTCAAAAATCTATATCCCCTCATGCCATCAGGAAACCCTATAAAAATACATGGTATGGACTTTGATTCCAAGGCCTTGCATTTATTTTTAGGAATTTGGGCCATAAAATTGGATCCAAAGACATAAAAGTGCTCGACATCAGGCTTGCATCCAAACAAAAATTTAAAGGGTGTCATCCCTTTTATGACCTTTGTAGAAGACATTTTTGAATGAAGCAAGTACAATTCACTTCTTCAAACCAATACTACAAAGGAAGGGATTTCGAGTGAACCATACAAGTGGCCACCTCCTTAGGCATTTGGTTCTTTTTTTCCACAAATCCATTTTGCGAAGGTTGTAGGCAAGCTGTACATTGTAAAGAAATCCCTTCAGAGGTACAAAAATATTCAAACCTATTCCTCACATACTCACCCTCCATTATCGGCTCGAAGAACCTTGATAGACCTTTTAGCTTGTTTTTTAGCAAGAGCCTTAAAGTCTTGAAAGTGATTGAAAAGATCATACTTTTTCTTAATAAAATATACCCAAGTGTAACATAAAAGTCATCAATGAAGGTAATTGTTGACCAAAATGAGCTCACACTTCATTTTTGGCAACTGGTATTGATTTCCTCTTGAAGTGCTTCTATTTTTTATTTTTTACATTTTTTAAGCACTTAGGAACCTTTGAATCCATAAAAATCACTTATTTTGATCATATTTGGTTCAATTTTCCTCAAACCCTTTTCTTGGTTGAAAAATTCCCCTTTCCCAAAAAATATGAAAAAATCCTTCAAATTTGCACTTTTGCATATTTTTGGGCCAAGGAACTTTTTTGCATTTTTACATATTTTCAGGGCAGAGAACTTCTTTACACTTTTACATATTTCGAGGCCAAGGAAATTTTTCATACTTTTAATATTTCTAGGGCTAGGAATTTTTAATACTTTTGCACGTTTGGACCCAAGGAAAAATTTTGCAACTTTGCACATTTCAGACATGGGGAACGTTTTTGCACGTTAGCGGTTTTCATTGTGCAATCTTAAGATAGATGCTCATAACTTTTGATCCATGTCACCAAATAAGAAAAAAATTATACCATTGGAAAGGTATTGAAGATTGGTAGATGATTAATGCATTTTTAGGAAACACTAAATTCCTTTATCAATGATAAATTTTAAAAAACTAGCTCGGGTCATTTTCAGGATGAGTTTTGCAAAAATTGATGATGCCCATGATGGGTCTACAAACTTCAATGGTAAATGGTACTTTGTGGTTGAAGATGTATTTGGAATCTTTAATTTTAGAGTTTAAAATCTATCATCTCGCTTCTTCTATATATACAACTAATTTTTATTGTAATGTAATCTTTCTCCATTTTTGCAAAGGCACCATGCCAAAATGGTGTCTTGAACAAATTTGAGTTGCAAGCCTCGAGATATGGATCTCTGCTAGGTGATTATTTCCTTCTTCCTTCATTATAATAGATTGTGCATCCTTATAAGGTAATATAATTCACTTTTTTGGTTATTCACTAACCTATCTTGTGTTTGTAGCATTATCTCACCTCTATTGCATTGATGGTATGTTGTGCATATTGATTCTCCTTTTACAGGTATCTTTTATATTGTGCTCCATGGGAATGAGATTTTGAATACTATTTTGGATATGTGGCACACTTGTCTTCCCTATCCTTCCTTCGTTTCTAACTAATGGAGATTGATCCACCTTTTCTTGGTGCTATCATGTCTCTTTAGCTTAGGATTTTTATTACCATGCATCTCTCTCTTCACCTGGCCACTTGGATTGTTAGAGCAGGATTAGATAGTTACATTTCCTTTGTTAGGATTAGTTTAGCATTATGATTAGGTAGAGGAACCAACCTTATTTGGATATTTTTATTTAAGTATAAAGTCCAAAAATTGAGAGACAATCCCATGTTAACTAGAAACACTAATTTCTCATCCATTCATTCATGCAAATTAGAGGGTGCTATTTTTGGTGATAACAATAAGTATATACAGATATCTATTAAATGAATGAGATGGGAAAGGGAAAAATGTCACTATGAACAAGATCTAAAAGACAAGTAGTTCTCCAAGATTTTCCTTTTCCAAAACTTTCTTCAAGGTGCTTCCCAAGTTCAGAACCCGCACAAAGACCCTTAGAAAATTTGACGTGGGGAAACCCATTGACCATTTTTATTTGACTCAATTGTTTAAGTTAATGATAGTTAAGATGGCCAAAATTATCATGCCATAGATTGTTAACCTGATTTGCATGAGTGAGCAAGGTAGTGGGTGTTGAATCAAAAGTAAAGTGGGAGAAGGTGTACAACTATAAATAGTTATCTCGCCTTTCCCCAAACCACTATGGAGTCAGAGTGAAGCTCCCGTATAATCAACGAGTTAGGATAAAATTTCACTCAGATTATTTAACCAAGGTGAGTGATTTGGTAAACTGATAAGAGATTGGTAGAGAAATTGGGAACACTCAACACATGGTTAAATGTTCCAAAGCATCCTTCTCTACCAATCCACTACTAGAAACTAACAATGTAGTGTCATCACCCAACATGATTTGGGATGCCACATGGATCGATGTTAGAGAACACAACACGTGAAGAGGCCATGTGGTGCAAGGCACCGAAATCGGTAATCCACGTTGATGAAAGATATGCTCTATCTACAAGGGACTTTACTTTATTCTTCTTATATTTAGACTCCTTTGCTTTGGAAGAATCACCCTTCAGATAATTTTGTTTGATAGACTCGGGAAGAATTATTTTATTCTTCTCAAGTAAATGAGTTAAGTGATCAATTTATTTTCTCATATACTTGTGCTCCTCATGGCCAATATTCTTGCAATAGGAACACTTACACTTTTCCTTCTTCACTTTGGGATTAGAAGTAGAAGAATTTGTGTTTGGTTTTTATGGTAATGGTTTGGGAAAAGGCCAAGGAAATTGTAAGCTCCATTATAGGAAAGTGCTAGAACTTGGTGGAGAAAACTCAAGACCAATACCCTTCCGCTCCGCACTACTTGGCGGATTTGGTGAGACTAGTGCTACTATAGACACCAAATTTGGGTCACACTCCCCCTTTACCCCACACATATATAAATTTAATTACCTACAATTAAATTAATGCCCATTCTCAAAATATCAATTAATAAATACCTTAATTAAATTAATTTCCTCCTCACCTAGACACCTCACCTCACCACATCACCTAGACACCTCTTTATAGACCTATTCTTAGCATGTTTCCTTTTAACTAGGACCCAATCTTCACTTACCATAATTAACTAAGACTTGGTATAACCCTAACACTAGATGACTAGTCTTCCTCTAACCACATGCACACTTATTTACGTAGAAAATACCATTTTGGATATGCAAAAATTGACATAAATGTTCAAAAAATAGCTAAGATTTTTATTTTGGCAACCTAGGATATCTCACCTTAATCGACGCTATCAAATCAAAACCGACACCGGTCACCCTAAACCATTGTCGGTTACCATATATTCACTTTGGTAACCTTTTTCTAATGGTGGGAAGAATTATTTGAGTTTTGGAGAAGAGAGATATGTATGCAAGCACACACAGAGCCCTCTTGCACATCCATACATCCTGAACCAGCACCAAGACTGATATGAAGGTTAAGAATTCACAAAGTAACATTCGAGGAAGCATAGCGTAGAACAAACCACTAGTTCCACATATCAACCATCACCTCCATCCAACCACTAGGTCTGTAAGTACAAGTAAGTGCATTCAGATCTACATCTTTCAATACTTATTTAGATCAATTTCTTTATCTCTATTTGGGAGTCCTATTATCCTTTGCATCTCATCACCTCTCACTTTCCTGTCAATCCCTCCACCTAACCACATACAACCTCCCGGATCTCCATACCCTACTCTAGACATCTTTGAGTATTGCAAGTACTATCATCAACTTCACCATTCTTTGTCTATTCTTAGTGCAATCACAGAGATCGTCAAAACCAAACTTTATTAAGTTTCTATCAACCCAACCCTACCAACGCCGGTTAACCTAAACCATTGTCAATTTCCTCTCAAACGGCTTTAGTCATACTAGATTGATGTTATTATCTCAGATCGATAATTCTTCCTATAACAACAACCTCATAAAATTCACCCAAATAAACCAAATCACCCAAAATCTGATCCTGACCTATCCTAGTCACCTTGGCTACCTACCCCACCTCCAGATCTGATCATAACCTTACCTATTAGATTAATTTTTATTATTGTATTTGTATGAGGTACCTAAATCATATAAAATATAGTAGGATGTTATTTATTTATGTTATTTCTTGCATTGAATTCTATTAAACAATTGATTAACAACCATCTAGGAAGTATCACACTTCCCGGATCTAGCACATGCTAGGCAGTCCACTGACATATATTGTTTAATATTCCTCTCATGGTATTGTTTTGTATTCACGGGTAGTTCCTCCTAGCAAAAGGAAGTTCTCACAATCAACACTTTGGACAAGGAAATAAGAACATGTGTACTCTACCTTCCACCTTCATCCACTGAGATATTCCTCCTCACCCTTGCCCTATCTCTGTTTTGCTCATTAGTACACAAATTATTAGGAAATGTTTCACCGATGGGAGATTTTATCTCTCTAGTCGATGACCCAGATCCTTCCTTTTCATCTCCATCTATATCGATAACGTACGCGCACGACACATCATGATCGATGGTGGTACTAGCATTAACATCATCTCCTCCCACGTGTACAATTAAAGGTGCATCCCTTCAAATTATATGCATAAAAACAAATTATGGTGCGCTCCTTGAATGACGCCATCACCTCCACCCTTGGTACCATTATTCTTCATGTTCGCATAGGCCCTCGCATTGTCTTGGAATTATTCTACATATTAAAGGGAGAGTTCTAGTATAAACTATTTCTCGAACGACCTTGGATTTACATCATGGGTTGTGTCCCTTAAAATTTACACCACCATGTAAAAATCGAACATGAAGCACATAACTATATCATCCTAGCCAACTCATAACCATTCAAAACTTGTAACATGTTGTACCAACCTAATGATGTCCTTGTACTAGTCAAGGCATCTCGCCACTACCCCCACTTCTCCTTCACCCATGACCTCATCCACCAATGCTTCCGCCACCTCTCCCACACCTAACTCTTCTATTCAAACTACTTCCGCAGCCTCTATAGCTAACCCATCTACTTCCCAACAAACCGATACCCCTCCTACCCAATTGTATAGTAATTTATCTATCCTCGCTACCCGTATATCTAATACCGATAGATTAGAAGGTGTTTTTCAATGCCTCACTCTTGGGAGTCTTGAATCTAAAATATTAAAACATTCCTCACTCTGTAAGAGTATGGAAACCTACGCCAACACCCTTGTTATGACTATCACATAGGAGATGTTTTCCCTTATGGTTCTCCCCACCTTCGTACCAAATTAACATATGGGGGAATTAAAGCTGCCACTTATTCACTGAACCTCCATCCCGAACATGACCCTTTTCATCTGATCTCTAATCTCTTACTAATGGCTACTTGGCCGACACTTTCCTTCACTGCACATGGAAAGGATTTGGCTTCGGTTTTTACAAACAATGCCATCATATCGTCATTCCATGTACTATGCGTAAACACAAAAATCATAGTGGCATTGGATTTTCTACACCATCTTCCAAAAAGCCCCGCATCGACCTCATTGAGGAAGAGACACCTTCTCCACCACATTTACCAACATCACCACCTTCACCCATGGAGCCCCTAGATCCCGAATCTATTCCTTCTAACTTTTTTCATTAACACAATTTCCCCGGGACCTCGACTTATTAATGTGATGGCAAGGCTCCTTCTTGTTTTCCTTCCTATATCTGGACATGATCGATGATGATACACCTTCTATTAACATCATTTAATGTAAAGATGATGAGTTTATATTCACTTACCTTAGTGCGAGAAGACTCTTATATTCACGGTCACTACCTTCGGAGATGCAAACCATGTTGAATGAATCGACTATCAAAATCAACTTTAACACTCAAGATGATCCACACATCTTAAAGATAAGCCAATATTTAAATGCTTCGAACATGAAGCTTTTACTTATTTCCTATGGGACCATAACAACACTTTTGCTTGTTACTATGCTTTGATATGCCCAATATTGACCCAAACATTGTTGTCCACAATATCGTAACCATTCTTGATGCCAAACCCATAAAACAAAAGCTATAGAAAATACATCCTCATATTGAGGTTCTTGTCAAAGAAGAACTTCAGAACATTCTCTTAGTTTCCTTCATCCTACTCATTGACTATCCCCAATGGAATTCTAACATCATTCCTGTCACAAAAGTTATAGGGGGACTCTGCATTTGCATGGATTTCCATGACCTCAACATAGATTTCCCCAAAGATGAATTTCCTCTACCAGGCATTGACCAACTGGTGAATCTCACCACCTGCCATGAGATGCTATCACTCATGGACAGTTTCTAGGGTTATAATCAAATATTACTCTCTTCGAAGATCAAAAAAATTACCTTCATCACTCATTTGGGCACCTTCGATATTGAGTCATGCCTTTTCACATTAAAAATGCTAGTGTTATATATCATTAAGCCGAGGACTATATCTTTTATGACATATTGCATCTCATATTGGAAGATTACGTATATGACCTTGTTTCCAAATCCAAACATTGGGCCGAACACATGAATTTCCTTAAGGTCATCTTTGACCACCTCATCAAGTATTATGTTCACCTTTAACCTAAGAAGTGTGTGTTCACAATGCTTTTCACAAAAAATTCTTGGTTTCATCATTTATTTGCATAGCATAAAAGTTGATCCAATTTAAAGTAAAGGCTATTCTAAAATGCCTTTGCCTACTAATCTATATCAACTTCAAATTTTGCAAGGTAAGTTTCAATCTATTCATCATTTTATTTCACAACTTTCGACCCCATCAACTATTTCATCATTTCCTAAAAAGGACGTCTCATTCAAATGGAATGATGATTGCCACAAAGGCTTTAACACCTTAATAAATACCTTCTTCAACCATTGATGATCATTCCCCTAAAGATGACCAACCCTTTTACCTATAGATTTTTACTACTAACCATTAATTAGGTGCCGTGCTCGCTTATCACAAAAAAAAAAAGGGAGTAAGTGGTTTATTACATAAGTCGTACCCTTTTAGACTATGAAACTAGGTACACCCATGCTGAATTTTTTTCTTAGCCCTAGTTTTTATCGCCACTAAAATTTATCATTACCTACTCAACCAAAAACCTTTTTCATCACTAACAGTGATCCCCTAAATTACATGTACACCAAATCATACAAGCATCAATGTGCTGCACATTGGGTCATGCTTCTTATAGACCTTGACCTCAATTCATCCATCAAAAGTCCACAAAGCCTAGGCCATTGCTAACCAAATTGCAAATGCACCTCTCTCATGAGATCAACCTTATAACTTCGATTTCCCAGACAAATCCATTGCTACCCTCTCTTTGGATGATACCAATTACTAGATGACCTTATTCTTTAATGGTTCAAAATATTAGCGTGGAGGCGGTGCAAGTTTTATCCTCATTCCTATTGATGGTGAACATATTCCTTTATCTTTAAAACTATATTTTGATTACACTAACATCATCGTCAAATATGAAGCACTTTATTAGGCCTTCAAACCTCCATTTCCATAGATGTTAAATTAATTAATATCTTTGGTGATTCCCAACTCGGTTGTAAACAAAGTCAATGGTATATACCGGTGTCATAAAGAAATACTCCAAATGTATAGATGTCATGTTGAGATACTTTTAACTACCTTTGACTCACGTTACGAACTTCAAACCACCGCACATTCTACTAATAAATTTGTGGATATCATGGCCTTCCTGGCTTCTCAGATACCCACTTCACCTGTCGACTCTAAAATCTTTGTCACAATACAAAGGTTGCAATCACCCTCTTATTTATCTCAAGAGGTCAACTTTGTCAAACACCTTCATTGCGCATGACCCACGTGACCTTTGGTATAAGCAATTTGTAGACTATCTTTCCCTTTCCATTCTGCCTCCCGATCTCACTCATAATGGATAATGCACCTTTCTTAAAGGTGTCTCTCACTATGTCATCATGGGTGGTCTTCTTTATAAACATGGCTTCGATGGTATTCTCTTACGATGCCTTACAAGTTCTGAAATTCCCTACACCATCAAGGAAGTTCACGATGGAATTTGTGGAGGTCACTTTAGTGGTTTAGTTATCACTAAATGCATTCTTTGCCTAGGATATTATTTTCAAACCCTAAACCATGGCTGTTGTGACTACGCCAAATTCTATGTGAAATTCCAACAATATGCTAATCTTCATCACACGCCTAGTCATTCCTTACGGGTCACACAATACCTTTGGACTTTCTCTTAATGAGGTTTGGATCTTGTTGGAGACATCGATCCTCATTCTTCATAATTCCATCAATGGATTATAACAGCTACTAAATAGTACACTAAATGGGTAGAAGCCATTCCCTCATTTCTACAAAAGTGAGAAAATTTGTGAATTCATCAACCATCACATCATTTGTCACTTTGGTGTCCCTCATTGCCTCATCACTGATAACGGAAAGAAATTCAAAAACAAAACCCTACAAAATATTTGTGACACTTTTGGCATTCAACTCAGTTTCTTGTCACCTTACTACCCATAAAAAAATGGCCAAGTAGAATCAACCAATAAAACCTTGAAAAAAATTCTTATGAAAGTAGTTGATGATACTAGGAAGGATTGGCATATGCACATTCCTTTCACCTTGTGGGCTTACCACACTAGTATTCACACTTCAAATTTTTCTACACCTTTCTCTTTGGTCTACGGTACCGAGGTTATCTTTCCTCGTGAAGTTCAAATTCTATCTCTCCATATCTCACTACAAGACATGCTCAATGATGATGACTTTCTCCCTGGACTATTTAACACAACTTGAGTTGTTAGATGAACGTCATCTCAATGCTCTTGATCATCTCCAAATATACCAAAAATGTATCAAGTGTGCCTATGATAAACGTGTCCATGAACAAACCTTCCAGGTCAACGACCTCATCCTAAAGGAAAATCAACATGTAACTAAAGAAGAGAAAAGTAAATGGGGAAAATTTACTCCTAATTGGCTTGGACCCTATATCGTTACTCATACCTATGGATCAGATGCTTATTGTTTGTCTTCACTTGAAGGTAAACCCATTCCCGAGCTCCTCAATGCCTTGTATCTTAGATCATTTTATTTTTTGAAATCCAGTCCTATATCACCTTCGTCTATTGACCACTCATCCCTTGAGTGCCATTAACATTTCATGTTACTGTTTGAGGATACATGGCTAAACAAAAATCATGTGATTACCCATAAGCTTTCAGCCTTATCTTCAATATGAGTACCACGGCTCTACTCATGGCATGCCTCTCATGGATACTTTTCATGTTTTAAAAAAATGAAATGACATGGTCGTTCATCACTTGAAACCATCTCTTTCATAGTGGACCTCTGTGTACTACGACTTTGTCTTCTAAACAAGAACCTAATATTCCTCTATAGTCCGGTTCATGACTTAAAATGTGTAAAAGAAAAATGGGATTCAACTCCTTGAGTCAAACTTACGAGAAAAATATGAATCCCTCAAAAGGGACATCTCTTCATTCTATCTCGGTGCTATAAATAGACTACTCCCTCGAAGGATAACTATATAAAGTCATTGCACAAATATAATAAAATATTTAGTAGCTTCCCGCATTAATCAACTTCATGAAGACCTCAAGGTCTCATCACATATAGAATTCTTGCATCGATCGGTCTATAAAAAAACAAAAGAAGAAAATATTAAATTTTTCTTCATGGACTTGCCTATTTTTGATCATGGGTTTCTTGCCAGGTAAACATGTTGTCGTACACTAAGTTACATTAAACCACCCATTTTCACCTCATTGCCTTTTCACCCTAATTTTCTATCTCGCTCAAGGGACTTGTCACAACTGTGACATTTCATGATCATGTGACTTTCTTCACCCTTAGAATAGTCCATTATGCAACGCCTTTAGGGTCTCATGTTCATAAGCCAATATTTGGTATGATAGACTCATTAGGGTTCTTATCAATTAGGTGGATCTTTTTACCACCTCTTACCATACACCTTCTTCATTACTTGTTGATTCTCCTATACAAGACTAGACCATTGAAACCTACATTTTAAAAGACTTCCTCTTTCACCTAAACTCAACCATGCCTAAAACCAACACTCAACCATACCTAAGTGACCTAAATCAACCATGCCTATGACCTAGAATCAATCATGCCTGAAATATACCAACCCATTCCTCTACCTCATCATATTTTTCCCTAGCTTATGGTAGAACTACATCAGCCTAAGGTCCCTTTTCGCCAAGGCTATGTAGGAAGCAATTCGAGGGCATGGGGCCCTTGGAGGTTAGCTCAGTTGCTTTTACCCTAAACCATTTTCCCCACATAATTTCTATTAACATTCTATCGTAATTAATTTCCATTTTTCAATAACACTTGGAAAATTACCACACATACGTATCTACTATGTTAGCACATCATAAAAACATACAATCAATCATTTCACATTTCCATGATATCAAAGAATTCAGAAATTTACACCATAACATACATATAACTCATCATTTATTTCCCATGTTACTAATAACTTGGAAATTAAATCAAAATTAAAAACAAGACTCCATCATACCTAAACATGACCTAACTCAACCATGCCTAAATGACCTAACTCCACCATGCCTAAACCGACCTGACTCAAACATGCCTAACTGACCTAACTCAACCATGCCTAAATGACCTAACTACACCATGCATAAAATGACCCGACTCAAACATGCCTAATCGACCTAACTCAACCATGCCTAATTTACTTAACTAAACCATTCATATACCTGACTCAACCATGCCTAGTTGACTGACTCCACCATGCCTAATCCACCTAGTTTCCATCCATATACAAATAACAATAGAAATTTCAAAACACAAGTACATCATCTATCCAATAAATATCATCATCTATATCACTATGAAATTCTATGTATCCATCAACTATACATTGATACAAAATAATATAAGTATCTCAAAACTCTCATATACAACCTCACCATCTTCAGCACGCAGGCCAATATATGATACAAAATATCCAAAATCTCAAAAATCTCATGTACAACCTCACTATCATCGGCACGTAGGCCGGTATATATAAAAAATCAAAATGACGATGTAGAGAGACATTAATCGTCATCCCATCTGATGTCTAGGCCGGTCTCATATGTCTCCTCCTCATCTCCTCTATCCCAGTGCCTTGTCATCATCTCTCAACCCTCCATGGGTCTCGGTCTAGCTTCCACATAGCTCGCATCTAGGATAGGCCTCCATGCACTAGTGACCTCACCTTGACCCACTCTCTGGGCTCGCCGACCCCCTGTACTCTCTACACTGTGTGTGAGATATCGTCTTCTCACTCAAGGCTTACTGTGCCCTGTACACTACATAAGAGGGGGCACCTATCCCCATAGTAGTAAAGTGATCTTGATAGTATCTAGCCTTAATCTGGGCATCCCTAAATCTCTCCATTGGCACTATATCGGTGGTGCCATAGGTCTCGTAGAAAAATGTGAGCTATGTCCTACTAATAATGGCTTCGGACCCTATACTGTGACCTCTTCCCTCATCCCTATATCGGGGACATTTTCTTACTACTACCAGTAATATGGGACCCTATCCCTAGTCCTGTGAGGGTGCCTGTCCTGTGACTTTGGCTTTGTAGGGCCATAATTTGAGCTTGTGTAGTGGCTAAGTGACCATGCATACTGCTTTACCTATGCCTCGTAAGGTGGCTACCTGTCCCCCATCACCATCCCCACTGCGTGCGGGTACCTTAGCCTATACAACATGCCCCTATAAGGCTACCACATATGCCTGTACCATGGCAACTTGTGCCTCGATCCTATCACATACCAATGCACTACTCTAAGATGTGTCAAAAGGGTAGCCACCTGTCCCTATAATGTCTCCCTTTGAACCGTAATAGTGGCTAAGTCGGGATGCCCTAGTGTCAATGGTGCTTCCTATAGTTGTGCTTCCCACCACCTTTGCCGTATCTATCTGTAACCCCAACGTCATCAATTCAACGGTCCACCACCTTATCCTCCAGCTCGCTGTCGGCACCGCTGGGCGTGGTAGAGGCACGAGCCTCTCTAGGTCGTCTCTCTGTCTTGTGGGAATGGTGAAGGCACATTCTGGGGAAGCCCAAACTACCATCTAACCCTATCCATGGGTATCATCTCATGCTCACCGACATGATGTCCCTCTATCCATTTGAGTAGTTGTAGCTCATCTAACTCCACATCCATGTGCATGTATGAAGGGAAGATAACATATGGCCTCCAAATGATGTCAACTCCTGACAATCCCTCTAGTATGTGCCTGTAATATGCTACATCATGTGCAACCCTAGCAACCCCGTACTCTCGACTAAGAGGTACCCAATGCCTGCAGGAAACTTGGACGAAGCCCACATTGAATGCATTAGGTGAGGAAAATCAATTGGATGCACACATATGATGAGCTCGTATGATCAATAGTGAATAATAAATGTACATTAAAAAATAAACCTCTGTAGCCTCCCATAGGCCCATAACTCTTTGTATAACTACACTAAGAATGCTAGTGCCCAAGAAAAATAGGTCCTATCCTCCATCATGTCATGGAGAACCCCCATCAGCACTCGTGGGAATATCCCACCCTCTACATCTGGAAATGAAAAGCAACTCATGCCTCTATGATTAAGAGAACCAATCTCATTTCTTGAGGGTGGGTTTTGTGTACATATCCCCATAGTTTAGGCTCATGCTATGGTATCTTAACTCCACTATCACCTCTCCAAACACCACCACTATCAAATCCTCTGATGCCTTTGATGAAATAGAATAAACATTCTCTCCCACTATTTTGTAGATAAGCTATGTACATATGAGCAAAATAGATTGGGTAAGGGTGAGGAGGAATACCTGTGAATGAAGGTGGAAGGTAGAGTACATGCGTTCTTATTTCCGATCTAGTGCTGATTGTGAGAACTTCCTTTTTGCTAGGAGGAACTACCTACGAATACAAAATAAGACCACAAGAAGAATATTAAACAATATATGTCAGTGGACTACCTAGTGTATGCTAGATCCAGAAGTGTGATACTTCCTAGATGGCTGTAAATCCACTATTTAAAACAAATTAATGCAAGAAATAATGTAAAACAATAATATCCTACTATAGTTGATATGATTTAGGTGTCTCATTCAAGTACAATAAAAAAATATAATCTAACAGGAAAATTTATGATCAGATATGGAAGTTAAACAGGTAAATAAGGTGGTTGGGACGGGTCATGGTCAAGTTTTGAGTGTTTTGGATTGTTTGGTTAAATGTTATGAAGTTGTTGTTATAGGAAGATTTACCAACTACAAAGACTGACATCGGTTTTTTATGACCGATGCCGGTTGGGAGGAAAGTGACGATGGTTTAGGTTAACTGACGTTGGTAAGGTCAGGATGATATAAACTTAATAAAGTTTGGTTTTGGGGATTCTCTATGATTACGAGAGAATGGAGAATGGTGAGGTTGATGATAGTGCTAGGAATACTCAGAGATGTTAGGAGTCAGGTATGGAGAGTTAGGAAGTTTAAGGTGATTAGTTGGAGGGATTGGCTAGAAGGTGAGATGTGATGAGATACCAAGGAGACTAGAGATCCCAAATAGGGAAAAAGAAATTGATCTAAAAAAGTATGGGAAGGTCTAGATCCAAATGTACTTACTTGTACTTATATACCTAGTGGTTAGATGGAGGTGATGGTTAATCCATGGAACTAGTGATCGAGTGTCACAATTGTGCTTCCCTGAACATTATCGTGAATGCTTTCCTTGGATCGGTGCTTTAGTCTTTGGTTGGGATGTTTGGATGTGTAAGAGTGCTCTGGTATGTGCTTACATGTAGATCTCTCTTCTCCAAAAATTAAATAATTCTTCCAACCTCTAGAACAAGGTTACCAAAGTGAATATATGGTAACCGATGATGGTTTAGGGTGACCGGCATTGGTTTGAGTTGACCGACATCGATTAAGGTGGGATATCTTATGTTGTGAAAATAAAAATCCTAGCTATCTTTTTTCCAATTTTGTCCATTGTCACGGATGCAAAATTATGTTTTCCACATAAGTGTGCATGCGGTTAGAGGAAGAATAGGCATGTAGTGTTAGGGTTAGACCAAGTCTTAGTTAGTTATGGTAAGTAGAGATTGAGTCCTAGTTAAAAGGAAACATGCTAAAAATAGGTCTATGATGAGGTGTCTAGGTGATGTGGTGGGGTGAGGTATCTAGGTGAGGTGGAAATTAGTTTAATTAAGGTATTTATTAATGAATATTATGAGAATGGGCATTAGTTTAATTATAGGTAATTAAATTAATATACATGTGGGTTAAAGGGGGAGTGTGACCCAAATTTGGTGTCTACATTTTGCCCCTTTTTGTTGTGTAGCTTGTATTGGTAAGTGATGTTGAAAAATAAAAAGTGATTTTCCGTGTGTGGGTGAAGATGATCCCCCTCAAACTAGGAATTGATGAGGTGTTATATGGAATCAATGAGTGGTTTGATAAATGTGTAGTTGGTGAAGGTAGGTGGGGAAGGGTAATGGTCAATTTGGGTAATAGGTAATAGGCCGGGGTCAAAATTGGGTAAATGGGTAATGGTAAAATTGGGTAATAGGTAATGGGCTAAGGTCAAATTAGGTAAGGGTAATGGAAATTAAATACACACACATATAGATTGCAACATGGTACCAGGTTGAAGAGTTTGCAAACTCTACATCATCCAAGGTTGATAGGTTTATCCAAACAAGGGTGAAGTGATTCAGGTATCCAAGATATAGGATATGGTTTGGAAATACAATGTAGGTAAGGTGCAAAGTAACATTTAGGTATGTTACGGTACACCAACGACATGACAATAGGTAAGGTATGGTTGTTAGGCTAAAACAAAATAGGTAACAACATTGCAAGGTATAATGATTACATAAGGTCAATGGTCACACAAGGTAGGTCGGGTTCGGGAAAATAGGTTGGGGATGGGTAAATATAAGGTATAGGTAAATAAAAATCCCAAGATGCAACTCGGGAAATGTTGGGGTAGTTTGGGCTTTTAGGTAAGGTTCAATAGGTGTTTGTAAGGATAAAAGGTGTTTGAGAAATAATGGTTACAGGAAAAAGAAGCCTAGCATTAACAAACAACTATAAGGGGTGACCGATCTTTGGTTATATAATGACCGCCATTGGTTGGTTAGAGCACAAATATAACCAACGTCGGTAATCTCAAGTTGGGGCTAAAAATGAAAAATTCCACTTTTTATGGAATCATTTATCTTGTAGCTATTTGTGGAAAACGATAGAGGAGAAGAGGAAAGTTGGAAAACAACAGGATGAGGTGTAGAGCTAAGGTGGTGAGCTATGTGGTGGGTGATTGGAATTTGATTGGTGGGCCCATGAGTTCAAGCGATTTCATTCGTTTGGTGGTGAGGTGTTGATTTGGGCATGATAGAGGTGAGAGAGGGATTGGGCGGGCCGGTGGCGCGGTGGCCATACATACCACCATGCCGATGCCATCAAGATGAGGTAGGATTCTATCCGATCTCGACATTGGTTGTTGAAATAGTTTGTTGAAATCAGTTTTGTGTAAAATTTGGGTGTAAAGTTAATTTTTGAAATTGTGGGTAAAAATGAAGGAAAAGAGGGGTGGGAAGGTCCAATGTAGGTTAGATAGGGTTGGGAATGAAGCTAGGATAGGTTTGGGTGGGTTAGAGTAGGTTATTAGCTCGAGATAAATGAATTTTTTAAAATTAGGGTAGGGGTTTGCAAATTTTGGCGCGCGATAGTGACCGATAACGGCCAAGGGTTGGTGACATCGATTGGCATTGGCAAAGCATCGGTCAAGTATTAGGTGACCGATGCTAGTTATGATGGAATGATGCCAGTCAAGAGTGACCGATGCCGGTCATCTCGAGGGGAAAATAGGTCAATAAATGAGATAAGGTGGGAGGGAAAGATAGGAAATGAGATATAAAGGAAGGTTTTAAGGAGAATGGGTAGGGTAATAGGTATAAATAGGTACGAGTTGAGGGATGTGAAATTGGGATGGGGAAAAAGGGGTAGTCTTTAGGGTTGGGGTGTGGTTATGAGGTAGTAAGTAGGGAGGGTCTTGGGAATAGGTTGGTTAGTTACAAGTTATGTTGGGTATGGTCAAGGTTTAACAATGTTGTGGTTTGTTGGATGTAGGCTAGGAACTAGTTGCGAATGAGAGAAAAAGGTTTTCCTCTCATTACTAGAGGTACAATTGAGCATGACTATAGAGGAGTGGAGGCATGTGATGGATATCAACTTGATTGGGATCTCGACACTACATGCACATTATGCAGGAACTGATCTTGATGGTCACACTCATCGGCGGATGGGATTCAACAACAAATACATTCCTCCTACCGACGGAGAGAGAAACTTGTCACCTTGGAGGATGTATACAAGATCATGTGGTTACCTATAGTGGGAGATAAGGTTTATTCTATTTCCTCAAAGGCGTCAGAGGAGTTGATTTTGGTGGTGTTTGGAGATGAGATGATAGAGATGAGGTACCATAGCATGATCCTGAGCTATGGGGACATGTACACGGCCCATCCTATGGAGATGAGGTTGGTTGTCCTGATCATGGAAGTAGTGTTTTGCTTCACGTTGCAAGATGTGGAGGGTGGGAGATTCCCATGAGCACTGATGGGGGTTCTCCATGACATGTGTAGAAACCAAAATTGGGTCACACTCCCCTTGGTCCCTTTTTGAATAGAAAACTCAAACATATTCACCTAATCATAAACCTTTTACTCCACATTAATATTAGTTTAATTATTTATAATTAAAGTGATACTCATCCTCACACTATTCATTATTTAATTACCCTAATTAACATAATTTCCACCTCACCTAGACACCTCACCCCACCACCTCACCTAGAAACCTCATCACAAAACAATTCTTAACATGTTTCCCTTTACTAGGACTCAATATTCACTCACCATAACTAACTAAGACTTAGTCCTACCTACATTAATGAACTAAGAATTAGTGAAACACTAAAATCACATGCCTATTCTCCCTTTAAACACATTCCCACTCATTAAAACATAACATTTCATTTTGATCTGTAATAATAGACAGAGTTGGCCTAAAAGATTGCCAATATCTAGATTTTTAAGTAAACCTAGGATTTCCCACCTTAACCGATGCCAGTAAACCCTAAACCGATGCCGGTCACGCTAAACCATCATTGGTTACAATATATTCATTTTGGACACCTTGTTTGAGAGGTTGGCCACATTCTTGAGCTTTGGTATGAAGGATATCTACATGCAAGCAAGAACTAGAGCCCTTTCACACATCCAGACAACTGTAGCTAGTACTAAGACTGATATGAAGGTATTTTCATTCACAATAGCATTCCAAGAGGCAAAGATGTAAAAATGAGCACCATTCCACAGATCAACCTTCACCAACATGTCTAACCACCTCCCCACCACTACAGGAATTTAGAACCCTTCTAAACTCGAAGTTAGTTGGTTTCTCCTCTGTCACTTGCGGTTGTATTCTCTATTTGAATTTATCTATTCTTTGTTCTTACTTAGATCTATCCCTCATCTTTTTATCTATCAACCGCCCCCTCACACCCCCATCTAAACTTCACAAAACCTATCCCAAAACCACCTCCCTCACGTAGACCTCACAAAACCCTCCAAACTCTTTGTGCAATATGAGAGAGGACCCAAAACTCATTCTTCAACATCTTAAAGTTCCCCATAATCACCGAAATGAGTTAAAACTAACCATGGTTGGTCCGTCTTATACTAAAATCAATCTCCTTAATCGATATCATCACTATGACTATCAACCCAACCTAACAACTCAACCCTTAGCCAACCCCAAACCTCACTAAAAACCTTACCACACCTATCTTGGACCTCTCACCTCACCCTCCCTAATAGAGACCTTTATAGCTCTCTGTTCTAAGACAGAAGATAACCCAATCACCCTCCCCCTAACTCCCTTCCACTTTCCATAGTGACCATTATTAGTCACCCTAAATCGGTGTCGGTCATAACTAAACCGAAATCGGTCACCTTGGATCGGTGTCGGTCTCTATGTCTCGATAACACTTTGTTCTAGACCGAGAAACCTAATTACCTCACCCAAAACAACCCAAAATTCTACCCAACCTTACCAAGACTCTATTTGTTACCTACAAACCACCTAATCTACCCGCAACCCAACCCAAAACCTTTACCCATATAACATTTTAGTATTTAATTGGATCAACACGATAGTAATTTGAGGTACCAAAATTAGTATTCTAGCACCGCATTCTTTCATTTACATGTTTAAATTATTTCATATTGATTTATAAACGGTGGAGTCATGGCCTTCTAGGAAGTATCATACTTCCCGATCTAACATATGCTAGGTAGTAAACCTGTCATATACTATTTAATTCTCTTTTATGGTCTTGTTTTGTATTTCGGTGTTCTTTCTTCTAGCCAAAAGGAAGCTCTCACAATCAACATTGGATCAAGAAGTTAGAATGCATGCAACAACATCCAGCCTGACCATCACAACAAGTATTCCTCCTTGGCCTATAACCTTATCTATTTCGTTAAATCCTCAAATAAAATGGTGAAACATTTTGGCATGCCTAGTGGGACCCTCTCTTGGGTTCATTGTGTTGTATTTATATAGGGAAAATTTCTTGTGTGTTTCTTTCTTTTTGAAAAATACACATTTAATCTTCTCCTTGGTAATATTCCTTTCTTCTAATTGTCTAAACAACATTTGTCATTTGGTGCTTAAAATGAACCATTTCTTCCTTCTTGCATTGCATTAGTGAAAGAGCATCCCTCTTCCTATTCATCACTTGTTACATCGAATATCACATTTCGATTTGGGTTTAAAACACTTGCATTGCATTCTGATTTGTTGCATTATATCTCACATTAAAAATGATAGCAACCTATACGTTGGAGGTCATGCCCAGTTGATAGTTAACACAATTGAACCGTAGAAAGCACTTGCTTCTCTCTCTCTCTCTCTCGCCAAAATGCACAAATTTGAAATTTACACTTCTTAAACAACATCCCCACGGAAGAAGCATCAATGATCAAATGATCGAGGATTGACAGTGGGCACCCGATTGGTTATCTCTATCTAGTACCCCATTAGAGAATGACCCGACCCCACCAAAACAAAACTTGAAACTTCACCTTTAGATTTTCCTTCTTTGTAGGAAGCCTTTCTATCCAAAAATCAGTTCTAAATTCACATGTCAGTCTTAAATAGCATAAGGTAAAACCAACATAAAATTCACTTTTAGGACTACGTGTTTTCTTAGATTTTTATTGATTTGCATTTTGAGGTGTGAGGATATGATTATTAATTTTTTTTTTCCTTTCACACTATGTCATCACAGTTGGAGTACTATGAATTTCTTTGAGAGTATCAAGATCTCATCTTATCATCCCCAAACTTTACGGGTTGATTATTCATCGAATCTAAATTCAAAAAAATCCATTTTTCTTCATTCTTTATATTTTCATAACTGAGCATTGGTCTAACGACCATCGTCGGTTTACTTTTGATCATCATCGATTTACCTAACCAATGTCGTTACTTGGTCTTTTGGTTAGTTTACCCAAAGGAAAATTTTCTCATCTTCTCTTACATTCGAGTCTCTATGTATCATTGAAATCTCTCGTACTTTGATACATGATTATCATGTACAACTTTCTAGTCGATAGACATCGGTTTTGTATCATTTGCTAAAACTATTATTTTCTCACAAGAACTTAAGATCGGTTCATGTAACCATCATCGATTACCCTTGACCATCATTGGTCACCCCTTAACCATCATCGGTTAGTGCAACCAACATCAATCACTCCATTTTGATTTTAGTTTAAACATTTACTAACTTCCCCTCTCATAATCTATTTTTTCCCATCTCTTCTTTTCATTATGTCATTTATAGAGTATAGTTCTGATATACGCTGATTCACAAGGTGTTAAATCATAGCCAAACTAACGCCCTTGTATTTCACACTAGCCATCAACCACTCCCATGTAGTCCATCACCATCACTCATCTTGTAACCTATGGATCGACTCTACTTATCCCCATTGCTACCGGTGATGAGGAGTTCACAAGAATCCTTGATCGAATCCTGCTGCCCTTGAGTATTACCTTTCTCAATCTTCCACACGAGATTCCTCGGGAAAGTTAATATATAACATACCCATATCTATCCCTCCTACTCTTGCCCCCACCTCTGCATCAGCTAGCACCAACTTGGTGCTACGTCATCTAATTTACCACCTATGGTGTCTCATCTAGATCCCATAGCTGTTATAACTCGTAGCATATATGTCATCTATTATACTACAACATCAATTTTCCCTCCAATAGCTACTATAATTATAGCCCCATCTACACCCTATACCTTACATATAACTATTACATCGCAACCACCTTCGGTGTCAACAACTTACACCCCTTTCGTAACCTCATCCTTTCTATCCCACGGTCCTTACCCCATTCACCACCGGAGTTGTTACGAATACCCCACCCACTTACAAATACTACCAAAAACCTTAGACCTCATCTATCACTTATTCTGGCTATGTGCCACCTACATCTATTCTTCTGCATAGTTCTCATACTCAGCGCCACCATACACTAGCATACCACCCACCTCATACATTCAACATCAACCCCATTTTTCTGCAGGGGGCACCCATTCATCCTAACCTACTAATGACCTCATTAAAATGATGATGGAAAAGATGCAAACCTTAGAAGCATCTGTTTCTAGCTCCCGTAATTCTTTAACTTATGATGAAATCTGTAATGAGCCTATCCATCCATCTATTCCCTATTCCCCTACCACGTGCATTGGGAAATGCCTAAATTCAATCGCTTCAATAGTAAATAAGACCCACAACAACACTTGTGGTCGTTCAAACATGAGTGCTACCTAAACACCCACGATGACGCTTTTCTCATATGAACTTTCCCAATGTCCTTAACAGAAGAAACATTGGATTGTTATAGTGGAATACCTCAAAATTCCATTTATTCCTTTAATCAAGTAGCCCAAGCTTTCTTAGACCATTTTTCAATCAATGTTACCAAGAAAGTCACCATGACCGATCTCTATTCAACCCAACAATATGAAGATGAATATATTACAGATTTCATTTCCCATTGGTGGAGTCTTATTAACCAATTGAAGTTCCATTTACCTCGGACTAAAATTATTGAGTTGTTCACTAGATCTTGTGGTAGACACATCTCACCAACTCTGTAAGTACAAAACTTCTAAACCTTTGATGAAGTGTTCACTGTGGCATGAAAACGGAAATTCATGCCATTGAAGAAAAGAAAATCTAATTATGAAACAAGAACGCCCCGTTCAAATCAAAAAAATCTTATTCATCTTCAATACCCCAAAGTAACTATTCAAATCCCAAAAGATCTTCCAACACAGTAGTTCTCAAGGAAGGACCATCTCATCCTTTTAATCAAGCCCAACCTTCTTGCAATATTTCTCTCGTCTAGGCCTTTCAACTCCCGCGGGAGCAACAAAAGTACACTTTGATTGGAGAGCCCTATTATTCAGTCTTGGAAAATCTTCTTAAAGCTAGAGATATTACATTTCCTCCCATAAAACCTCATATAGGTTTCAATCCTACTCATTCTATGCCTGCATGGTATAAAGAACATATCTACTATAATAACCATCACATTAAAGGCCATAACAATGGTAATCGCATAGATTTTAAGAACATTTTCGAAGAGATGATAGATAATGGAGACCTTGTTGTGGACAACCCAAACACGCCAAACATATAAATTTTTTCACATATTTAAATTTTTTTCCCTCATCATAAACCATCATCTAATCAAAATAGTGAATCTTCAACCAATAACAACAATGTCTATGAAGTACATATAGTTTTGATGTCGTAGCAACTATTTCTTAAAACAAACCTACTTCATCTATTGATGAAATTCTCGGCATGATTCCCTCTACCAATAGAGGAGCATACCCCTTTTATTCCTTAACCCACAAAGGAGTCCCCTTCATCTCCCCCTCTCTCATGGAGGAACCCACACCTCCTACCGATACCATTTCATTATCTACCTCACAACCTACCGAACAGTCAACACTTTTTATTCTCCCATCCATAGGAGAATCATCATCACCTTCTTCTCCACTAAGGGAGAAGTCTACATCACCCCACCTATTATCTCTCCTACCCATGGGAGACTCATCAAACATGCCTCTACCTATTAAGGCTAGTTCCCCCTCAGCATCCCAGAACCCCATTGACATGATCTCGAATCTTTTACCTATAAAATTTGAGGCTATCCAACTCCATGTCTCAGACATATTTTATAGGGATTGCCACCAAACCAACTCCATCTTCTTCTTCAACAATCTCATTTTCACGGCTATCCGATCACTTAGATTATGTTGATAATTCCATGCTTTGGGGACATCTTCGACTCCCTTTTTCGACCCAAATGCAAATGTTTCTTGAAGATACTTCCATGATCTACCCAAAGGTATTTTTAGCAACCAAATCAACATTGACCATGTCTATTGAAATGAATTCTTCTTCATCATCTCTACCTACATCCAAACCTTTACCCACAACAAAACCATTTCAAAACCTGAAAGCCTACCCACACCTATGTCTTCATCTATAGCTAGACCCATCACTACCTTGGGTGTCATGTTGACATCAAGCATTATTCACCACTGTCAAAATGAACTTAGCAACACCATCTCAAACCTGCACCAACATTATTCCTCCTCCTAAAAAGAAAACCCAACCTTCTAATCCGCATACACCGGTCTCACCTACCACACCTTTGTCACCTTCCCCCTTTCTGTCCATCTTAGGGCCCCATCCATCTACCCCGATCAAACAATATCCTACCCAAGGCTAGTCAAAACCTAAACAACCTACGGATACCTCATGAATCCTCGTTACACCTCATTAACCCAAAACCAAACACCCTCACCCTAGCCCATGCACTTCTTTCCACCTATACCTCCACCATTTACTATAACCCCAACCTTTCCTATATGACTTCAACCCATTCCGTCTACCCAACCTCTACCAACCGGTTCCACCACAAATCGGTTGTCCTGTGGATAACCCATCATCTTCCACCATCTTCTTTCCCTTTTGCATCTTGTACCCCCATGTCACCTTTACCCAAGAAGGTGTAACCCAAAGATAAGAATCCACTACCCTCTAATAAGGTAGTCAAACCAAAAATACCTTCCATCTCTAGCTCTTCTACCATGACTTTACCCAAATAGATGCCATCAAAACCTAAGACATAACCACCTACCAAACCGGTGGGAAAAATTGTTACCCCTCCTATAAAGTCTCTTCCCTCACAATCATCCGCATCTGTACCCAAACCCACACTCACTTCCTATTATGATCCATTAGCGGGATCGTATGTCAACATTTTAACCAATCTCTTAAATAATTTCATCATCACATTACTGACTGGTTTGACCTTATGATCCTCTCAATCCCAAACCAAAAGGGTATGATGAAACCAATATTTGTGCCTATCATCATGTGCCAAGACATTATGTAGAAAATTTTAAGGCTTTAAAGACCAGTCTTCTCCAACTTTTTCCTCTTGAATTTTTTTTTGACGATGATGACCTTATTGATGAGGACCATATTCCACCTTCACCGTCACCATACATCATCATCCTTTACCTATTCAACGATCAATATCTCCACCTTCAAATTTTTTTTTCCCTCCTCCAAAATTTGAGATCAACATGGTCCGTATTAGAGAATTGGCCAAATCACCACCCAATTATCAATGCGCCCTACTCATTTCACAAGGCTCTTATCCACCACTAGGATTTTTCCCTAATGGAATTATACCTTTCATGACACACCCTCTCCATCCACCTCCCCTTAGATTAACATGGTTCACATTGTTACATGTGCTTAGAAAGACAAAGGAAAAGAAAAAGCAACTAGCCCATCAACTAACCCCGTGCCCAATATACCATCTATACCCGAACCCAAAATCACCATCGAAGACCTATATACCCTATCTTTGTGGGGTTACCCATCGTGTAATGATAAAACAATTACATCAGTCTCCTCTAAATATGTCTTTGTATGATCTCGTCCAAACTTTCAAATTCCATAGACAAGCCCTTATCAAGGTTTTAAAATCCATTGAAGTTAAACCCAATGACCCCACACCAATGGCCTCATATTATCACCCCTCACCACGTGGCCTAGCTCACCAAATCATCTCCTTATTCTACCCCCATGCCCACTCCTCACGTCACCTCCCCATCTTCTTTCGATGAGGAGATTATACGTCTCCGATCGGATGACCCTGATCCCACCATATTCATTTATGTCTATATTGATAACATATGCATACGAAATGTCATGATCGATAGTGGTGCTAGCATTAACATCATTTCCTCTCACGTATACAATCAAATGCACATCCCTTATAATTGTATGTATAATAACCTAGTTATGCTATGCTCCTTCAATGACACAATTACCTTCACCCTTAGCACCATTATCCTTCACATTCACGTGGGTCCTCGCACCATCCCATGACTGATCTACATCTTAGAGGGGAGTTCTAGTATAACCTATTGGTGGCATGAGACCCTAGATTCTCATCATGGGTTGTGTCCCTTCAACTTTACACTGCTGTGTAAAATTTGAGCATAAAGGACATAATTATACCATCCTCGCCGACTCATCGCTCATGTTTTACCGAACTAATGATGTACTTGTACCGATCAAGGCATCTTCCACTACCACCACTTCTCCTTCACCCATGATCCCATCCACCAATGATGCCGCCAACTCTCCCACATCTAACCTGTTATTCCTATTGCCCCCGCGGCCTCTAAAACTGCCTCGTCTACTTCCCAACCAACCAATACCCATTTTTCCCAATAATCTAGTGAGTCATCTATCCCTACCACCCATATATGGACTACGAGATCCCTTAGAAGGTTTTTTTCAATGCCTCACTTTGGGGGAGTACTGTTGACACTAAAATTTTCCTCCGTAATTTCTATTTCATTAATGTATGTATTAGGAATATGATGTTGTTAAGTATAATTAGTAGTAGCGTCTGATAGAAGATAACGACGCCATCAAGATGGTGCCATAAATAATGTGGAGTATGGTAAGCAGTCAAAGTACAATAGGAATGTTGTAAAAGTAAATATTTGTCGTAAGTGGTCCGGTAATGTTAAAATGTCAAAGTTTGGGTAATTAGAGAAGTAGGGTCTACATGATTAGGAATTAGAAATATTATATTGGTAATAAGGACAAGGAGTGAGGTCATAAATATTTTGTGTATTTTATTTGTAAAAATTCTAAAAATGTGGAACCCATGTAAAATGATAAGGTTTATCTTATCTTAAAAGATAAGCTTACATGTACGAGATAAGAGTTAAGGTATGGAATATGATTTGTCAGAGTGGATTTCTTATCCTATCTTAGAGATAAGATGGATAAGCCTGGAAGTTCTATAAACAGAGAGGCCACCCCCCTCATTTAGCATAGAAAGAAGTAGTGAGAAATATTGTAGGAAGTGTGCGAAGGAAGCCATCGGTTTAAAGGTGTGTTGAAGAAGCCATTAAGAGGTGTAATTGTAAAGTTTCTCCCATAGTCTTGGTGAAAGGCAAGTGAAGTCAATAACACTTGAAGTACCTCATGGGCGAGATTGTAACATTTCATGTTAATATTATAATTTACTTTGATATTTCAGATTTGTCATCATTCGTCTTATCATAGTCGATGGTATTCTTGTGTTATGTTGTTGTTTTGTTTCCAGATTACATCCACCAAACTAAAGATTGTGCATTAGTAAATAATCATAGCACGAGGAGTTCTCGGTGAAGAATTATCATAGTACCGGATTGGTGATGACATTTTGGTTCCGTTGCCGGGACCATTCCTCGGTTGGTGGATTTTTTGGAGAGATATTCCCACTTAGTCAAAAATCAATTGGAGGGTAACCTTGTTTTTACAATTGCATAGTAGTTACCATGGTAAAGTCATTTTCTTTGGGAATAGTATTTACCGCAGTAAAGTCACTTTTTACCGTGAATAGTATTTACCGCATGATAACTTCACTTTTACCATGAATAGTGTTTACCACAGTAAATTCAGTTTTTACCGAAGTAAGTCAAGTTTTACCATAGTTTACCGTGGTCATTTCTATTTTTCTTGTAGAAAGGTGTAAAGTCAATTTCTAGTATAGTGATTCCAATTATTTGTGCACATAAGTCTTGTTGATTGTACTTGTGGGTTGGTATTTCACGGTGGTTACTTTTGAAAATGAGAAAGATTCTGTTTTTTCAGCTCAATCTAATGAAGATGCTTCTTCTTTCATTCAAGAGTTTAAGCGATCTTGTATTTGTAATGGCCTTATAAGAAGGGAACAATGGACTGAATTTTTCCTACCTTTTTGGATGGTTCAAAGACTTAGGTGGTTTAAAACACTAGGTGATAATGTGAAAAATTCATGGGATTTATTAAGCTGAAAGTTTTCTTGAAGAATTTGGGTGAACAACGAAATATGCGAGATCTCATGATTGAGATCACAAAGCTATCCCAAGGAGAGAAGGAGAAGATAAGGGATTATCATGCTCGTGTTCTAGAGCTAAGGAGGAAGGATTAGTAGATGGGTTGATGAATGGCGTGGATAATCTCCTCTGTAAGCACTTCATTCTTGGGATGAAGCCGGATATCGACAACGAGTGAATATGACCGCCTAGCTACCATTGAACAAGCAAAGGAGATTGCAAGAAGGTAAGAAGAAAGCATGGAAGAGGAGCCCAAAGAAATTGTTGCTAAAGTAGAGCCTACACCAGGACCTTTGGTCCAGAATCCACAACCACTCCCGGTGAGCACAAATATTTCTCCTAGTACATCTATTGAGTATGAAGATCTGCTCAAAAATATGGGTCAGTTAACTATTAATCTTCTTCAAGGAAAAGAATTTATTTCTCGGGGAGGAGATAGAGGTCCAAAAGAAATATTTCTGAAGTTGTATGTTATGGTTGTTATAAAAGGGTCATTATAAGTATAATTGTCCAGGATAAAGCTTCGCATCTCCGGTAAAGGAGATAATGCTAAAGGAAAAACACCTATGAATTCTTTTGATGTAGTAGATAAGAGCAGAAATAATGAAGTAGATGTGTTTGTAACAAAAAGAAAGAAAGAAAAAGATAATCAAGACGGAAATAATCCTAAGAAGATGAAAGAAGAAACTAGTAAGAAACATAGGAGAAGAAAGTTGGGTGTGCGGGATTTTTCTGATTTCACAGGGGCAAGGACCATACTCCATCTTGGAAGATCTATCCAAAAGGCTCCGCAAATATTACATATGGTCAACTCTTGGCTATGTCTTCGAGAAGAGGCGGGAGTTGCGAGGTGGACTCAATGCTCAAGAAGAAGGAAGGAGGTTGAGGTCCCTATTTTGGAGGCAGAGGCAGATCCCTATGCTCCACAAGCTGAGGTATTATGTAATGGTATTTCAATTCATGATGTCTTAGTTGATGGAGGTGCTGCAGTTAATGTAATGACCGAGTCTGTAATGAATATGTTGGGTTTAAAAATTGATCGCCCTTCAACACTTATGTTAAGGTCATTAAATAAGGGAAAAACTAAACCAGAAGGTGTAGTTTCAAATGTGGCAATATCTGTTATGGGTGTTGTATGTGTGGTAGACTTTCAAGTGATGAAAAATGGTACTGTTGCGTACCCAATGCTGCTGGGAAGACCATGGCTAAGGAGAGTTCATGCAAGAAACTACTGGAATGAAGGTTTCATGACACTTGGACGTGGTAGAGAGAGGGTGAAGATAAACGTGATCCTCGACATGATAAGGCAAAACCTGTGGATTCAAGTGATGAAACTGATGATTGGACATCCTCTGATTACTCTAGTACCAGTGAAGTGGACACTGAAGATGAAGAAAGTGAGGTGGATGTTTCAGTCATGGATATCCTTCCAGTCACACCAACTCATGACCCCATAAAATTATCTGAAGAAGAATTTGATGATCGTCTCCAACAAATAAAGATTGGTGATGCTGTGATGGAGAGTGAGAAGGAATCCTACCTCCAGCTCTTTCGAAGGTACATACACCTATTCACTTTTGATTACAAGGAACTCCGTCAAGTAAGTTGGGTAGAACATTGTATTGAGCTGGTAGATGGTGCTAAGCCCATAAAGTAAATGCCATATAGAATGAATCCTAATTTTTCCAAGACTGTAAAAGAAGAAATAGATAAGTTGCTTGATGTAGGATTCATATTTGTTGTGGATAATTCAGAATGGGTTTCTCCCATTGTGATCTCAATAAAAAAGAATGGGAAGCTACGCATTTGTGTTGATTACAGGAAGCTCAATAAGGCAAACAAAGAAGGATCATTACCCTCTTCCATTTTTAGATCAGATCTTGGACGAAGTAGCTGGCCAGGAGTGCTATAGTTTTGCCTAATGGATATAACGGCTACAACCAAGTTCGTATAATAGAGAAAGATCAGCTGAAGACCACGTTCACCACTCCTTGGGAACGTTTGCTTATAGAGTTATGCCTTTTGGGTTGTGTAATGCTCCAAAGACATTCCAGTGTTTGATGAATAGGGTGTTTGAACCCTACATTGGGACCTTCATCGAGTATTTTACGGATGATTTTGCATCTATGGGAGCAAGTTGGACCACCTGCACCAGATGGAGACAGCATTTCAAAGGTTAGATGAAGTAAAAACCTCACTAAACCCTACAAAGTGTGTCTTTGGATGTTCTAAAGGCGTTTTGTTAGGGCATGTTGTATCTAGAGATGGTATTGGTACTGATCCTGATAAAGTTTCAAAAATCAAAGATTTACCATTTCCTATTAATAGAAGATGTTACTTATGAACCGGGAAATAAGGCGCATGAAGCTTTTGGACAACTGAAGGAAGCCCTAGTGTCTTCACCTGTTTTGAAGAATCCAGATTGGAGCAAGCCATTCATTGTGTACACTGATGCCTCAGATGCAACACTAGGAAGTACTTTGAGCCAAAAGGATGAAAATGGGAATGAACATCCAATTTACTTTGGGAGCAGACAAATGAGCAAATCTTTGAGGTAAATTATATGTAATCGAAAAAGAGGCTCGCTATCATTTTTGTTGTAAAGAAGTTTAGAAATTACTTGCTAGGAAAAAAATTCTAGTTGTAATGCAGATCATCGGGCTCTAAAATATGTTGTAAATAAGCCTAACCCATCGGGAGGATAGCAAGATGGATAATTTTGCTATAAGAATTTGAATTTGATATTATAGATAGGCCGGGAAAGAAGTATGTCAATGCAGATGCACTCTCTCAAGCCTATGATGGTTTAGGATCATCTTGTGATGATGATGATTTCCTCGATGCAAAAGCATTGTTATCCTTGACACAATCCCTAGTGAATACATAGATATTTGGAATTATCGAATAAATTCAAGTTTCTGATGGTGCCAATGCAAAGACTAAGAGAAAGATTACTCAAGCCAATCGTCCATATTCTATTCTGCATGGAGTATTATTTCGAATAGGACCTGATGGATAGTACAAGAGGGCAGTTGGACGTGATCAAGGGAAGGAACTGCTAGAAGAATTCCACAATGGTACATGTGGAGGGCACTTCTCTGGACAACTTATAGCAAGAAGGATCTTGGATGCAGGTTATCACTGGCCCACTCTTTTTAAAGATTGTTATAATTATTGTAAGACATGTGATATTTGTCAAACACATGGTAACCGTAAGACTTCATCAGCTCCATTATGTCCTATTCTTCCCCTTGGTCCCTTTGAAAAGTGGGGAATAGAAATTGTAGGTCCACTTCTAACTACATCATGCCAAAATAAGTATATTGTAGTTGCCATAGATTATTTAACCAAGTGGGTTGAAGCTAGGCCATTGAAAACAACTTCCATGGATGAAAGTGATTCAAGAAAAGAAAGGTTGGTACATCTTCATTTCTTTGGAGGAAATGAGAGAAATAGCAAAGGATACAAGCCATAAGAAGAAAATGAAGTAGAATGAATACTTTGATCAAAAGATCCAGTGGTCTCCATTTCATGTGAATGACTTGGTTCTAGTATATGATTCCAGATACAAAAAAGAAGACAGAGAAAATTTCTTCCAAAATGGATGGGGCCCTACAAAATAGTAGCTGTGCATGAAAATGGTACGTACCGACTGGAGGAATTGGATGGCACTCCCATTACGAAATGGGTCAACCACGACAAGTTGAAGATTTTCCAAGCACCAGAATAGTCTACTCGAGGACGGAGTAGAAGCTAAGCAGGGGGAAGATGTCGAAAATAAAATTTTCCTCCGTAATTTCTATTTCATTAATGTATGTATTAGGAATATGATGTTGTTAAGTATAATTAGTAGTAGCATCATCGATAGAAGATAACGACACGTCACAAGACGGTGCCTCAAATAATGTGGAGTACGGTAATCAAAGTACAATATGAATGTTGTAAAAGTAAATATTTGTCGTAAGTGGTCGGTAATGTTAAAATGTCAAAGTTTGGGTAATTAGAGAAGTAGGGTCTACATGATTAGGAATTAGAAATATTATATTGGTAATAAGGACAAGGAGTGAGGTCATAAATATTTTGTGTATTTTATTTGTAAAAATTCTAAAAATGTGGAACCCATGTAAAATGATAAGGTTTATCTTATCTTAAAAGATAAACTTACATGTACAGATAAGAGTTAAGGTATGGAATATGATTCGTCAGAGTGGATTTCTTATCCTATCTTAGAGATAAGATGGATAAGCCTGGAAGTTCTATAAATAGAGAGGCCACCCCCCTCATTTAGCATAGAAAGAAGTAGTGAGAAATATTGTAGGAATTTTGCGAAGGAAGCCATCAGTTTAAAGGTGTGTTGAAGAAGCCATTAAGAGGTGTAATTGTAAAGTTTCTCCCATAGTCTTGGTGAAAGGCAAGTGAATTCAATAACACTTGAAGTACCTCATGGGTGAGATTGTAACAGTTTCATGTTAATATTATAATTTACTTTGATATTTCAGATTTGTCATCATTCTATCTTATCATAGTCGATGGTATTCTTGTGTTATGTTGTTGTTTTGTTTCCAGATTACATCCACCAAACTAAAGGCTATGCATTAGTAAATAATCATAGCATGAGGAGTTCCCGATGAAGAATTATCATAGTGCCGGATTGGTGATGACATACCACTTGTACAATATTGACACATTCTCGCACTGCAAGAGTATGGAAACCTACATCAACACCCTCGTTATAGCTACCGCATAAGAGAGGTTTTTCCTTATGGCCCTCCCCACCTTCGCACTAACTGAACATATGGGGGACTTGATACCGCCACTTATTCACCTAAACCTCCACCCCAAACATGATCATTTTCATCTGACCTCCAATCCCTTACTAACCACCACTTTGCCCACACTTTCCTTCAATGTTGCGCATGGAAAGGATTTGGATTTGGTTTTTATGAGCGAGTATTCCATATTGTCATTTCATTTACCACCTGCAAACACAATGATCGTAGTGGAATTATCTTTGCCGCATCTCCCTCTAAGAAGGCCCGTGTTGACCTCATTGAGGAAGAAAACCTTCTCCACCCCATTCACAAACTTCACCATATTCATCCATGGAGTCCATAGATCCCGAATCTATTCCTCTTGTTTTGTTTTCGTAAACATGATTTGCCTAGAACCTCTAACCTATCAATGCTATGGCGAGGCTACTTATTTCCTTCCCTTCCTATATCCTTACATGATTGATGATGATACGCCTTCTATTAACGTCATTCAACATGAGGATGATGAGTCTATCCTCACCAATATTGGTGTGAAAGATTCTTATATTCATCGGTTGTTACCCTCTAAGACGCAAACTATGTTGAACAAATCGACTATCAAAATCAACATTAATACTCAGGACGACCCGGACATTTTAAAGATAGGTCAGTCTTTAGATGTTGCTAAACATGAAGCTTTTACCTCTTTCCTCTGGGACCATAGCAACGCTTTTTCTTGGTCCCATGTAGATATTCCCAGTATTGACCCAAAAATCGTGGTCCACAATATCATAACTATTTCTAATTCCAAACCCATAAAACAAAAGTTACGGAAAATACATCCTCGCGTTGCTCTTATGGTCAAATAAGAACTTCAATGCATTCTCTTGGTTTCCTTCATCCTACCCATTGAATATCCCCAATGGATTTCTAACATCATTCCTGTAACAAAAGAAACATGGGACTCTGTATTTTCATGGACTTCCGTGACCTACACCTAGCTTTTCCCAAAGATGATTTTCCCCTACTGTGCATTGACCAACTAGTTGATATTACCACCGGCCATGAAATGCTATCAATCACAAATAATTTCTTAGGTTATAATCAAATATTACTCCCTCCAGAAGATCAACAAAAAAATTCCTTCATCACTCCTTGGGAGACCTTACATTAGTGAGTCATCCCTTTTGCCTTAAAAATGTTGGTGCTACATATCAATGAGCCATGACTTATATCTTCCATGATATCATGCATCACATATTGGAAGATTATGTAGATGAATGTTTTTCAAAATACAAACATCGGGATGAACACCGACAATCCTTAAGGTCATCTTTGACCACCTTATCCAGGATTGTGTTTGTCTTCAACCTAATAAGTGTGTCTTTACGGTACTTTCAGAAAATTCCTTGGTTTCATCATTTCTTTGTGTGGCATAGAAATCAATCATGCTAAATTTAAGGCTATTCTCGAATTGCTTCCACCTACTAATCTCCATCAACTCCAAAGGCTGAAAGGTAAGTTACATTCTATTCATCATTTTATCTCAAAATTTTTTGACTGTTGTTAACCATTTCATCATCTCCTCAAGAAGGATGTCTCATTCAAATGGGATGATGAATGCCATAAAGACTTTTACACCTTAAAAAAATACCTTCTTCAACTACCAATTCTCATTCCTCCCGAGGATGACCAACCCTTTTACCTATACATTTCCACCACTGACCATTCCTTAGGTGCCATGCTCGCTCACCACGAAGAGAAGCACAAAGAGAAATTATTTTATTACGTAAGTTGTACCCTTTTGGAATATGAAACTAGATACACCCACATCAAAAACTCGCTTACCCTTAGTTTTTATTGCCACCAAAGCTTTGTCATTACCGCTCAACCACAAAACCTTTATCGTCACCAATATCGACCCTCTACATTACATGTACACTAGACCCTACCAACATAAACGTGATGCACACCGGCTCATGCTTCTTTAACCTTGACCTCAAATTCATCCATAAAAATTCTATCAAAGGCCAAACTATCACCGAAAAACTAGTAGACACACCTCTTTCTAGAAATCAACCCTCTAACTTTGATTTCTGAGCGAATCCATTCTTTACCCTATCCTTAGATGATACCAATTCTCGAATGACCCTCTTCTTTAATGGTTCAAAATGTCAAAGCATGGGGGTGGCAATGGTGTTATCCTCATTCCTCTCGGTGATGAACCCTTGCCTTTATCTTTCAAATGGATTGTGACTATAACATTCCCATTTTAAGACTTAGAACCAAGATTTTTTTAATTGTAATTTTTAACTTATGTACTCTATTATAATACTCATAATTTAGAACACACATTCCATGCCAATTAATCTCATAATAGATAACCTTATGCATTTGTAATGACTTGGTGAAACACCAATTTCTCTTGTTAACTCATTGAATTGTATATTAGGTATACTTATTTATCTTACCCTTTTCTCGGGTATTCAAGTGTTTTGTTTAAGAGGCTTATTTGAATATTTTTACCAATATTCATCCGAAATATCACTTCTTAAACTAGGTGACATAGCACAACATAACTAGAAACTTGCAATACTTTGGCCAAATATTTCCAAGATATCTGCTCATATTACTATTCATAGATGACATACTCGCCAAAAGAATCGTCCTTCACCCCACTTCATCTGTTATCTAGAATGGTCTTTACCGACTACCGTCGGTCCAATTATTTTGGTTTTTGACCTAACCAAGGGTAGCAACATTGTTTAGTGTATAGGTCTACTCGTGAGGACTAAGGATACATATGCATACTCGATCGACCTAAGTCAATCACGTATGTCTAGTTATCCTAATTCATTGAGATGACCTCGTTACAAATAGTGTTTCTAACCTAACTTAGGGTATAACTAAGAACAAGTCTCGAGTTATGTAAATCCAAGTGATTTAACCCGAAGGGTGTTGCAACATGTCAATTACAACACAATATCCTTGTGAAGACCCAAGTCTTCACAAAGGTACTATATCTTGTATGATCTCGAGTCATCCCATCTAGATGTACGTATCCCTGAAGAAGTTAATTACTTAATTATTTTCTATAATTAAGGTCTAATTACAACAACCCTACTAAATCACTAGTTTCATTAACCCCTAAGATTGCCAACTATTATTGAGTTGTAATTGCTTTGTAGAAACATTAAGATTGCCCTTTTTATCATTAACTTCCTACTTTAGGATTTAGTTTAATAAAACAGAAGAAACAATCAAATAATATGGTTCACTCAATTTACTCATTCATTCTTAGCTCGTTTGAGCTCCAATTTAGACCCCTTTATATTAGACTTCATTAAGATGAGGTCTACTTGTTAAATGTTCATGTTTACCTTTCAATTGTCTTATACCTTTTAAGGTATTGGTCAAGAGGTAGTTCATCTTCCTCTTTCTTATTAAGAATTAGGGTTCATTGCAACCCCCTTACATTATTCAAGATATCATAATGAATTTGCACTAACACCATTTTATTAAACCATATAGATATGGTTAAATGATCAGCCATGAATGCCAACTTGTTAAATTGCATTTTATTAAAGGGACATTGTATCTATTTACATTACCACCTAATTCATTTTAAGTCAACTGAAAGGATTCCATACAAATATGAATATGAGATAATAAATATAATCCTACAATTTCCTTCACTCGAATGTACAAAGAGAATGACACATCAAGTACAATTAAACCAACAATCTTTTCCATTCATTAAAGAGGAATACATACTTTATAGGTTCAAACATTTCAGACATCTTTAATGTCAAACATTATCAATAAAATCAATAAGAAATACAACTTCCCCTCTTACAATACATTTCAATAATGAATCATATTTCCTCTTAAAAGATCTAGTCTTTAGGTAAAAAAATTAATATCATAAAATATCTTGTCTCCTTTTATCACTTACGAAGTCCATCTCGTAAAAAAATTATAGCACAGTCAGTTCATTGAACTGAGCATGATAAGCACTAAGCATTAAAATGATATGCTTTCAACTAACTGTTTCATAAAAGAACTCTTCTTTTATGAAATAGCTAAAGCATTATAGAAAGATACATCATAAAGAAATAACAGTCATGAAAGGAAGAACAAAGTGTTAGGCCATATCAACATTAAGTAAAGATCATGATGTAATCAAACAATGTTCAACCAATGATTTCATAAGGAATTTTATACCAGATAAATAATATTCCATCCAAATTACTTACCACATTCCTACTATAGATATTTATAGCTCATTTCTTGATTCATTCAATCTAAATCAAAGAAAGTTACTAACTCTAATAATTCACAAAAATAGAGTTATTTTAAGGAAGCAATGTTCTACAATACTCAACATTAACTTACTCCATCATAGAATATCTAAGGCCAAGCTCATTCAATCTTTAAGACATAAATTAGGATGAACCATCAACATATTTAAAGTAAGAGTTTCCTATATTAAGTTACTACATCCAAATTCAAATCCAAACTCTAGCCTAAGTTTTAGGTTAGCATCTACAGGTTTGATAGAGCATAAATTCCGTTTACATGCACCTGGAATTGATCACACATCACCATAATAAGATCCCTAAAAAAACAATAGTCAAGGAGAAGAAGTAAAGGTCTATCCTCCAAATACCCACTCTGTAATCCATCAAAGTAATACAACTAATCAGGTCAGCTCCTTACACAGGAGTAATACAGATGAGGAGAAGACAAAAAGAGGGAGAAAGAGAACAACCTATATATTCCTTTAGAGTTTGAAGAGAACAATATTGAATACCTTAACCCAGAATAGAGAGAAGGATGCCAACACAAAAGGATGAGATAAGATCTCATTATTCCATCCTAAAAAGAGGAATACTAATCAGGCATAAAAGAACAGAGGCAGATATGATTAAGAAATCATTCTACACTAACAAACATAGAAAACATAGAACTATTTGGTACAGAATCGAGATATATGACTATAACATGCAAGTCAGAAACCGAAGATAAAGTTATCTCAGCGTAAAAATAAGAACTATAGTAGTGCAAAAGCTATGACTAAAAGAGTTGTTCAAATGAATTTAGTTAGCAACAATACTCGAAGAAAAAACAACAATTGAACATTCAAACTCATCCCCAACATTAATAACATTAATCTATACATTTATTTAATCTTCCTTTCAAGAGAGAGATAAGTACCATTAAATAATGTAATCTTATGCGACCACAATTTCTTTTTGAGTGTCATAGCAATAAAGCTTACCCATCCCTTGATGGTAAATGAAGAAAACAAATACAAGATTTACAGTCAAGCCAACCCATATTCCCAACTTCACAAGAATCAAAGGAACAATCTATAGGGTAAGAAAGGAAAGAACCCAACCCCGATTCGACCACAAGGAAGAACAACAAAAGCAACATGACCCCAAGTTAGGTAAGTCTTTAACAAATATTCTCATGACTTACAGGTGCAAGCAAAAAAATTGATGTCATAAAAGTTCAAGCAGAAGCTAGTATGAATTAATCAAATTTCAAACAAGGGGGAACCAAAACCTGAAACATACTTCTTCCATAGCAGTCCAATAGAGTTCTTAGAATCAAAAACGTCTCAACTCAGCAACAATATAACATGTTACACTTTTTTCTAGCCAAAAAACGACTCCCTAAATGTTGAGTCAAACTATCTAATTTAGCATAGTTCAAATAGATGTAAAAAATTTGAAATCATCTCGAGCTCAATAGAAGATAGCCCATTTCAAACTTTCACCCAATAAAAGAAACAAACCCAGCTCCTATCTTTAACAAAGTGAACCCTTCTATACTATTTTATAGTCAACAAAAGATCACAAGATTTGACAACATTCAGTCCAAACAATGGTTAAAGCCTGATTTGTTCACTTTTCCAACAAAGAAACAAACCCAGATCAAATCTTCATCACATAGTGAATTCAAGCAGGTAAATACAGTGAAAAATACAAGCATGAATGCAAGATAAACATATCTTAAAACTCATTTGTTTCCAAGAGTATAGTTATTTTAATGAAAACACTTAGTAAAAAGTAGAACAACTTAATGGATAGAGCCTATCATGCCTGATAGAGCTTCTTATTGATTTGTAGAATATTTCTAGCCAAGCCTCCACAGTCTCTCTATTTTTCCAAGTGACGTCAACAACTCCAACATTCCTACTTCCTCTTATACCTCCACAAGATCCAAAAATAGCTCAAGAATGCCAAGAATATCAATGGATCAAAAATAGAATTGCTGGTTTGAAGAACCAAAAACTCCATGTAGAGAAAAATTGAAATGAACCAAAGATCAAACAAATTTCCAAAATCCACCTTGCATATCTCCTAGGTAGTTTCTTCGCCATTACCGAAGATAATTAATGCAAGGACTGTCAGTTTCCCTCTTATCTCTCCTGAAACATCCATCTAAGTTTGGAGAACCTTCTTTTAAAATTTGCATGCAATTTATATTTAGTGATGATGCCAACTAGGCATCCCCTAACTCCCCATGCCTCCACAAAACTGGCAGTTCAAAGGGTATTAAAACAAAATCAAATCTCATTAATGCCTTGAAAAATGACACCACCACCCTTACCACTTGCTAAGTAGTCTGTAGGTACCCTTTAGATAGCATTAGTTTAGGTTAGATTTACATTAGGTTAGAAATCAACCTTAGTCCTAGGAAAATAGTATTTGCCTTAGGTTGTTTCAAAACTTCCTAACCATAAAACATACCATCTTAGGTTAGGGTAATAACCTTAATAGTTTAGCAATAGGTCCTAGGTAGGTCTTAACTACCTTAGGTTAAAATCCAAATAGTATAGACATTACAACTTAGATTAAGGTGTTTACCTTAATAACTTAGTAATAGGTCCTTAGTCCTATTATGCTATTCAACATTATAAAATATTTAACAAGAAGGCCCAAGCTTACCAATTAGAATGATGCAAAGCAAGGACACTTGAAATTGGGTCCTTAAATTTTATAAACAAAACACAACTTAGTCCCACTTCACCTTATGTTTTAGAATGCCAAGTCAACCAGATGAATCAGGTAAGGAGAACTGAAGCATACCTTGGATCAATGGAATTGATCCAAGGTTTTGTTGTCAACACTCAATAGTTAATACAACAACAATACAAGCTCTTAATCCCCCTTTTAAAATGAATTAAAGCTGTACAAAAGATGAATGGCCTCATTTTCAAGTAAGAAGAAATCACAACAAAGTGAATCTCTTCACAATAATAATTTATCCATTGCAAACATGATTTCCAAAAGTCATAAGAGTACACCTTCCTAAGACAAATCACATGTCAACATTTGTAATGTCAAGAGGGAATGTAATCACAGTAATAGTTTTGTCAAAGATGTTACATTGAATGTACAAATAATATCGCTGAATACAAAGCACTAGTATTGGGTCTCCGGATGTGTATACCTTAAATGTTAATTCATTCAACATATTTGGTGATTCCCATCTAGTTGTAAATCAATTCAATGGTATATACCAGTTGTCGCAAAATGAAATACTTCAAAAGTATAAACATAATGTAGACATACTTTTGACTACCTTTGACCATTATGAACTTCCAACCACCCCATGTTCTACTAATAAATTTCTATGGATACCATGACCTACCGGCTTCTCGTATACCCACTTTACCTACCGACTCTAAAATATTTATCACAATATAAAGGTTACAATCACCCTCTTATTTACTAAAGCTAGGATTTCCCACCTTAACCGACGCTAGTCACTCTAAACCGATGTTGGTTACCATATATTCATTTTGGTAACCTTTTTTGAGAGGTTAGCCACATTCTCAAGCTTTAGAATGAAGGAGATTTACATGCAAGTAAGAACCGGATCCCTTTCACACATCCGACAACCATAACCAACACCAAGACCTGATTCAAGATATTTGTAGTCACCGTAGCATCTCGGGAAGAATGATCATAACACCGAGCACCATTCCACATATCAACTTTCACCAAAGATCTCCAACAACCTCCCCACCACTACGGGAATTTAGAACCCTTCGAACTCCATGTAAGTTGGTTTCTCCTCTGTCACTTATAGTTGTATTCTCTATTTGACTTTATCTATTCACTGTTCTTACTTAGATCTATCCCTCATCATTTTATCTATCAACCACCCCCTCACACCCCCATCTAAACTTCACAAAACCTATCTCAGAACCACCTCCCTCACGTAGACCTCACAAACACCCTCTAAATTATTTGTGCAATGATAGAGAGGACCCAAAACTCATTCTACAACATCTTCCAGTTCCCCATAGTCACCGACACCGATTAACCCTAACCGTGGTTGGTCTGTATTATACCGACATCGGTCTCCTTAATTGATATCAGTCACTATGATTGTTAACCCAACCTAACAACTCAACCCTTAGCCTACCCAACACCTCACTCAAAACCTTACCACACCTATCTTGAATGTCTCACCTCACCCTCCCCCATAGAGACCTTTTCAACTCTTTGTTCCAAGATAGAAGAGAGCCCAAACACCCTCCCCTTACTCCCTGCCACTTTCCATAGTGACCAATATCAGTCACCCTAAAATCGGTATCACCATACTAAAATCGACATCAATCACCCTAATCTGGTGCTAGTCTCTATGTCTGATAACACTGTTCTAGACCAAAACCTAATTACCTCACCCAAAACAACCCAAAATATTAGCCAACCTTACCAAGACTTTGTTTGTGACCTACAAACCACCTGCGCTACCCACAACCCATCCCAAAACCTTTACCTATATAGTATTTTGGTATTTAATTGGATTGAAATTGATAGTAATCGAGGCACCCAAATCGAATGCTAAGCACCGGATTATTTCATTTACATGTTTAAGTTATTTTATATTGATTTATAAATAATGGAGTGATGGCCTTCAGAAGTATCATACTTCCTTGATCTAGCATACGCTAGGCAATCCATTGTCATATACTATTTAATTCTCTTTTATGGTCTTGTTTTGTATTTCAGGTAGTTCCTCCTAGCCAAAATAAAGTTCTCACAACAAGACATTGGATCAATAAGTTAGAATGCATACAACAACATCCAACCAACCATCATAATAGGTATTCCTCCTCGCCTATACCCTTATCTATTTTGTCAAATCCTTAAAGAAAATGGTGAAACATTTTTGCACGACTGGTGGGACCCTCTCTTGGGTTCATTGCATTTTATTCATATAGAAAAAAATTCTTGTGTGTGTCTTTATTTTTGAAAAATACACATTTAATCTTCCTTGGTAATATTGCTTTCTTTTAATTGTTTAAACAACATTCATCATTTGGTGCTTAAAAGGAACTGATTCTTCCTTCTTGCATTGCATTAGTGAAATAACATCCATCTTCCTATTCATCACTTGTTACATCAAATATCACATTTCGATTTGGGTTTAAAACACTTTCATTGCATTATGATTTGTTGCATTATAGCTCAACTTAAAAATGAGGGCAACTTATATCTTTGGTAGTCATGCCGGTGACGGTTGACACAATTGAGCCGTAGAAAGCACTTGCTTCTCTCTCTCTCTCTTTGTAAAAGTACAAAAATTAAAATTTACACATCTTCCTAAACAACATCCCACCCGAAAGAAGTGTTAATGATCACACGATCAAAGGATTGAAAATGGGCACCTAATCGGTTATCTCTATCTAGTTATATTTTGGATATAGTTGTTATTTTCACATTGTTTAGCTATTTTGGACTCTATGGAAGTATAAGAAGAAGTGGAAGAGTTGAGGTGGTTGACGTTGCATGAAGAAGAAGAGGATGTTGAGGCTCAACTAAGAAATATTCTACAAATAAGGAAGAAGGTCTATCAGGCATGATAAGCTCTACCCATTAAGTTGTTATGATTTTTCCTAAATGTCTTCATTAAAAGAACTCTACTCTTGGGAACAAATGGGTTTTTATATGATGTTTGATCCTGCTTTCGATTCTTTTATTTTTCATTGTATTCTTCTACATGGATTCATTGTTATGATGGAAATATTTTTTTGGTTTTGTTTCCTTTATTGTAAAAATGTATGAAACAAGCTTAACATTTGTAAAACTTGAGATCATGTTAAATCTTGTGTACGTCTATTTGAGATGTGCTAAAACTAGATATTAACTTGAATGAAGCACCTCGGTTGTAATTTGTCTATTTGGCATGGTTATTAGTTAATTATGCTTGTGTGATCTGTTGAATATTTTATTGAACTCAGTTAATTCTTACATGGTATGAAGAAAGGATGGTCTAGGTTTCGTTCATTTCTATTCAACCTGTTGTGTATGTCTTGCTCTTTTTACTTAAAGTTAGAGATGTAATTGATAATGTAGGAGCTCATGGTAATTAAGGTTGAACTTTAGAGTAACTTGACTGTCTAACTTGAAGGAATACTTGAAGGAATTAGACCGTAACATTTTTGATTTTATCACATCTTCTCGAGCTTGAACTAAACCACCGGACTTGTGGTCATGCCACAATTTCATTTGTCTCTATGCCACAATTTCGTTTGTCGATGGTTGAATCTGGGTCGAGTTCATTCTTCCTAATCTAGTAGTCTGTTCCATTGATTATTGTGAAGTACATGGTTCTGAGTTGGCTTGAATGGAATTTCGAATGTAAATATTACTCTCAGCTTTTCGTTCACCATCAATGGATGGGAAAGCATATTGTGCTATCTCCTTGAAAAGGAAACCATTGCTTGAAAAAGGGTAAGATACTTAAATGTTACTCTCTTCTTTGTTTGGGAAACTAGGATAACTTCTTAAACTGGTGCTATTATTGTTTAGAAGGAATATCATGTTCAGTTGGTAGTTTTTGTGCTACAGTTATTGTTATAGATTGTAAGTTTAGGAGGAATCAATTTCAGTTTATATCTTTAATGTTACAGTTTTGTTATCGATTGTAAGTTTGAATGGTTCTTTGGACTTCAATGGTTGTTTGGAGTTAAGTGTTTTCTTGGCATTGGGAAATAAAATCTAGCTCAGTTCTTCTTTTGATCTTGGTAAGAGTACCTTTGTTAAGGAATGAGTATTGAGATCTTATTTTACCATTATTCAATGTTATCCTTTCTTTTTGTTCTGAGTTAAGGTATTTACAATACCATCCTCTTTGAATTATGAAAGGTAGATGTATGTTGTTCTTGTTTCTCTGTTTTTGGGACAACTATCTATCCCGATCCTGGTCTAACCTCTATCAGGATTTACAATTGAAAACAATATAGCCTAGAATTGTCTATTATCTTCTTACTTGGATTGAGAATGAACAATCTCTCTCTCTCTCTTTTCTTTCCATCTTACATCAATATCACTCCGAAAGAGGAACCGACTTGTTGGGCTTTTTTATCGTTATCCCTCCTCTAGGAATTTCTTGAATAATTAAACCCCTTTTGTGATAGATTAAGTTAGCTAAAGCAAAAGGTTAATCTAAATATTTGGTATGTTACATTGGGAATTTATGATTAAGTCTCTTAAGGAGTAAAAAAAGAATTGTAGGATTTGTACCTAATTACTAAATCCCTCCATTATTCTATTTGACTTTTTGTAGTGCCCACTCTCCTTTGACACTATTTAGATACTGATCTTGCTACTGTTGATCTCATTCTGGACATTATTATGTTTTGGATTTAGAATGATGTGTATATGTTAGGTCATGGAGTATTATGGACACTATTATGTTTATTTTAGTATGATTGGTTAGATGTTAGATCATGGACTAGTATTGATCTGGATTCAACTATTATGATTAATGATTGTTGGAGACATTATTATATATGGATGATGATGTACTGCTTGACATGGATAGGTTATTTATGTGGATTTTTAGACATGTGACATTTGATATCATGGGTAGCTCTAGTATAGAGATTCATGGGATAACGATATAGTGGCAAAATAAAAATAAAAATAAAAATGTTAAATTAATGATGTTTTTGTGATTTGTGTGTTTAGATGGTTTTGAAATATTATTTATATCATTTGAATGTCTGATGCAGCCACGAGGTAGAAAGAGGTATTGTTATTTTACAGGGCTGAAAATCACAACAATGTCGGGGAATTGGAGACTAACCATATTGAAATTTAGAGTGAAATCAACAAGGCCACTACAACAACTATGTTTGAGTTGGGCATTGTGTTATGTTAGGAATTCCCATGGGGGGGATTTCCATTATTGTGACCATGGGATATATGTGTTGTATTTATGTGTCCTCAGTAATTATAGTTTTTGTATTTTATTTGTAATGTGTTCCTTATTCTAATTATTTAAATGTGATAGTAATGTGAGAGTCATATAGTTAAATTTTAATAAAATAATAATAATAATAATTAGGACATGGAGTGTAATTAATAAAGCTATTGAGTTTAAATTATAATGTTGGAAGAGTGTGTAAGTTTCCTTGTAAGGATGTGTAAGTGATGTGATTGTTGTGCAAGGCAGATTTTGGAAGGTCAAACACTTCATCTTTTATAAAATTCGAATTTAACCTTGGGGGAAAATTTGGAAGCTTGTGGGATAAGTTAAACTTGTCCCACACCTCTCAAAATCCTCCACCAACCATGCCTATGGTTTGGGAGTAGATTTTAGACCTTTTTAATTAAGTTTTGAAATGATTTTGTGTAAGAATTTATTGCACTTATCTTACATATTTTTAATGCATTCCTTTTGGAGTATGGGTTGAAATAGTGTATGTAAGTGACTTTCTCATTTTTCATTTATGGTGATTTTTTTGTTGATGTTGATTTATTCTTTGGGGATGAGGAAAAATGATGTGGCATCCCACATGGATCCACATCACCCTATCTCTTTCCTTCCCTATAAAAATGAAGATTCTTTCTCATTTTGAGGTTGTTGAAACTTTGTTCTTGCTCTCTTGGGTCGAATTTTCTCTTGCTTTTGGAGCTTGCCTTGTAGAAGGAGCTTGGAACTCTTGTGCATGCTTTCTTCTTGCTATTTTGGGACTGCTTTTGAGCATTAAAGAACTGCTGTTTGGGAAATCAATCTCCATTATGGAGAGGTAGGACCTTATTACTGTTAATATGTTGTTTTTCCCTTCTCTTGCATGCATTATGGAAGGTTGTTTGTTTTGCATTCTTGGTTTGTTAGGTAGAATGCTTAGGCAAGGTGTGGGAGAAGACTATGGGGTTTTATTTGAGGAGGGACAAGGGATTGCCAAGGGCACTTATTCTTGTGGAGGGAGTATTGGTTTGGGATCCACCTAGGAAAGGAAATTGCTTGCATTTCCTTCTCCGGGGGCATAAGGCATAAAATTGGGGGGGGCATGAGGAGGGGTTGGGAGATATAATTTTTATGGGATTTGATGTGTTTTTTTCTTATGGCGGTTGGCTTTTGGTGGATGCCCAATTCCAACATGGGAGGCATAAGGAGACCCCATAGATCTTGCTCTTGTTTGGCTTGCTTCGGAAGAAAAGCCTTTGTTGTGATTGTGTTTGTTTGAGGTAGTTGTGAACTACATCTTGTTTGAATTATGTTTCTTTTTGAATGTGAAAAGAATGTTTGTTGTATGTGAAAGAAGCCCATGTTGCCATGTGTTGTTAATCATGCTCCATTTCAATATGGTTGGGGCTTGGGGGCCAATGGGGAAAGACGACTTCTCTTCTCCCATTGGGTATCTTTTTTTGGTGCAGAGCGTTTCATTTTCCCCTTCCTTGTTGTGATCAAAGGATGAAAGAAGATGAAATCAACATGCCGTTGTTTGGAGAAGATTTTTTTTTACATTTTTTTTTGATTAGTTCCTTGAGTAAATTCAAATGTAACCTTTTCCACTTCCAAAGTGGATGAGTGTATAACTATTGTAATGTGAAGTGATTCCATTGGCATTGATAAATGTAGAGAAGAATTATCTCTCTGTTTTACTTTGAAAAGAAATGTAAAAGATGTTACTAGAATTGCAATTGTACCTTGAAATCAAATTGGAAAAAGATAAGTGTAAAGTTATTTGATCTTTCAATAAAAGATGGCATTGATTCTTTTAATTAAATTTGTAATGTGTAATCTGGAATGGTATTGTATGCTGGAATTGCATTGTTGTATTGAATTTTAAGGATTGTTATAGTTTACAATTATTGTTTTGAGAAAGAGAAAAAAAAGTATAAAGGAAATGACAAATATTTTGACCCTTTTGAAATGATAGTTAGAATTACAAATCAACCTTGCTTATTGAACGAAAGTGATTATTAAACCAAATTGAATGTTTGAGAAAAGAATGTGATATGTTTTCCATGTTTGAAAATTCATTCGGAAAGAGATCTCCGTTTCAATTCTTTAACTTTGGCATTTAAAAAAAAAATCCAATAAAAGTATAGTTTAGATTTATAATTAAAATTGAGAAATAGAAAAATGAAAGTTAGATGTAATAATTCTTAAAGAACCTTATGGGAACTCAACACATAAGGAAAACATTTCTAGAACTTTAACAAATCCAATCTTTAGTTTACAATCCAACTTCCTGTCAAAAGATGCAAAATATATCAATTGCAACCCAATCCATAATTTGAACCTAGAAAACACTCTTTAACACACCCATGATCATCCCTCCATGTTCAATTTACATGTTGAGGAGAAAAGAAATCAAAATTGAACAAAACTTAAAAGTTAGAAAGATTGCCAGTTTAAAATGTGAAACCCTACAAATCAATTTCTTAAAATTTACTCCCCAAAATTTATCAAAATCCAAAATTTATGATTGCTGTGCAAAGAGGACTCCGAGAGATTTTGGAAAGTCCTTGTTTTCCCAAAATGGAGTTCCCTATCAAAATTTATGGCCATTTGAAGTTTTTTACCTCAATATGGCCAACCAAAATTAAATCTAACTATATTAAAATTAAAATTTAAACTTTGGAAAAAATTTCCCAAAAAGTCCGCTGCCCGCAAACCTTTCAGCCAATCTAAAGTTTCCATGTGGCACTCTGGAGGCCGAACTCTCCTTGAAAACTTAAATTTTGAAAAAATTGCCTTTGGGAAAATTTTCCCAATTTTCTCTGCAACTCCACAACCCTGCAGCCAATCACATGCTGACACATGGCATGGTAGGCACGAAAGAAAATTTGAAACTTAACTTTTAGCATTTGGAAAAAAATTTCACTTTTCCTCCATGGCCCCGCACCCCCACAAAAAATCAGACACTAACATGTGTCCCTGGTGGGAGCACGGGCCCTGCAAGTTCTTTGGCTTTAAAATGTTTTGGCACAAAGTTTTAATTCCCTTCGCTGTTGCTCGGCCGACCCATGTCCAATCACTGGACGCCACGTGGAATTTTTTGTGATGGAAGAGGAGGGAAAAAAATTGAAAACCTTAAGTTTGGACCTAGGGAAAAATTTGAAAATTTTCCCCACAACCAATAGCCTCTCGACAGGTGGCATGAGGATTTCCTGACTTGGAGAGGGGGCGCGTCCAATTTTTCCTTTGGGATTTTGGCCTAAATTCTCAAAATCCTTAAATTTTCTACCACTCCACTCTTCCCCGCACCAATTGGATGGTGCCACGTGTCCCCTTCATTGACCCCGCGGGCGCGCGGAGGCATTTTACGCATTGCGCCTAAGGAAGGGAAAATTTCTCCCGAAAACTCCGCCGCCCCATAACTTGAGTTTTATTGGGAGTTAGGAGGACTTATTTATATGGTTGGAAAGGTGAGAAAATTTCCTATCCAATGAGAATAATTTAGGAAAGTTTTGATGACTCTAAGTGTGTGAAAAATCTATTTGAACCTCAGAGGCATGCTAGGCGAGGAGGAGTGAGAATTTACTCTTCTAATGTAAGTGAGGAATTTAATCCTTGGTTTTGACCTTGTAACCTTCATAGCAAATGCCTTTACCTTGTTGTAAAAAAAAAAACAAAATTATTCCATAATTTTCCTAGCTAAATCTAGTTTGTTTCTTGGTCTCAAGTGGTAGTTTGAAGTGGGCATTACACTTGGTATAAGAGCAGTGGTTCAAAGGCTTGGACCATTGGGCACACTAGAAAATTGAGACTTGAAACCAAAAAGAATAAAAATAGAAAACCTATTAATATAGAAAATAGAAGTGATTGAAAATTGAACATGATAGTAAACTTAGAAACTAAAGAAGACTTAAAAGCAATGAACTAACTCTCGATTTGGTCTTTGCAGGAGGCTCAAACGAAGCTAGAGGAACCTTCGCAGAGACCCCATTCACCACCACCACCACCGAGATCGGGGGTAACAGCCATTCTACCTCAGATTCTACAAACCCTTCAGGATGTTAATGCCACTCTACGCGGAGGATCGGTAGGAGGGCATTCAGGAAGACATGACAAAGTTACTTCTATTGAGGGACATGCATCTCCTCCACTCAGTGAGGAGCTTAGAGGAGAGAACTCCCATGCAGAGTTAGTTAGAGAGGATTCACCACCTAGAGACAGGGTGATTGAGTTCCAAAGCATAGAGAGAGGTCTCGAGCCCTAGGATTAAGAATGAGCTTACAGAGAGGCCCAGAGGAGGCCGGACACCACATTTATGGATCACATCAGGGAGATCCTGAAGCTTAGGCCCTCACATTACTCTGGTGACACAGCTGGATTTCAGGTAGAGGCTTAGCTAGTGAGCTTGAATGGTTGTTTCAAGCTTTGTCCTTTTTCTAGCAACACGAAAGCTCATGTTATGATCCATTTACTGAGGGATGGAGTAGGAGTATGGTGGAGGACAGAGGAGCAGAAGCTCCATGTAGATTTAGAGACAGTGACTTGGGAGCTATTTGAGGAGAGATTCAGGAGTAGGTACCTATCACGGAGGTTCATCCATCAGAGGATTGATGAGTTCCATGACCTCCGATAGGCTACCCTTTATGTAGCAGAGTATGAGAGTAGGTTCCTAGACCTACTTCAAGTATGTAGATTATATGCAAGATGAGTAGGTGTGGATTCACAGATTCATCTGGGGCCTGAATTTGGACATTAGAGGGGTAGTCCGGATTCACTTCCCATAGACATTAGCAGAGGCCGTCGAGAAGGCCTATATTATAGAGGATACTCGGGGTAAAACCCAGCAGGCTAGAGACCGAGTCAGGAGCCGCATTCAATAGATGAAGGATGGTAGATCAAGAGGTTCAACGCCTCTCCCTCGTGGTGGGTAGCACTTAGCATAGTCTTCCTTTCGCCACAACAACAGCAGCAACAAAAGTCCCTCCCACCATATAAACCCCACAGAGAGTTGATGCACAGAGAGGTTGGAGCATGGGGTCTCCTCCTAGGGGTCCCATCAGGACATAGGGTGGACCTAGAGCTTAATCAGCTGGAGCTCGCAACAGATGCCATAGCAAGAGACTATAGTTAGATCATTAGGATCCACACCATAGGCTTCTAGGGCACCTACTGGGGGTGCAACTCCTGGAGAGGATTAGGTGGTTTTTTGGATGTGGAGTAGCTGGACATTTCTGGAGAGGTTGCCCTAAGAACCCTAACAAGGGTAAGACACCAATTTTGACCCGATAGTTGGTGACATGGGACATAGCCATAGGATCTATGCAATGGTTGAGAACCACCAGGCAGAGCACCAGAGCAAATTCATTGAGACCATAGGTAGCATCGGTGGTATTCCTATCTCTGTATTATTTGATTTTGGCTCTTCTGATTCTTTCATTGCCCCATCTTTAGTAGAGTGATGCAAGCTAGTGGCAAGTTAGGTAGGTATGATCATTGTTGGGTTGTCAAGATGGCTTCTAGAGCCAAGATCTCTGTGGACTCCTTAGTTAAGGAGTGTGTAGTGGATTTGGGACCTTTCACCACCACCTCAAATCTCCATATTATTACTTTGGGTTCATATGGAGTTATATTAGGCATGGATTGGTTATCTCGCAAATAGGGATAGGATGGATTGCTATCACATGACTATAACTTGTGTGGATGATCTTGGAGTTGAGTCGGTGATTATAGGGGTCGGGAGACCCATTTCTATTCGTACCATTTCCACTATGTAGCTTAAGTGGTGTGTGTGATTGGGGTTGTCGGATGTACGCTGTTAGCTTAGTGATAGTGTCGAGGATGGGTCTAGTGGACCATCGCTAGATGATCATCTCATCATGAGAGATTTTTTGATGTCTTTCTAGGGGAGCTACTGGGATGCCATCTCCACGTGAGATTGGTTTCCATATAGACCTAGTCCCAGGAGAGTAGAGGCTATCTCACGGCACCTTATCAAATGACCACCCTGAGCTCGTGAGCTCAAGTTGTAGCTTAAGGGCCTCCGAAGAAAGGCCTTATCCATCCTAGTGTATCCCCTGGGGGTGCACCTGTGATTTTCATGAAGAAGAAGGATGGATCATTGTGGTTGTGTATTGATTACCGCCAGTTGAACAAAGTGACGATCAAGAATTGTTACCCTCTTCCTCATATCGATGACTTATTTGACTAGATGAAGGGAGCCACGGTGTTCTCTAAGATCGATCTCAAGTCAGGCTACCATCATTTGAGGATTTTGGAGGCAGACATCCATAAGACCGCCTTCCGCACGAGGTATGGGCACTATGAGTTCACAGTGGTGCCTTTTTTTTTTACGAATGCCCTTGCAGTGTTTATGAGTTTGATGAATGGGGTATTTAGAAATTTTTTAGATTTCTTCGTGCTCATCTTCCTTGATTACATTTTGATATACTCATGCACACGTGAGGAGCACGAGGGGCACCTTCGACAGGTTCTTGGTGTATTCATGAGCAAAGAGTAATTTACGGGAACTTGGAGAAGTGTGCTTTCTTCTAAATGAAGTGCAGTATTTGGGTCATGTTATTTTTGGGAGATCCTTCCAAGATTAGAGCCATTATGGATTGGCCATCACCACTACAATGACCAAGGTGCACAGCTTCATGGGTTTAGTAGATACTACCAGAGATTTTTTCGGGACTTCTCTCGGATTGACACACCCTATCACTTCCCTTCGGAGGAAAGGGAAGAATTTTTTTGGATAGATAGATACGAGTAGTCCTTCAGGACATGAAGGAGTGTCTCACTACAACATCCATTCTTGTAGTGCCAGATCCACAGGAGAGTTCTTTGTCTGCATAGATGCTTCTTTAGCATGGCTTGGAGGGTGTTGATGTAGGATGGTAGGGTTGTAGCTTTTGAGTCTCAAAACTCAAGGATCATGAGCTTAATTATCCTACCCATGATCTTGAGCTTCATGTAGTTGTGCATGCTTTGGTTAATTGGAGACATTTCCTTCTTGGATGGAGATTTAGACTCGGGATAGATCATTTGAGTCTTCACCACCTCTTCACGTAACCCAATCTAAGCGCTCGTCACAATGACGTTGGATGAAGTTGCTTTGTGAGTATGACATGGTGGTAGAGCATGTGAAGGGGAAGGAGAATGTAGTAGAAGATGCTCTCAATAGATGGAGACATGTGGCTATGGCCACTATAGTGAGCAAAAATTTACGGAGTAGGATTCTTCAGCAGCTTCCTCTTGACAACTTCTACATGACAATACGAGCAGAGATAGAGTCACAAAGACCCCTTGAGGGGAAGTGTTATGGTTTCACCTTAGAGGAAGATGGTCTTCATAGACACAGAGGCTAGATATATGTTCCTAGAGATGGAGGATTGAGGCAGAACATCTTGGTAGAGGCACATCGTGTACCCTATTTAGCCCATCCCGGGGTGAAGAAGATGCACACCACTTATCGACAAAGTTGTATCAATGGAGAGGAATTCATCGAGATGTAGCTCATTTTGTGTCATGGTGTTTAGAGTGCCAGAGGGTTAAGGCCGAGCATCAGCATCCAACAGGTCTTCTTTATCCTCATGCCATACCGGAATGGAAGTGGGACACCATTTCCATGGATTTCATTGTTGGACTACGTATGTCGAGATATCACCATGATGCCATTATGGTCACGGTTGATAAATTAACAAAAGTGGCTCAATTTTCACCGGTAAAGACCACTTATACAGCTAGAGCAAAGTGGCTCGAGTATATTTGGATGAGATTGTCAAAGTTTGCACAATATTCTCGTGGAAGATCATTTGTGACTCGTGATCCTTTGTACACTTCACACTTTTGGACTACCATGCAATATGTCCTTTGGACGAGGATTAATTTTAGTACAACATACCACCCCGAGACAAATGGATAGACCAAGTGAGTAAATCAGATTTTGGAGGATGTGCTCGGGATGTAAATGATGGATCAACAATCTAAGTGGGAGGAGTACATTGCTTAGTGGATTTTTCCTACAATAATAGTTTTCGAGTTCTATAGGCATGACTCATTTTCGGACATTATATGGTAGAGAGTGTAAGACACTCCTTAGCCGGGACAGGTTGGAGGATAGAGTATCTCTTGGGCCAACTCTTTTGCGGGAGCTGGAGCAGCAGGGTAGTGTTGATCAGGAAAAGATTGTAGGAGGCACATGACAGGTAGAAGAAGTACGCAGATCACCATAGGATTGATCGTAGCTTTGACGTGGGCATGAAGGTGTTCTTTCATGTTAGGCCACACAAGAGCCCTATCCACTATGGAAAAGGTTCTAATTTAGATCCTAGATTTGTTGGTCCTTTTGAGATTTTGGAGTGTATCGGCCCTTTGGCCTACCATCTAGCATTGCCACCTAGCTTGTCTTACGTACATGATGTGTTTCATGTTTCTGTCCTTAGGAGGTACATTACAGATCCTTCTCATGTGTTAGACTGGACATCATTACAGGTGTAGGATCAGGGGCAGGTGACAGTGGAGCCCATTTGTATCATAGATCGTAGGACCCTGGGCCTTCGAGGTAGAGAGATTGATTAGGTATGGGTGCAGTGGGATAGGTATGATGAGACTGCAGCCACTTGGGAGAATGATACTATGTTACGAGTGTAGTTTCCACATTTGTTCTAATGACTTCTAGGAGGAATTCAAGTCTAAGGGGAAGGGGATATAGTTCCCACTCTCCTTTGACACTATTTATATACCGATCTTGCTACACGTTGATCTCATTCTGGACATTATTATGTTTTAGATTTAGAATGATGTGTATATGTTAGGTCATGGAGTATTATGGACACTATTATGTTTATTTTAGTATGACTGGTTAGATGTTAGATCATGGACTAATATTGATCTAGATTCAATTATTATGATTAATATTGTTGAAGACATTATTATATATGGATGATGACGTATCGCTTGACATGGACAAGTTATTGACATTGATTTTAGACATGTGACATTTGATATCATGGGTAGCTCTAGTATAGAGATTCATGGGATAATGATATAGTGGCAAAATTAAATTAAAAATAAAAATGTTAAATTAATGATGTTGTTGTGATTTGTGTGTTTAGATGGTTTTGAAATATTATTTATATCATTTTGAATGTCTGATGCAGCCACGAGGTCGAAGTAGGTATTGTCATTTTGTAGGTTGAAAATCACAACAATGTCGGGGGACTGGAGACTAACCATATTGAAATTCAGTGTGAAATCAACAAGGTCACCATGACAACTGTGTTTGAGTTGGGCATTGTGTTATGTTAGGACTTCCCATGGGGGATTTACATTATTGTGACCATGGGATATATGTGTTTTATTTATGTGTCCCTTGTAATTATAGTTTTATGTATTTTATTTGTAATGTGTTCTTATTCTAATTATTTAAATGTGATAGTAATGTGAGAGTCATATAGTTAAATTTCAATTTAAAATAATAATAATAATTGGGACATGGAGTGTAATTATAAATCTATTGAGTTTAAATTCTAATGTTGGAAGAGTGTGTAAGTTTCCTTGTAAGGATGTGTAAGTGATGTGATTGTTGTGCAATGCAGATTTTGGAAGGTCAAACACTCCATCTCTTTTGAAATTCGAAATCTACCTTGGAGGACAAATTTGGAAGCTTGTGGGACAAGTTAAACTTGTCCCACACCTCTCAAAATCCTCCACCAACCATGCCTATGGTTTGGGAGTAGATTTTAGGCCTTTTTATTAAGTTTTGAAATGATTTTGTGTAAGAATTTATTGCACTTGTCTTACATATTTTTAATGCATCCCTTTTGGAGTATGGGTTGAAATTGTGTATGTAAGTGATTTTGTCATATTTCTTTTATGTGATTTGTTTGTTGATGTTGATTGCATTCTTGGGGGATGAGGAAAAATGATGTGGCATCCCACATGGATCCACATCACCCTATCTCTTTCCTTCCCTATAAAAATGAAGCTTCTTTCTCATTTGGAGGTTGTTGAAACTTTGTTCTTACTCTCTTGGGTTGAATTTTCTCTTCTTTTGAAGCTTGCCTTGTGGAAGGAGCTTGGAACTCTTGTGCATGCTTTCTTCTTGATGTTTGGGACTACTTTTGAGCATCAAAGAGCTGCTGTTTGGGAAATCAATCTCCATTATGGAGAGGTAGGACCTTATTCCTTTTAATATGCTGTTTTTCCTTCTCTTGCATGAATTATGGAAGGTTATTTGTGTTGCATTCTTGGTTTTCTGGGTAGAATGCTTAGGGCAAGGTGTGGGAGAATACTATGGAGTTTTATATGAGGAGGGACAAGGGATTGCCAAGGGAACTTATTCTTGTGGAGCGAGTATTGGTTTGGGATCCACTTAAGAAAGAAAATTTCTTGCATTTCCTACTCTTGGGGGCATAAGGAGGGGTTGTGAGATATAAGGTTTATGGGATTTGATGTGTATTTTTCTTATGGTGGTTTTCTTTTTGGTCGATTCCCAATTCCAACTTGGGAGGCATAAGGAGACCCCCATAGATCTTGCTCTCATTTGGCTTGCTTGGAAGAAGAAGCCTTTGTTGTGATTTTGTTTGTTTGAGGTAGTTGTGAACTACATTTTTTTTGAATTATTTTTCTTTTTGAATGTGAAAAGAATGTTTGTTGTATGTGAAAGAAGACCATGTTGCCATGTGTTGATTAATTATGCTCTATTTCAATATGGTTGGGGCTTGAGGCCAATGGGGAAAGATCACTTCTCTTTTCCCATTGGGTATCTTGGTTAGGTGGAGAGTGTTGCATTTCCCCCTTCCTTGCTGTGATCAAAGGATGAAAGAAGATGAAATCAGCATGCTGTTGTTTGGAGAAGAAAAAAATTACAGTTTTGACAGTTAGTTCCTTGAGTAAATTCGAATGTAACCTTTCCCACTTCGAGTGGATGAGTGTATAAATATTGTAATGTGAAGTGATTGTATTTGCATTGAGAAATGTAGAGAAGAATTATCTCTCTGTTTTACTTTGAAAAGAAATGTAAAAGATGTTACTTGCATTGCTAATTGTACCTTGAAATCAAATTGGAAAAAGATAAGTTGTAAAGTTATTTGATATTTCAATAAAAGATGGCATTGATTCTTTTAATTAAATTTGGTAATGTGTACTAGAATGGTATTGTATGCTGGAATTGCATTGTTGTATTGAAATTTTAAGGACTGTTATAGTTTACAATTCTATTTTGAGAAAGAGAAAAAAAAGTATAAAGGAAATGAAAAATATTTTGACCCTTTTGAAATGATAGTTAGAAGTAGAAATCAACCTTGCTTATTGAACGAAAGTGATTATTGAACCAATTGAATGTTTGAGAAAATAATGTGATATGTTTTCCATGTTTGAAAATTGCACCTTTGTTTTCAAATTCATTGGAAAGAGATATCTGTTTCAATTCTTTAACTCTGGCATTCAAAAAAATCCATTAAAAGTATAGTTCAGATTTATAATTAAAATTGAGAAATAGAAAATGAAAGTTAGATGTAATAATGCTTAAAGAACCTTATGGGAACTCAAGACATAAGGAAAACATTTCTAGAACTTTAACAAATCCAATCTTTAGTTTACAATCCAACTTCTGTCAAAAGATCCGAATATATCAATTACAACTCAATCCATAATTTGAACCTGGGAAAAACTTCTAAACTCACCCATGATCATTCTTCCATGTTCAATTTACATGTTGAGGAGAGAAGAAATCAAAATTGAACAAAACTTAAAAGTTAGAAAGATTTCAGTTTAAAATGTGAAACCTTGCAAATCAATTTCTTAAAATTGACCCCCAAAACTTCATCAAAATCCAAAATTTATGATTGTTGTGCAAAGAGAACTTCGAGAGCTTTCTGGAAAGTCCTTGTTTTCCCATAATGGAGTTCCCTATCAACTGTTATGGCCATTTGAATTTTTTACCTCAATATGGCCAACCAAAATTAAATCTAACTATATTAAAATTAAAATATGAAATTTGGAAAAATTTTCCCAAAATTCCACCGCCCGCAAACCTTTCAACCAATCTAAAGTTGCCACATGTCACTCCGGAGGGTGGACTCACGTTGAAAACTTAAATTTTGAAAAAAATTGCCTTTAAGAAAATTTTCCCAATTTTCTCCACAACTCGGCAACCTCATGAGCCAATCACGTGCTAACACGTGGCATGGTAGGCGCGAAAGAAAATTTGAAACTTAAATTTTATCCTTTTGGAAAAAAATTTCTCTTTTCCTCTCTGTGGCCCCACACCCCCACACCCTCGTAGCTAATCAATCATTGACATGTGTCCTGGTGGGTGCACGGGCATGCGCGAGTTCTTTGGCTTTTAAACCTTTTTGGCGCAAAGTTTTAATTCCCTCCGTTGCTCCACCGACTCGTGTCGAATCACATGGGACGCCACATGGAATTTTTGGTGATGGTGGAGGAGGAGAATTTTTTTGAAAACCTTAAGTTTGGACCTAGGGAAAAATTTGAAAATTTTCCCCGCAACCAATAGCCTCTCGAAACGTGGCATGGGGATTTCCTTGGCAGAGGCGTGCGTCCAATTTTTCCTTTGGGATTTTAGCCTAAATTCTCAAAATCCTTAAATGTTTCACTTCTCCGCTCTTCCCCATGCCATTTTTATTGTGCTATGTGTCCCATTCATCCACCCCGCAGGCACGTGGAGGTGTTTTGCACATTGCGCTTAAGGAAGGGAAAATTTCTCCCGAAAACTCCACCGCCCCATAGCTTGAGTTTTATTGGGAGTTAGGAGGGCTTCTTTATATGTTTGGAAAGGTGAGAAAATTTCCTATCCAATGAGCATGATTTAGGAAAGTTTTGTTGAATCTAAGTATGTGAAAAATCTAGTTGAACCCCCGTAGGCCTGTTAGAGCACGGAGGAGTGAGAATTTACTCTTCTAACCTAAGTGAGGAATTTAATCCTGGTTTTGACCTCAGTAACCTTCGTAGCAAATGCCTTTAACAAAAAAAAGAAAAAAATAAAATTATTCCATAATTTTCATAGCTAAACCTAGTTTTTTTCTTGGTCTCAAGTGGTAGTTTGAAGTGGGCTTAACACTTTTACACTTGTAGTGATGTACTCATCCTGTGATGTGTGATTAGATCCTAGTGCATGTCAAATTGAATTCATTCCTCATCAAATCTATTTGATTCGATACTAAACTTGGGTTGGTTTTTGACTCTGAAATTTAGGATACATATTCTTAAATAAGAAACTCTTTCCTAAAGGTGTTCGTTGGTTCATCCTAAGTTCATCCTTATGTTTGATTGAGCTTACAATTTTATAGGATGAAGTAAATAAGTTAATGTTGAGATAAATGTATTATTGTTCCATCTAATGCAGACCTATTCCTAAGAGATGTTAGTGTTAGTGTCTTCTCAAAAGTTATATGGAATTAACTAAGATATGAATCATAAAAATTCAGTAAATGAAAACTGTTTGTGATTTTGGTGAATTATTATTTATCTATATTAATGTTTTAATTCTTTCTATGAAATCATTGGTTGAAAGTTGAATCTGATTATATCATGATCTTTTTCTTAATGATGATATGGATTATCACTTTATCTCTCTCTCTCTCTCTCTCTTATGACTAGTATTTCTTTATGATATGTCTTTCTGTAATGCTTTAACTGTTTCATAAAAGTAGATTTTTCTTTATGAAACAATTAGTTAAAATCACATCATTTTAATGTAACATTCCCTATAATACATTAGAACAAGATTTTTTTTTTAATTTTTATAAGTGCTTCCTAGTTCTAAATACATAATTTAAAACTCACAGATCATAACAATCATTCTTATAATAGATAACCATATGCAGTTGTAATGACTTGGTGTACCACTCGATCTATTCATTCCATGACTCAGTGATCTACCGATCTATTCATGAGTATCATAGAGTTGGCATTTTTATCTTAACACTTCACTCTTGCGGTTCTCTTCCCTAATCTGGGATTTCAGAATGCTCTGTCCAAGGAACCTATTTGAATAATTGTTACCATTATTCATCGGCATCACGTCCCTTAGACTAGGTGACATAGGACAACACAATCAACAACTTGCGATACTTTGGCCAAAGATTTGAAACATACTGTTCATGTCTCATATTCCTTGACGACATACGCCAATCTGGAATACGTCCTTCACCCCACTCCGATGTTAAATAGAATGTCTTATACAGACTTCTATCACCACTCCCTGTCCCAAGTCATTCACTCAGAATGGGTTAATAACATGACACACGTTATAAGGATGCTCTTGAAGACTAAGGTAAGCTGACATCGGGTCAACCACCGTTATACCGTGTGTCAAGGTACCTCGAGTCCCAAGGGCAGCCTCAAAACATGACCATGGTCCTAACTAGTCCCGTGAGGAAAAACTTGTTTGAGTTTGGTGTAAATCTTAACGATCAATGCAAAGGGTGTCACCATATGTCACCTGCATTGTTGTATCCTCGAGAAGATCCTAATCTTCTCGAAGGTACAACCCTGCAATTGACATGTGTCGACATCCTACAAAACTACCTCGGAAAGATTTACATAACTTCAAGGAGTTACTTAATGTGAGTTGAAATTTAATTTAAGACTCTCCTAACTGGGTAGTCTTTTCCCAACCCTGGGTTCCACACCTTTGAGTTGCCTTACGCAATTAAGTTCAATTTCACAGAAAGAAGTTTAATAAGATTTGAGACCTCGTCAAGGAGATCATCGGTTCCCAATAATCTTATTCCTCATAATTGGGCAATAGCCCTAAGTCCTCTCATAAGGAAGCTAACTAAACCCATAAGGGTTTATATCAACTCCGAAGACTGAAATATATCTTACTTATTGTTATTAAGATATAGTGATTTAAAACCATCAATTACGTTGTCTTGACTTAGATCATGGATAGGGAGTAATAGATTACTCTTCCTGTTACAGCTACCTATTAGGGTGTAGTTTAACCTTAACTTCTCGAA